>CM055899.1:15600996-15819111 GCA_029582155.1 Panopea generosa | reverse complement strand
GTCTTTTGTCTTATTGTACAACGTGCCATGTTGCACTATAACAGATTGATATAAAGTTGTGTCACTGGGGTCCTCCCGTTTGTCTAATTTTACAAAGGACCATGTTGCACTATATCATATCGATATATAGTTGTTTAACTGATGTCCTCTCTTTTGTCTTATTGTACAAAGGTCCATGTTGCACTTTAATAGATTGATAGATAGTTGGATCGCTAATGTCCTCTCTTTTGTCTTATTTCAAAAAGGACCATGTTGCTCTATTACAGATTGATATATAGTTGTTTCTCTGGAGTCTTTTCTTTTGTCTTATTTTACAAAGGGGCATGTTGCACTATTACAGATTGATATATGGTTGTATCACTGGGGTCCTCTCTTTTGTTTTATTGTACGAAGGGCCATGTTGCACTATTACAGATAATTATATAGTTGGAAGAAAACCTCAAAATGAATCTGAGAAGAACCAAAGTCATTGCGCAAGTAACTGGGAAACTGTCTCACATATTGAGACGTCGCCTTAGACCACACGGCAACGGAGGACCCATCTACTGTATTTAGCGTTTGCGCTATGTCTCCCAGTGTTGATCAAAACAATATAAACAGTAGTAAGTCTTGTTTCATGTTCTTATTGGTAGCTTTGTTGATTAAACCTGGGCAACAGTATGTATGAAGCACGCTATACAAAGTTATTACGCCCATGTAGACTATTCATTTGACAATAACGATACATTCTGACTAAATACACGTCAAAGGAATGCACGTGCCACTGTGGGTGTTCACTTTATTACTGAAGACAATTAATGGTAGATCAATTAATTATAGTATTTTTAGGATTATGAGCTCGATCACCCTTAAGCACTTTAACAAAATGTCAAAGTATAAAAGTACCAATAATTCTGCTTAAAACAAACTTATACCACGGTGGTCCTAATGGTTGCAGAGACAGTGGTGATATTTCATTGACAAATAGTAAATAAGTTGTAAGCTTTCCGTTGTTAGCCGTACTTTGGTTTCCTCTGCGTAGAGTGAGGTCTGGCATAAAGTTAATTTTACCAAAACAGAAATGACAAATATTTCTCACATGCTACCAGTCGGAGTTTATGGAACTCTTAATTATGCCCTGTTTACATGTACACTCTATGTTCACGAGTTGCTTTAAAGTAATAAATGATGTAATGTTATACTAGTATACAAATAAAGGTAAATTAGTTAAAGAGATCTCTTAAGTATTGTAATGACTGAATAAAACTGAGATTCATAATTGTTAAACGTATTTTTGTTTTGTAGTTATGTTTATATTGTGTATTGGTAATCTATTAACATGGGAGACATATAATATCGATATATAAAAGAAATACTAACTAAATTCATAAGAGATGACACGCGTTTTGTGTGAATTAATTTGTTGTTGAATATTTAGTATACATCGGCATAGAACCTTTACAAATATCCTCTACTCCAACGCTGTAGTTGTTTTGTTTGTTGTATTGTTTTAGTGTTTTATGTAGATTATCAATTTCCAATTTGAAATATGTAACTGCTAAGAATTGAACGCGAACAGATAACAGAAAATATCAGACGACATAGTCAATACTGCAGAAAGGCACCTTTTGATAGCTTGCGTTTATTTGTAATACTTCACACTTCAAATTACAGTTTTATGTCTGTTAATGAATAATATTATAAAAATGTTAAAATGCTGCCGTTTCTACCCAGAAATAATGAGCTAGAATGCTGGCGTTCTTACTTAGAAAAAAATGAACTAAAATACTGGCGTTCCTACTCAGAAATGATGAGCTAGAATGCTGGCGTTCCTATATAGAAATAATGAGCTAGAATGCTGGCGTTCCTACTCAGAAATAATGAGCTAGAATGTTACCATTCCTAATACAAAATAATGAGCTAGAATGCTATCGTTCCTGATCAGAAATAATGAGCTAGAATGCTGGCGTTCTTACTCAGAAATAATGAGCTAGAATGCTTCCGTTCCTACACGGAAATAATTAGCTAGAATGCTGGCGTTCCTACCCAGAAATAATTAGCTAGAATGCTAGCGTTCGTACTCAGATATAATGAGCTAAAATACTTCCGTTCCTACTTGGAAATAATTAGCTAGAATGCTGGCGTTCCTACTCAGAAATAATGAGCTAGAACGTTTCAGTTTCTACTAAAAAATAATGAACCAGAATGTTGCTGTTCCTATTGAGAAGGAACGCGCTAGAATATTGGCGCCCCTATTCAAAACAAAAAAATGTGTCAGATCAGGAATTATTCAATACATATATTTTTGTATTTTAGTTTATTACTAGTTTTAGACACGTTCTTTTTTTTTAAATTATTGCATTCATAAAATGATAAATTGATAAAAATTACAAACAGTTTACCTTTAAAATTAGTTTAGATTTTTTTCTTTTGATAACCTCAATTAATTGGTGAGAGGGAAGTGTATAGCACACGTTTATGTTGATTCCCTAACCTTATTATTAGGGGTAGGGGATGCGTGTGACTACACCACCTCCGTTTATACGCCTATGGTTTGTCAATTATATATCGTTCTTTGTTTTAATTGGGAATTTTGCTCTTCATTAAAATGCCAAAGAGTGACATATACCTGACCTCCTTGTCCTAACTAACTAACTACTGGTTAACCCACCTTAGATTCTTAATGAGATGACAACAGCATTACTGTAGCTAAACTTAGTATTTACGTGTGTACAATGGTACATGGCAACCTTCCAACAAAGCTACACAAACAATTAGTTTACATATGTTAAATATACCTATAGTTAGGTGTACCGATTAAAGCGGTCATATAATAATGAGTAAATTAATTACAAATCAATCCATATTGATGATATAATTGAGGAGTATAACATAATCTGTGTTAAGGCTATGTGCTAAATCAGTTAAATACAAAATAGTAATCAGTATACTACACATGGTTATGTACCACATAATTATGTATGTAACGCATCAACTATCATTCTAATACTTGTAATATCTATGTATGGTAAAGAATCAAATATCATTTATTACATGTAATATCCATATACGGTAGATCTAAGTGGGAAATTAAGTAATTATTTAAATACCAAATATTACATGTAATATCCATATACGGTAGCTCTAAGTGAAAAATTAAGTAATTATTCAAATGCCAAATATTACATGTACTATCCATATACGGTGGATCTATTCGGGAGATAAAGTAACTTATTAAATACCCAATATAACATGTAGTATCTATGTATGGTAGATCTACTCGGGAGGTAAAGTAACTTATTAAATACCCAATATTACTTGTAGTATCTATGTATGGTAGATCTATTCGCGAGATAAAGTAACTTATTAAATACCCAATATTACATGTAGTATCTATGTATGGTAGATCTATTCGGGAGATAAAGTAACTTATTAAATACCGAATATTACATGTAGTTTCTATGTATGGTAGATCTATTCGGGAGGTAAAGTAACTTATTAAATACCCTATATAACAAGAAGTTTCTATGTATGGTACATGTAGATCTATTCGGGAGATAAAGTAACTTATTAAATAACCAATATTGCATGTAGTATCTATGTATGGTAGATCTATTCGGGAGATAAAGAAACTTATTAAATACCCAATATTACATGTAGTATCTATGTATGGTAGATCTATATGGGACATTAAGTAATCAATCAAATACTATCTATATATGTAAGTATCGACGTATTGTATATCTACGTGGTAACTGAAATATCGCACCGTCTGTCGAAATAAATATGATACATTTATAACATGCAGTGTCTATATATGGTAAATATATATATATATGTGTGTGTGTGTGTGTGTGTGTGTGTGTGTGTGGTAACTGAAGAATCGACCTATTTATATGAATGGATACAACATCATATATTAATAGCATGGTATTGGATTAACTATCGTCGACCAATTGGTCATTTGCAGATCAATAATAATGTAACGGAATAATACATGTAAACAAAGAATGAAATACATAAATAAAAGCAATGCAATTAAATAATTCACTGTTTAACCTTAAAAAACAATTGGTATAGGGGGTAATATAAACACCGATATTGCCGCCTGTGATTAAATTGCTAGAAAATAAATCAAGATAGAACATATTCATACCATGTAACAACACCCATATTGATATATACTAGAAACTTCGTAAAACAACGTAGTACTGCATAACATACTGTTTCAACAAATACTTAGGAAAGGTGTCCTAGCTTTTGGTTTGAATTAAGCGCCAATAATAACAACAGAGGACTGGTGACTTGAATTTCATTCTATATAAATATGCACGCAGGGAACCACTCCCGGGAAAAAATGTTTTTTTTTATTTTTGGCATTTTTTTTAAAGGGGACTGATTTTTTTTCTTTATTGGTAAAGGCGGTAATCCAAACACCGATTGTGCCGCCTGTGGTTAAAACTACGACCTCAGAGGGAAGACTGGTGTATCCTCGTATTCAATCTTGGGTTACATCCATCTTATTGCTCTGACAAAGTGTGGTTATATATTGAATAATGATTCTACATTATACGCATAATCATTGTTATGAAAAACCATGTTAAAACAATGATGGGTTCATTCATTAGGATCTGTCAGGAGGTATCGATAGTAGATAAACCGACATAATATGTACTTGAAATATGAACATGATTAGATTATAACAAATATATCGAAGAAATCAAATATCAGTCCTATTGTTACGCATGCTGTATACTCCTGTCCTGGTTATATTGCCTTAACTACGTCTATACAATGTATTGACGATATTTAATCTTAATAATACACCATTCCAAATTAACAAATAAAGATTTACGTCAATTGTAAACACGTAATACGTTACACATAGAGAGGAAAGATTAAAGGTTACAGGTGGAACTCAGTATGGAATTTGAAATGTCAATTTCTGTGACAAATTTGGGAGTAAAATCTTAGATGTACCCAGACTTGAGATAAACGTACATGTAACATATGTTTATTAAACTAAACAGCTTAAAGTGGATATTACAGGCATGTTATGATTTATCTCATTAATGATAAAAAAAGTTTATAATTGTATGATAAGAACGGTTTATGAACGAATATAAACAGCCAACTTATATATTTGAATTGATTGACTGATTTAATATTTAGCGTCATCTTTATGCAATCGAGGGCTAACGGACGATCAGTTAACCTTACCACTGTTTTCTGGGATCCTGGAAAGTTAACCAGTGCTCGAGCACACTTATATCCCCAAGTAACTGACACCATTCGCAGTTGAAACAGCGATAAGAGACAAACGATGATGAGACGCATTGTCGTATATTAAACATTATGTAGACTGTGGCCGGGTGGTGATTCAAACACACGACCCCTTGATTGACATTCAGACGCGCAACCGACTGCGCTTATCGGGCCCGGCAATTTGACTTAAATGTTTAAAGGAACTCAATTAAAAAGAACAATCTTACAAAATACGCTTACAGATAATGACACATTTAAAGTTGCTTACATGTTTTAAACAGTTGTATTGCGTTAATTATATTTGCTGTATTCTTAAATATAGAGTTATGTTGCACATTATTATTTGTAAGTTGTTTGCAGCGCAATATTGAAACTGGATAAATTCCAACCGTAAACGAAAATTAATAATTAAAGTAGTTTATTTTCATGAATTGATGATATACAAATATAATACCAGGTAACTTCCCAAGTATGTTGCATAATATATAGAGGTCAATTCATCTATAATTCTAGAAACTTAAAGAACCACATGCATTTGTTTATTAATTACACTCTCAGACTTCTGTTATACTTTCAGCATTAAATATACCACATGGACACAACGTATTTATGTTGCCATGGCAAGTAGTATTTCCAAATTGCATAATGCTACCGAATACCGTTACGTAGCAACGGCGCTAGAAAATATGCATATAATGGCTACCTTTAGCAGTGCGATGACGTCAACGACCTCCAGTATTTGCATAATTTTTATGTCAAAATCTTCATAAACTTAAGTTTCAAAATCATTGCATCATTGAACAGTTTAATGAAAAATGAAAGCTGAATAGCCATAATATGCATACTTTATAGCGATGTTGCTACTTAACGGTAATTCTATATATACTCGGAATGTTGTAATTGCATAGAGAAAATGATCCTTTTTATGGCAATATAATGTAAATGCACGTGCTATATTAAATGTTGAAAAGAATCATAAAAGTCCAATTATATTTTGAAACACCTTGTTCATTTTTGGAAACAAATCTGTCCTTTTGTCAGTTTATTTTTGTATATTAATATTAATTAACTATTTTGTATTAGTTATGCCATTGACGAAAATTCGAATCGGTACCATCCGAATAAATAAGACAAATAAAAACCGAACGTGTGCCCATGCGATAACTTCCGGTTGTCTATTCTAAGAGCGTCTGTGCAGGCGCTTTTTGTCCGCTTGACGCTTTTTGTCCGCAACGATTTTTATCCACAGAAAAAATAAAAAAACGTCGACTTTTGTCCGCGTGACGACTTTTATCCGCAGAAAATTTGGAAAAATGACGCTTTTTGTCCGCAGAAAATTTAGAAAAATGACGCCTTTTGTCCGCATGACGCATTTTGTCAGCAGAAAAACCAGAATAACGTCGACTTTTGTCCGCATGAAGCTTTCTTTCCAATTGTTGTAGTATAGTTTCAAAAATAGTTTTAAAAACGTTTAGGTTACACTGAGGCAAGGTAAACTGCGTAAAGTGAAACACGGGTAAGTTGGAACAAGGACAGTAACTGATATATAGTAATATTCCTATTTAATCCATTTGATGAAGAATAGATAGGCACCATCATTGTAAGTGATCAACAAAATTGGAATGGTGGCAGATGAAGAGTGCTAACGATATTTATTAAGAAAAATTAGTTTTCGTTTCTTCAATAGTGTTTTCACCGCTTTAGCTGTACAAGCGTTTAGTATCAATTATATGGAATACAGTTATCTTTAATTTTAGTATACACGGATTAAATATGCATATCTGCAAGATAATATTTATTTTGTTTATTCTAATGTCACAGATAATTTGTGGTCGAGGCAAGTTAGAGCAAAGTGGTGGAGGCATGTTGTAACAGTATTTCAACTCTGTAAATATACTCCATTTATTTTTTTCATATTCATGTTATAAACTTAAACAGTTGTAGATGTATTTCAATCGTAAGCACGTTATATACATGTATATGCATGTTCTTAGCGCATGTTGATCTACAGAAATCAAATCCATGGTGACACAACTATCCAGTTCAAGCGACCAAATAGTGAATGAGTTTTATTTAAAACATTCTGAAGGACAGATGGAAGATGGAAGATGTTCATATAAAGCCATATTTCAAAAGAGATCGTGCTTTTATTATAGCAATTTTACGGCTTTTAATGGTGGTTGTTAATGTAAAATTGAAAAAAAAACAAGCAGTTAGAAGTTTGATTTTCGTTTTCCTATCTTTTAAAATTTAAAGGAGAAACTCTTCAAATTGGAGGTTAGGGTTAGGGTTAGGGCTAGAATTAGAGTAAGTGTTAGCGTTAGATTCATGATGAATATCGAATATCAAAGACGAATATCAAACTATCTTAAATCTACCGAAAAAAACACACTATACTATCTTCAGATCGTCAGTTTCCGGATGACCATGGGATTTATTTACAAAATAAAAGGATTATAAGTATATGGGCAAGGTATACTTATGTTGTTTTAACTTGGATATGTCAATTAGTAGGCCGATCACTATTTCCATTATCGAAAAAATCCATAGTTAGAATATAGCATTAAACACACTATTTTTTGTCTTAAAAACTGTCCGATCTAAGAAGACCAAATTATATTTTTATGTCTGATGAACCACAGAGACGTGGCCGAGACGGCAAGTAACGTGCTTGCATTTTTAACAGGAGAAATCAGATAATATTGTTCTGAGTTATGGCCCTTGATTTGTCAATAATTACATTAGAATGTATACTCTATCAACCGTAGTTTTCAATTGATCTTCATCAAAGCTACACAATATTTATTTGACAATGATTATATCTCATACACATTCTTTAAATGGCCAAATTAAATCATTTATGTATGGTCTACGGCCCTTGAACTGTCATATATTAGCCTATCCGACCTTATGTGCAGCTCTAGCAACCTTATTTTTCACTGGATATTTACTAAACTTGCGCTGATCTCGGACAAATTCTTGAACTGACCGAACGGTCTATTGGCCTTGTATTAATATAATATTAGTATTATCTGACATTATGTGCACCCTAACACCTTAACAAAACATATACAGTAGTTATACAACCATAATATCTCAGACGAGTTCTAGAATTGGCTAAATCGAATAATAAATGTCTGAATTATGATTTCATTTTATATACATAAGAGAGAGCTTTTTTCATATTGTGTGGACTCTTACACAAACATGTCCCAAACTAACACTGTGACAGTAGTTACATACCGCAATAGTTCGGATATTTGTAAAAAAAAAAGCCTTATTAGAACAATTGTGCCTAGCTATGTAAAAATCCTTCCAGTCACATGGGAGCTAAGGAGCGGACACGAATGAACCTTATTTATCTGCTGTAAAGTGTCTAACATTTTCGTGGATAAAATAAAAATTACTTCAGGTATATGTCAGAATGTGACATACTAATCTCAATCTTAAAATCTTTTGTGTAAAATCTGTTGAATAATATGCTGTTTAATAGTCTCAGATTTTTTTTTATAATTTAATTCCGGTTATAATTTACTATAAAACAAACGATGTTCAAACTATCCCCCAATGCTTGGGCAAATTTGAACATTTCAGTTCGCCATTTGTGTCATTTTGTGAAACAATCAATTATATTAGTATAAAATCGTTAAACTTAAATGACAAGAGAAGCCAGATATTTATGATGTGCGTATAATACGTGAATGTGTGTAAAACAAATATGTTTACATTGTGACAAATGCAATTTTCATTCCGACTTGTCCCGGTTTCCACCACAGTAAATCGCAAACGGTATCTAAAGTTAAACAATAATAATTAATAAAACGAAATAAATTTCATCGCATCATTGAACTTAGCAAATGTTTTTTTTAAAGAATTTTCATATCCTTCCGTTTGACTTGTGAGAAATAACCGTTTTTATAAATATTTTTAAAGTGGACTTTAGCTTGTTTGTTTGAATATTAAGCGCAATTGTATGTCATTCATGACTAACAGACGATCATTACTCGAAAATATCCATCTCCGCAAGTGTCTGATAACATTCTCACTAAAATCAGCGCGCGAGAGAAAAACGATACTGAGACGTAATGCTGTATATCAATCCTTGCGGAAACTATTGCCGGGTGGAAATTCGAACTCACGACCCCTTGATTGATTGTCAAACGACATTAGCGGTGTAATTATATTTTAAGATTCTCGTAGTCTTGAGCATATTCAAAACGTCGTTTGTCTTTAGCAAGCGTCGAAGATCATGGGTAAATATCAGCCAAAGAAATTATTCATATGTGATATTCCGTTAGACCCCCCACACACACACACACACCCACCCCCCCCCCCCCCCCCCCCCCCCCCCAACGAAGAAGTTGATGAATTGGAACGAATTACATGTATTGACATTTATTTATGCTGGTATAGTTGACAAAAACATTGTTAATATATGAAAATGTGCTTCGAACTACATCTTTCTTAATTTAATTATTCGTTTTTAGCGGACATGCATATTTCAAACATTGCGGGGGATATTAAAATGGACACCTCCGTACGTAAGTCCGTGTGTCTGTGCGTCCGAAAGCATTTCCGGAGTACAACTCCACATTTTCTCAAAGTAACTTTACTAAACGTTGTACACATGTCAGCCAGTAGGTCTAGAAGTGCCTTATGTAATAAAAACAACAACAATAATAATAACAATAATAATAATATAAATACTTTTATTAACGAGAGAACTCATTTGAAATCAATCTTCCTTGAGGCCCCCAACATATTAATATAAACTAATTAATATAATTTGCATTTTCTATATATGATGGAATAGAGTTCCACAAACAAGAGCCTTAATTAGCAAACGAATGACGAAACATTTTGGCTAAGGATACAATTGCTTTGAGGGAGTTAATTTTCACTATATTTTGTTGCTATGAAAACAAATAGCCAAATTACAAAATTTTATGTTTCCGGAGTACAACTACAAAGCCATTCAAGGTAACTTCACGAAACTTTTTTACATATGTCAACCTGCAGGCCGAGTAGTGCGTTTTGCTATAAGGGAGTTTTTATTGTCAACATTTTTTTTCTGTTACCATGAAACAAATAGTCAAAGTGACAAAATTCGTTTCCGGAGCACAACTCTAAAACTGTTCAAGATAACATCACGAAAATTTGTATACATGTCAACCATGAGTTGTAGTAGTGCCTTCTGCTATCAGGGAGTTTTCATTTTCAACATATTTTTCTGTTACCATGAAAACACATAGTAGTAAAAACAAGAAATGTCACTGGTAAGTGTCGCATGCCCCCCAAATGGTCTGTGAAAATAAAAATATATGTTATAATAGCGATGTATCTATGAATATCAAGAGAAATGGACTGACGTTTCAGACTAGACACGCAAATTCATGTTTATTTACATTAAAGCGTGACCTTGACCGTTGTGTAACCTTGACATCTGATGTAAAGGTCTGGGTGTTTTTACAGGTAAATACACGTGACACAGACATATAATAGTAAACAAACTGAAAGTGTGACCTTGAGGTAAGGTTCTGGGTCTTAACGTGACACGTCGTCATGTCAAGTTGATCAACTGATAAATTGAACCAAGTGTTTCTGAAATCCATCCATGTATGATAAAGTTACAGGAAGGTGTCATACAAATTCAAAGTGTGACCTTAACCTTTGAGGTACGGGTCTAGGTCTTACGTGAGACACGTCGCCATGTCATCTTGAACAATTGAGCCAAGTTAAAGACATACAGACCAGACACGCAATATCAAACAAATTGAAAGTTTGACCTTGACCTTTGAGGAAAGGTTCTGGGTCTTACATGCGACACTTAATTATGCCATGTTAATCAACTGAGCCAAGTTTTTTTTAAGTTTATCCATAGGTGACAAAGTTACAGACTAGACATGGAATCTCAAACAGACTCAAAGTGTTGTCAAACAAAGTTAAATTGTGACCTTGACATTTGAAGTGGGAGTCTCGTTGTAATGCGCGTTGTAACATGACGTCATGTTATGTTTATAAATTGTAGCAAGTATTTACAAAACCCATCTATTCAAACCAAAGTTACAGGTAGGACACGAAATATCACACAGACTCAAAGTGTTGTCAAACAAAGTCAAAGTGTGACCTTGACTTTTGAGGTACGCATTTGTGTCTTACATGTGACACGTCATCATGCGATACTGATGAATCGAGCCAAGAGTTTTGAAATTTATCCATAGGTAACAAAGTTACAGACCGGACACGAAATCTCAATCAGACTGAAAGTGTCATCAAACAAAATTAAATTGTAACCTTGACCTTTGAAGTGGGAGTCTCGTTGTAATGCGCGTCATTTTATGTTGATCATTTTTAGCAAGTAGGCCGGACACGAAATCTCACAAAGACTTAAAGTGTTGTCAAACAAACTCAAAGTGTGACCTTGACCTTTGAGGTACGTGTATGGGTCTTACTCGCGACCCGTCGTCATGTTATGTTGATTATTTGTAGCAAGTATTTATAAAACCCATCTATTCATAACAAAATTACAGACTGGACATGAAATCGCACACAGACTCAAAGTGTTGTCAAATAAACTCAAAGTGTGACTTTGACCTTTGAAGTACGCATGTGGGTCTTACATGTGACACGTCATCATGTCATGCTGATGAATTGAGCCAAGTGTTTTTGAAATTTATCCATAAGTGACAAAGTTACAGACTAGACACGAAATCTCAATCAGACTGAAAGTGTCATCAAACAAAGTTAAATTGTGACCTTGACCTTTGAAGTGGGAGTCTCGTGGTAATGAACGTCTTTTTATGTTGATCATTTGTAGCAAGTATTAACAAAATCCATCTATGCATAACAAAAGAAGCCGTAGAATTGCTAAAATAAAGCACGATCTCTTTTGAAATATGCCTTAAAATGAACATCTTCCATCTTCCATCTGTCCATCAGAATGTTTTAAATAAAACGCATTCACTATTTGGTCGCTTGAACTGGATAGTTGTGTCACCATGGTCTAGATTTCTGTAGATCAACATGCGCTTAGAACATGCATATACATGTATACAGACCCTAAACCGCTCAAGTACCCCATAATTGCACTCCGTTTGCGCTCAGTTTGCACTCCGTTCGCGCTCCGTTCGCGCTTAGTTCGCGCTCCGTTCGCGCTCCGTTTGCGTGCACTCGATTAAACGCGGTTAATTTAATGCACTCACAAACGCAAGTATTCGCTCACGAGCGCTGTATAGCTAAGTGCTGTATTGTATACTCCTCTTAGCGTTCGCTTCGTTCAGCGTTCACTCAACGTTCAGTTCGCTCAGTTCGGTTTCCGGCCCATAGCCAATCGCAACATCTCACTCTTTAAACTGATTCTATATTGACTTTTTAATTTAATCTGTTAAATGGAGCAATTAAATGTATCCATGGGATTTTAGTCAAGGTAAATTAATTCATAATCCGATTGTTTGTCTACAGATTATGTCACCCGCTGGGCGATAGGTTGAACAAGTATCGATAGTAGGCATGTTAAACGGAAGTGGTTATGGTATGATATGTGATCAGTGGTCTTGGTGATCAAAGAATATCGCACGTTATACCGGCTTCTGTTATCCAGACACCGACGTTTGTTTGCGTCAGTATCTTCTTTGATATACCGTAAGCTGTTTGTTACAGGAAATCAATAAAGTTTGTCCACAAAATTTACATATACATCATCACATAAACTAAATAAATTGTTATTTATAATTAAATTTAATTAATAATTCCATACTGTTAATACCTCATTGGCCTTATGATAATCCATAAATCTGCTCAGTGTAAGCAGTGACTTAACAACATGTGGATATATCACTGGTTTTGTTAATGTTCAAACTAAAATAAGCTTTATAATCAATAATATGCATTGCATGGGTGATGAAAAATTTATTATAATCTGTGCGATGCAATTCGACATTATAATCAATGATTTTTGAAAAATAATAATCTTGTAGTGTTTTTTCTCGATTTGGGTCCAAATGTGGCTTCACTAAACTTAAAAAAAGATATTCTGATATTTTAAGTTTTTTATAATTATTTTTCGTTATCAATTATGTATATAAATATACTTGCAATAAACTTTTTTCAGTGGGTTTCTCAAATTACTCTTTTACTGATAGTATGCTTTATGTTAATATATTATTTAAAATGACAAACTATATTTAACTTGTTTGAAACTACACCCACTGTGCTATACCACTAATTATATGACACGCAGCAACACACCCGTGGTGTTAATTACGTTATGTCACATGCCAGTGAGAGCCGTGTCAATTAGGTTATATGCTAAAGCGGTGACTTATCGGTCTATTGACCACGGAAGATATGTATGATTTCATTTTGATTGTAATTCGTGCCAGATGGATGAATTTTAATTGAGCCAACATTATGTGATTGAAAAGAAAAAAATAAGAAAGAAAAACTGCCAGCCAATTAACAACAAATAAAAAAATTATTTAAGATATTGGTTATTCGAAGTTTCAGAACGCTTTAGTATGTAAATATCATGATGTTAATATCATTAAATTAACGAACCGAAAACCCCACGCCAGCTCTGAGTGAATGGTAGAAAGTGTGACATACACGTATAAAGGGATGTGTATTCAGGGCTGTCATTTTACCACAGCTACCATAGCGATTTCGTATAAAAACAGATCAGAATTGTTAATTTACAAAATAAAACAATGCTACAATTTTAAAACTAATAAAAATTAAAGACATGTGTTTAAATAATTCCTTGTAAAAATGTAGTATTTTATTTGTATTATTTTTTACTTTCATTATTTGTTTTATTTTTTTTTTGAAATATTATTATCATTGGAGCTATTATTATAATATACATATTGACTTATTGATTTGTTTACAGCTTTTATATTGGATACGTGCGTATGTGCATCTGGTCAGTCGTTCACAATTAATATAACAATTAAATTACTATAATGAAGGCAGAGTTGCATGGCAATCATCAAAACAGATACGCATGATGAGAACCACATGTGTGTCAATAAATAGTTTATTGGTGATTTATCGGTCATTGATCACAACGAACCCTGCCGGTGTGTAATTTTCATTTTGATTATAATTTGTGCAAGATGAATGAATCTTTATTTAACCTGCGGCATGTGATTGGATAAGAAATATATAGTCAAAATCAATACTTAAATATGCAGATTTTTTATAATTTTATTATTATCATCATTATTATTAATATCTATTGTATATTTTATTATTATTTAATACTATTATTACTAATATTATTGTTATTATTGCTATATTACTTTATTATTATATTATTATACTATCATATTATTATTATCTGAGTATTTGTTCTTCTTTATTATTATTATTATTATTATATTGTTGTCATTTCTTACTTGTTGCCCCTTTCACAACTTTTATAGTGGCTTAATTGTTACGTGCTTACATGCACGTGATCAGGCGTATCGATTTTGTAGGAAAGCGGGAAAACAATATATTTACTTTTTTATAGGCAGTGAATACATGTTCTTTTCTGTTTATTTAAACCTTCCTCATGATCAAAAGCTGTTCTTTAGTCAATATAAAATCACAACCTCAAAAAGGTCACCTAGAAATTTACGTTTGCTAGTTTTTATTTCCTATGTCTAATGTGTTATTTCGGTCTGTCTTGTTAATTTGGCATACATACATTTATTTTAAATTAATTTAATTTAGCTTGATTGTCAAGTAAGCTCGGAGCTTATGCATATCTTTCTCCAGTGCATTCCCTTATTAGATCTGGTACTGAATTGTGTTTCGAGAGGTCGGGTAAAGCCTGGTTCAAACTCGCGACCTCTGCCGTCTGAAGCCAGCACCCTATCCGCTGTACTACTGACCCATTTTATATTTTAGAATACAATTAATTTATTATTATTTTTTTAATGAGATGTGCACGAGTATAATGTTTCCACTTTAATTGCAATATAACAGTTTACGTAGATTTGTTTATAACTAAGCACAAACTCAGTGTAACTATGTTTGGGGAAAATATAAAACTAAAGTCCAAATTAAATTGAAAATTGGTAATTTTTATTTTGCCGAAATACCCAAACAAATAGAATCATAATCATATAATTTTACGCATATCTATGTTTTGTTTGATTCACGCATGCTTTGATATTTTTGTATTTGGAGCAGTATACGCTTAAATCGAAATAAAGTACATGTTTTGTATGTTCTATAACTAATTTATATCGAAATAACACGGCAAATTAGCCTTGAAACCGTAGATAACCAATGATGTGTCGTCTTTTGTATAATAGGTGTTTTAAACATTATTGTATTGATCAGCTAAATATTGATATTTATGTTATAATTGATAAATTGTTGACCAAAATAAGTTTTATCATGCGTTTTACAGTATAACATTTATATTAACTACATGGTTTATATTCATTTGAAAGAAAATTTATTTTTATCTCGATTTTAAGTATCGACTTCACGATCAAATAATAAAAAAAGAGTATATCCGAATGAACGAGTGCACTCAGTAGCGCACGAAAAGTTCTGTTATCAGTTTTCTTACTGTGTCTAGCGTATACAGCGCTTCTGAGTGCACTCAGCGTATCTGAGTGCATTCAGCGTGTCTGAGTGCACTCAATCTATTTCATGCGTTCAGGAGTGCGTTTATTATTCAAAATCCAGCGTTTGCTTATGGTCCATGTCCGCTCCGTCTGCGCTCAATCTGCGCTCCGTTCGCGCTCCGTCTGCGCTACGCTCGCGCTCCGCTTACGCTCCGAGTGCACTCCGTTTGCGTGCAATTGGGGTACTTGAGCGGTTTAGGGTCTGTATAACGTGCTTACTATTGAAATACACATTCAACTGTTGAATATGCAAAAAATAAATGGAGTATATTTACAGAGTTGAAATACTGTTACAACATGCCTCCACCACTTTGCTCTAACTTGCCTCGACCACAAATTATCTGTGACATTAGATTGAACAAAATATATATTATCTTGCAGATATGCAGATTTAATTCCTGTATACTAAAATTGAAGATAACTGTATTCCATATAATTGATACTAAACGCTTGTACAGCTAAAACGGTGATAACACTATTGAAGAAACGAAAACTATTTTTTCTTAATAAATATCGTTAGCACTCTTCATCTGTCACCATTCCAATTTTGCTGATCACTTATAATGATGGTGCCTATCTATTCTTCGTCAAATGGATTAAATAGGAATATTACTATATATCAGTTACTGTCCTTGTTTCTACTTACCCCGTGTTTCACTGTATGCGGTCTACCCTGCCTCAAAGTAACCTCAACATTTTTAAAATGAAACTGTACTACAACAATCGGATTGGATAGAAGGCGTCATGCGGACAAAAGTCGACGGTATTCTAATTTTTCTGCGGACAAAAGGCGTCATGCGGACAAAATGCGTCATTTTTCTAAATGTTCTGCGGATAAAAGGCGTCATGCAGACAAATGGCATCATTTTTCTATTTTACTGCGGACAAAAGGCGTTGCGGACAAAAAGCGCCTGCACAAGCGTCCACTAGTTACTCGGGACGAACGTCTTGTAATAATGAGAAAAACACCATGGACATTAAAAGTTAAAGTATCTGAAACTGATTATGTAGTGTGTTGCCGTTCACACCAAGATTCCGGATTATAAATCTCATGACATAAGTTTTAAAAATACAACACAAGCCTAATGATTTGTCCTATTTTTGAACATCAGTATATTCTTATAAACAAATTGAAAACTGGCACAATTATTAGAAGCAGTTAATCAAATGTATAGTCATCAAGAAAAAGATCCCGCATTGGTTCGTGGTCTACGACATTGGACCAATATAACAATCTCTGGGTCAATAACCGGACCAATATAAAATCGCTCGATTAACTATAATGATGACAATCACACTAGTATTGTGACATGTGTTTTACGGGCTTCCGGTGTAGACAAATAACGTAAACAGCATACCAGTAACTCTATTTTATAGAAAAAATTAAATTGCCATTCGAAGCAAATGTGTATAGTGTTTAATATGTGTACATAGTGAAAGTAAAATGCAACTTCTGTAACATGTACATTGAACTATTGATATTTCCTCCAGGAAAACCAATTTCACGTCATGAGATAACAGCTAACCTTGGTACATGTAGTGTCAACATGATCCCGATAACCTTGTTTGTGAATATACCAGATATCATGTACGGTTATATAAACATGACTAAATGTATCAACACGGGAATGATTAGCAAATTTGTAAATAGTGTCATTTATTAACGATAAATCGCGATTCTATTGCCAATCAGTTTACAATGAATGGTGGCTTTATTCTATATCTGTTTACAATGAATAGTGGCTTTATTTTATATATGTTTACAATGAATAGAGGCTTTATTGCCTATCTGTTTACAATGAATAGTGGCTTTATTTTTTCTATCTGTTTACAATGAATAGTGGCTCTATTGCCTATCTGTTTTAAATGAATAGTGGCTTTATTTTATATCTATTACAATGAATAGTGGCTTAATTGCCAATCTGTTTACAATGAATTGTGGCTTTATTTTTTATCTGTTAAAAATAAAAAAGTGGCTTTATTGCCTATCTGTTTAAAATAAATAGTGGCTTTATTTTATATCGGTTAACAATGAATAGAAACTTTATTGCCTACATGTTTACAATGAATAGTGGCTTTATTTTATATCTATTTACAATGAATAGTGGCTTTATTGCCTATCTGTTTACAATGAATAGCGGCTTTATTGCCTATATGTTTACAATGAATAGTGGCTTTATTGCCTATATGTTTACAATGAATAGCGGCTTTATTGCCTATCTGTTTACATTAAATAGCAGCCTTATTGCCTATCTGTTGAAAATGAATAGTGGCTGTATTGCCTATCGGTTTACAATGAGTAGTGACTTTATTTTATGTCTGTTTACAATGAATAGTGGCTTTATTTTATATATGTTTACAATGAATAGCGGCTTTATTACCTATCTGTTTACATTGAATAGCAGCCTTATTGCCTATCTGTTGAAAATGAATAATGGCTTTATTTTATATCTGTTTACAATGAATAGTAGCTTTATTTCATATCCGTTTAAATGAATAGTGACTTTATTTTATATCTATTTACAATGAATAGTGACTTTATTTTTTATCTGCTTACAATGAATAGTGACTTGATTTTGTATCTCTTTACAATGAATAGAGGCTTTATTGTCTGTCTGTTTACAATAAATAGTGACTTAAGTGCCTATTGGTTTATATTAATCAGTGATTGTATTGTCTATTGGTTTACACTAAACAGTGCCTTTATTGACTATGGGTTTACAATAAATGGACCAGGTGCCTTTTTGCCTCTCAGTTTACATAATCAGAGACTTTATTGCCAATCGGTTTACAATTAAAGATGACTTCATTGTCTGTCGGTTTACAATAAACAGTGACGTTATTGCGTAGCGGTTCACAATAAACAGTGACGTTATTGTCTATCGGTTTACAATAAACAGTGACTTTATTGTCTATCGGTTTACAATAAACAGTGACTTTATTGTCTATCGGTTTACAATAAACAGTGGCTTTATTGCCTATCGGTTTTATACTAATAGTGACTTTATTGTCTATCGGTTTATAATAAACAGTTACGTTATTGCGTATCGGTTCACAATAAACTGTGACTTTATTGCCTATCGGTTTACACTAAATAGTGACTTTATTGTCTATCGGTTTATAATAAACAGTTACGTTATTGCGTATCGGTTCACAATAAACTGTGACTTTATTGTCTATCGGTTTACAATAAAACAGTGACTGTATTGCCTATCAGTTTACAATTAAAAATGACTTTATTATCTATCGGTTTACAATACACAGTGACTATATTTATGATTACAGGTTTATTGCCGATCCGATCATAATATAGACTATCGATTCACAAAGAAAGAAATGCCTATATTACCTACATGTTTAAGATACAATGAATAATAACTTGAGTCTCAATATTTTTTATCATAATTTATGTAAGCGTTACCGCAACTCAAGTTCATTTTTGTTTTATTATGTTTTGATAAAATTATCTGCATATATTCCTGAAATGTAGAGGTAGACTTGAATTGGTATCACAGTTAAGCATGCGTATGTCACTTTTATTAAAGTGGCGTACATTGTAACTAGTAACTAAACATGTAATTTTTATAAAGAAATAAGCAACTTGTTCATGATTGACAAATTTATCTTGAATTTTCAACGTCTGGCATCAATCCAACAACCAAATACCTCTATTATACGTGAATACATCGTGTTCTCGTTCATAATATGTCGCTTGTTTGGATTTTAAATTCGTGACACCTTCTCAACAGGTTATCTTGGAAACTTTCAGTCAGTAAAATCGGGTTCTAAAATCGGGTACTACTGATTTAATAACGTTTATATATCCACTTTTGCGATTTATGTTTAGGTTTTTCAGTTATTTGGCCAGTGTAGCCACTGGTTAGGGTATTACATTGTAACTCAGGAGACGATTCTGACTTTACCGTTGAAAAACAACCATAAGTTACAAAGCTATTGTTATGTTGTTATGTTGAAGTTGGACTCTTGTCACGGAATAATGTCATCCCGGAATCAAGTCTTTATTACAAAACTACGGAATAATGTTATCGCGGACTCTGGTCCTCATTACAAAACTATGTATAAAAGTAATGCTAAAGTTGGACTCTTGTCACGGAATAATGTCATCCCGGAATCAAGTCTTTATTACAAAACTACGGAATAATGTTATCGCGGACTCTGGTCCTCATTACAAAACTATGTATAAAAGTAATGCTAAAGTTGGACTATTGTCACGGAATAATGTCATCTCGGAATGTTGTCGTCATTTCAAAAGCTACTTATAAAACTAATGTTTAAGTTTGGACTGTTGTCACGGAATAATGTCATCCCGGAAACTGGTCGCCATTACAAACTTCTTAACAAACTAATGTTTAAGTTGGACAGTGGTCACGAATTAATGTCATCCCGGAATCTGGTCGTCATTACAAACTACTTATAAAACTAATATTTAAATTGGACTGTTGTCACGGAATAATATCATCCCGGACTTTGATCGTCTCTACAAAACTACTTATAAAACTAATGTTTAAGTTGGACAGTGGTCACGAGATAATGTCATCCAGCAATCTGGTCGTCATTACAAAACTACTTATAAAACTAATGTTAAAGTTGGACAGTGGTCACGAGATAATGTCATCCCATAATCTGGTCGTCATTACAAAGCTACTTATAAAACTAATGTTTAAGTTGGACAGTGGTCACGAAATAATGTCATCCCGGAATCTGGTCGTCATTACAAAAAAACTACGTATACTACTAATGTTTAAGTTGGACAGTGGTCACGAAATAATGTCATCCCGGAATCTGGTCGTCATTATAAAACAACTGATAAAACTAATGTTTAAGTTGAACAGTTGTCACGGAAATATGTCTTCTCGAAATATTGTAGTGATTTCATTCAATGATATAGTTGTGGGAATGGAGAAAGAGAGATATAATAATAGAAATGGATAAAGAGAAAGAGATAGTGATGGGAATGGAAAAGTAGAGATATAATAATGTAAGTGGAGAAAGAGAAATAGAATGATTGGATGGAGAGAGGTAGATAGAGTAATGTAAGTGGAGTAAAAGAGATAGAGTGATGGGAGTGGAGAAAGAGAGATAGAACAATCGAATAGGGGGGGGGGGGGAGAGAGAGAGAGAGAGAGAGAGAGAGAAGTTGAGAAAGAAAGATAGAGTGATGTGAGTGGAGAAGTGAGTGTTTGCCTTTTTTCACTGCTTTTAGATTTAAAATGACTGATACGTTAAATTACTCTTCATCGCGCGACATACAGACATATTTATATGAGCATAGACAATAAATATTGTGATTGGAGTAAAGAGACGATAAGTTACATACTTATTCTCCTATTGATTTTCATTGACGGATTCTTCAAAATACTATTTCTACCGCATTAGATAGACAGTGAGAAGGGATAGGCGATAGAGAGATAGAGAGATGGGAGTAGAGAAGGAGAGATAGAGAGATAGAAGTGGAGAGGCATGTGGTTGTATGCTTATTCTCCTATGAATTTACAGTGATGGATACGTCACAGATACGAAGACACTTTCTACAGACAGATAGAGAGATGGGAGCGGAGAAAGAGAGATGAAGAGTTGAGAGATGAGTCTTTATAAAATAGTATAAATAATTGACAAACCATTGAACCGATCGTTATGTATATAACATTATAGTTTCTATATATTCTGTGTACATTAAACGCGATTTTCTATGTCTGGCACGTACATTGATTACGACATTCAATATCTGCCATGAACATTAGTGGTAGAGCACAGAACCCATGATCGGAGGGTCGTGAGTTCGATCCTCCTCCATGGCTATGTGCTGTGTCCTTGAGCAAGACACTTTTTCCGCATATGCTTTGTACTGGTTCTACCCAGGAAGACTTCGAGCGTGATTTGTCTAAGTTGTAAGAACTTGTTTCACAATCGAAGTAAAATAAATAAGTTTAAACCAACATTTAAAACGACTTTTTATATCTGCCGCGAACATTGAATACGACTTTCTTTATCTTCAGCGTACATAGAATACGACTTTTTATATCTGCCATGTACATTAAACACGACTTTCTATATCTTCAGCGTACATTGAATACGACTTTCTATATCTGTCGCGTAAATTGAATACGACTTTTTATATCTGCCATGTACATTAAACACGACTTTCTATATCTGCCGCGTACATTGAATACGACTTTCTATACGTGCCACGTTCATTAAACACGACTTTTTATATCTGCCACGTACATTAAACAGACTTTCTATATCTTCAGCGAACATTGAATACGACTTTCTATATCTGCCACGTACATTAAACACGACTTTCTATACGTGCCACGTTCATTAAACACGACTTTCTATATCTGCTACGTACATTAAACACGACTTTCTATATCTTCAGCATACATTGAATACAACTTTCTATATCTGTCGCGTACATTGAATACGACTTTTTATATCTGCCATGTACATTAAACACGACTTTTTATATCTGCCGCGTACATTGAACACGGCTTTTTTTATATCTGCCACGTACATTAAACACGACTTTCTATATCTGCCGCGTACGTTGAATACGACATTCAATATATGTCATGCACATAAAACACGACTTTCTATATATGCCGAGAACATTGAATACGGCTTTCTATATCTTCCGCGTACATTGAATACGACTTTCTATATCTGCCGCGTACATTGAATACGACTTTCTATATCTGCCTGGTACATTAAACAAGACTTTCTATATCTGCCGGGTACATTAAACACGACTTTCTATATCTGCCGCGTACATTGAATGTGACTTCTATAACTGTTGCGTTCCTGAACATTAAATACGGCATTCTATATCTGCCGCGTACGTTTAATACGGCATTCTATAGCTGCCGCGTACGTTTAATACGGCATTCTATATCTGCCGCGTACATTGAATACGACTTTCTATATCCGCCGCGGATATTGAATACGACTTTCTATATCTGCTGCGTACATTGAAAACGACGATAAAAACGAGTTGTTATGTCTGCTTTGTGCGTCAAGCACAATTTACTATATCTGCCACGTTCATTAAACACGGCTTTCTATATCTGTCATGTACATTAAACACGACTTTCTATATCTGCCTCGTACATTGAATACGACTTTCTATATCTGCCGCGTACATTGAAAACGACGATAAAAACGAGTTGTTATATATGCTTTGTGCATCAAGCATAATTTATTATATCTGCCAAGTTCATTAAACACGGCTCTCTGTATCTGCCAAGTACATTAAACATAACTTTCTATATCGGCCAAGCTCATTAAACACGGCTTTCTGTATCTGCCAGGTACATTAAACGTGACTTTTTATACGTGTAACGTTCATTAAATAAGACTTTTTATGCTTTGTATATCAAAATTGATTTAGTGCACATTAACGAAGGTTATCTGTATTTGTATTTGTATCTGTATAATTATATAAATATATCATGTAACAATAGCATTTTGGGCAGCGACTACGTCATTTTACTGCAGATATATCTACTGCCGTGTTCTATCAATGTTCCAAAGCCACAGTAGGGTCGCGGGTACGGAATTCTGACACGCATGACTTGGACAAACGACGCCACCAGGGTGGGGAAATTGAGCTAAAACCAATTTAAAATTTATAAATGCCCAGAATGTGCCCGCCGCCCCTCCCTGACCACGGTGGGGGAAAACATTGTCATATGAATCCAACGTTTCATCTCCAATCTGCCATGTTCATTATTTTGATTAAATTATCAACTCGTTAGGTATAAAATAAACGATGGTAAAAACGGCACCACTGTAGTTGATGCATGACATAAGATAAATGGATATAATATGCTGACGATCAATTATTCAGGTATCAGTATTCTAGGGTCATTCAGCATATTCATTTCTTGATCTGTGCTTCCCGATCTGTGTTGTATTTTTATGTTGCTTTCGTTCTTGGACATAACAGTGGCTGTTGATTCATGCTGGCGTTATATTAATTAAAATAAATATCTCGTGGAACTTTTAATTTATTATTGTTATTATCATTATTATTATTATTATTATTATTATTATTATTATTATTATTACAGCTACAACCATGTCAGACGACTTCAGTCACGTGTCGTTACGCCTCTATGATATATTGGAACATGTCGGTGGATCTGAGTCAAGACGGAAGTTACATCAGAAAGTCGGGACTACTGATGAGGTAATTGGTACGTTGAGCCATCATCTAAAGCAACTGCATTCTTCCGCTCATGTATTCGGTAGTTTCTGTGAAGGAACAACCACACCGGGTCTTCAATCTGATATAGATTGTTTATTATGTAACGATTCTTGTCCTGTGGTAGAGAATATTGATGACGCTGCTGATCACGCTCTATCATTCCTCATGGTCCGTGATGATCACACACAACCAGGATATGTAAAACTTCAGTTTGTTTGTAATGGAATACCACGTACAGTATATAATAGTGATATAAATAATCTTGTTCATTCTGACTGTAATGGAAGAATATGCCGGACACATGTTTCTGTATGTACGACTGATGGTTTAGAGCGTTTGAGAAATGGTCCGGCAGATACGTTAATATGTGCACAGATTGATATGGTCCATGCATTCAGATGTGCATCAGTACCGGAATATGCCAGTGAGTGGATAAGACGACCACGATCACATGAATGGCCATCGAGACATATGATTGATCAAATGAAAGCGTCTGGATGTTTTGTTGTAGGGGTAGGACATCCGGCCAGTGTTGAGAAACATATTGAATGGAGATTATCGTTCTCTCTTCAGGAGAGACAACTCATGTTTAGTTTTAATACTGTACAACACAAGTGTTACATTCTCTTAAAAATGATCAAAAAGGATTTGATAGAACGCGAGCTAGGAAAATCAATTAGCTCTTATCATTGCAAAACCTGTCTGTTTCATGTGATAGAGAATACACCAGTCAGCATATGGAGGCCAGATAACTTACTTTCATGTGTACGTCTGTGTTTATTCGTTATGCTCAAATGTGTGGAAAACGGATTTTGCCAAAATTACTTCATTAAAGAAGAAAACATGTTTGACAGAGATGTCCATATAATCATTAAGCCACGTTTGATAGAACTTCTACGATCATTAATTGCAAGCGGTTCTATGTTATTGTTAGGTATCGAATGTGACCAGATTGGAGACATATTACTGAATCAGGCTAACTTTGGCATTATTTATAAAGCTAGTATAGAATATAGTAAAAATCTTAAATCGCATATCGTTAAGTTCCAATCAGATCTCAGAAACACAGTCAATAGAACAATGCAAGGAAACGACTTTGTATCTAACTGCTGTTATTATTCAGCGCTGATACAAAGTGTGTCGTCTGATGCATACTCTAAGGATCACAATGAACAACAAACCAGAGATGTATTCCCGCCTATAATCTCATATCTACATTACAGATTAGCTCAACAACTTATTTCCCTGGTACTGAGATCCCCGTATACTCCGATGACAAGTGATCGAGTACTCTGGAGTACTTATCATCATTTCCTGGACGGATGTGGATGTGACATGACGTCATCACCACTTGTGTTTGCGACTGTCCTGTACAAATTTGGTTTTTATGACAGGTGCGAGCGTCTGCTGGAGCAGATAACCGCAACGTTCCAACCGGATGTACCTACTGTGTGTTCGTGTACCGCAAGTAAATGTGATGTATCTTTAAACGACATACCAGCTGAATATGCACCGTCGTCTCTTTCATCCACAGTGCCTTGTATCGTGTTCCTTCCGTCAGAGTCGACACTAGCCCCGCCCCCACTCCAGTACGAGATGTATAGATCAGTAAACACACCTCCAGGATCACGTGATGAGGAGGATGACTACTGGTATGACTTTGCTGTAGTGGACGGCATAGTCTACCTCCACGTTCTAAAGTGTCTCGTTTATTCAAGCCTTAATAAGTCAATGCACAAGCGTGTCGCCATTTGTAACCTGAAATGGGTTATTCAGAACGAGGCCAATCTTGGACATCGGGAAACAGGATACAACTTACTTGGATGGCTTTACGTACAAGAAAATCGTGTTCCGGAAGCTGTCCAGTGTTTCGCGGAATCATGGAGAATAAAGCCGCTACACAACGCAGCCAAATGGCACATCTTGAGTCTGCTGTACCAAATCAAACTCGGATACCGTGAAACGGGATACTATCTATAGTCTTGTTTTCTAGACGCTGTTATGTGTTTAAAATAAATCAGCAGACACAGATCAGTGAAAACATTACATAAGAACTAGCTTTGCTAGAAAGTACAAGTTATAGCTGTATTCCAGCAATTCTATAACAGATCTAGACAATTATGGACACAATATGCGTCTGTATCAATTACTTGTATGTGTTGGTTAGCTTGATTCAGACGTGCTATACATTACGTAGCCCGATTATATCCCACAATACCAGAGGTCTGGTTGCATGCTTATGCTGTCCCATAATTTAATTTTAGAAATGCATTTGGTGAGATCGACATTATTGTTGAGGTATAGATTTGGTTAAATATCAAACAAAATGTTAATGTTTGTAAAAATAATACATGTACATATTTTAATAAACCTTTTTATTATTATCTATTACAAAGTCTCCAAAAATGGCTATTTATTAATTTGATATTATTTAAAACGCAGTAAATTTGTAGAACTTTATCTAACCAATACATATGGACGAATCATTCGGACATTGTTCAGTAGTTTTCAAATATGATGTTATAACATTTATATAACTGTAATAACTGGTGAAATATGTAAAATCACACAAAATTCATATATAAGCCATGCATGTGTTTTGTCTTTAAAATGCGTACACTAAATTTGTGTATTATTTTCTAAATTAAAAAAAAATATTTTCTTTGTGTATTATTTTGTAGATGATAATAACATATTTCCAAACCTTAGTATTTATATAATAACAATTGTTTTGGAGGAAAAAACACTAAAACGGATATTGTGCAATAGTTATATACTTGAATTATATTCATATGGTCCGTTATTTCTATTTAATAGTTATATTTAAACTTATTTATTTTACTTCGATTGGGCAACAAGTTTTAACAACTTAAATATATCACGCTCGAAGGTGGAACCGTTACTAAGCTTATGCAGATAAAATGTCTTGCTCACTTGCTTGTCACATAGCAGTGGGGAAGGGTCGAACCCACGACTCTCCGATCCTGGGTTTAATGCTCGACCACCAATGATAATTAACTGATGGTTCAAGTTAAGGCATCTACACTATAGATAACACATTATATACAGAAGGGAGATTACTCGAATTATAATATTGACAGTCATAGTAGTCATTATTTCCCATGTATTTGTAAAGTTTGTGACACAGTACTATGGTGACGTCTTGTCGCTACAGTATATATAATATATCCATACTGTAAGTTGAGGACAATAGTCAGTATTAATGGCAAAACGCAATAAATGTCTAAACATATAATTAAGTTTGAAATTAATATGAATATGAGAATCATCACTTACAACTCAAATACAAATGCTTGTGATTTTCAAATCCACCAACAACAGTGCTCACACATTGCTTGACGATATTCACCTCGCCAATCAAATATCACCCATGTGTTGTTTAACGACATTTACTTCGTCATTCAAATATAACACACGTATTGCTTCACAAGATACACGTCATCATTTTAATATCACCCAATATTTGCTTGATGACATTCATTTCGTCATTAAAAAATCACCCAATTATTGATTAACGACATTCATTTCGCCATTCAAATATCACAAACGAATTTCTCCACGACATTCACCTCGTTATTCAAATATATCACAAATATTGTGTGATGACATTAATCTCGTCATTGAAATATCACACAGATATTGCTTGATGACATGAATATCGTCATTCTAATATCACTAACGTATTGCTTGATGACATTAATCTCGTCATTCAAATATCACTCACGTATTGTTTGACGACATTCATTTCGTCATTCAAATACATGTATCACTCACGTATTGCTTGATGACATTCACATTGTCATTCAAATATCACACACGTAGTGCCTGATGACATTATTATCGTCATTCAAATATCACTCGCGTATTGCTTGATGACATTATTATTGTCACACAAATATCATTCGCGTATTGTTTGATGACATTAATCTCGTCATTCAAATATCACACGCGTATTGTTTGAATACATTAATCTCGTCATTCAAATATCACTCGCGTATTGCTTGATGATATTAATCTCGTCATTCAAATATCACTCACGTATTGCTTGACGACATTATTATCGTCATTCAAAAATCACACACGTATTGCGTGATGACATTAATCTCGTCATTAAAATATTACATACATCGCTCATGATTGCTTGACGACATTCACCTCGTCATTCAAATATCACTCATATATTGCTTGATGACATTATTATCGTCATTCAAATATCACACACGTATTGCTTGATGACATTACTATCGTCATTCAAATATCACACACGTATTGCTTTACGACAGTCACCTCGTCTTTCAAATATCACGTACGTATTGCTCGACGATATTCACCTCGTCATTCAAATATCACACATGTATTGCTTGATGACATTACTATCGTCATTCAAATATCACACACGTACTGCTTAACGACAGTCACCTCGTCATTCAAATATCACATACATATTGCTTAACGACAGTCACCTCGTCTTTTAAATATCACGTACATATTGCTCGACGACATTCACCTCGTCATTCAAATAACACATACGTATTGCTTGACGACATTTGCCTCGTCTTCCAAATATCACACACGTATTGCTTGACGACATTCACCTCGTTATTCGAATATCACACACGTATTGCTTGACAACATTCACCTCGTCATCCAGATGTCACACATGTATTGCTTGACGACATTCACCTCGTCATTCAAATATCACACACGTATTGCTTGATGACATTCACCTCGTCATTCAAATATCACACACGTATTGCTTGACGACATTCACCTCGTCATTTAAATATCACATACGTATTGCTTGACGACATTTACCTCGTCATTAAAAATAAATAAATTTGAAGCCAGGTGACTAATTTGATACTTCTTCAACTTCATTGCAATTTTAAGCAGCGTATGCATTTTACGGTAAGACGATTGTCCGACTCAAATGCATTCAGCCAATAAAGATCGATGCTTTATATAACGTTTAATGTGTTTGACCCCGTTCTACGATTTTTTTGAAAAGGTATATTTTACGTCAATATTGTAATACAATGTATTTATGAAAGTTCAATGAATGAATAAAAGTTTACTAATATGCTATGGTTCGTATTTTATTGTAAAGTATCCTGTTTGTTGTTCAATGTGTTTAGTATTTCACTCCCACCATATCTCCAGTATAAATTCAGTTGTGTGTTTACTTGGGATAACATGCTCGCCAAATTGACAAGTTCAAAGGGTAAATAAAATCTTAAACTAACTGACATGTGATCACTGTAAACATTTCTTATTACACACAGGTCATCTGGATTGTAAATATCTTTTTATTACACACGAAGCATCCGGATTGTTTATATATTCTTATTACACACGGGACATCTGGATTGTTTATATCTTCTTATTATACACGGGGCATCCGGATTGTTTATATCTTCTTATTACACACGCGGAATCCGGATTGTTTATATCTTCTTATTGCACACGGGACATCTGGATTGTTAATATATTCTTATTACACACGGGGTATCTGGATAGTTTATATCTTCTTATTACACACGGGGCATCCGGATTGTTTATATCTTTTTATTACACATGGTACATCTGGATTGTTTATATCTTCATATTACACACGGTGCATCTGTATTGTTTATATCTTCTTATTACACATGGGCATCTGCTCGTTTATAACTTTTTATTACACACGGAACATCTTGATTTATTATATTCTTATTTCACACGGGATATCTGTTTTGTTTATATTTTTTTATTACACATGGAGCATCGTCTATATCTTCTCATTACATACGGGGCATCTGGATTGATAATATATTTTTATTACACACGGGGCATCTGGATTTTTAATACCTTCTTAGTAAACACGGGACATCAGGATTGTTAATATCTTCTTTTACACATGGGACATCTCATGGTTTAAATCTTCTTATTACAATGGGCATCTGATTGTTTTAACTTTCCTATTACACACGGGACATCTGCATTGTTTATATCTTCTTATCACACTCAAAAATTTATTTCCAGTACATAATTTATATATTTCCGCATACGTTGGTTGATATATAAAAAAATATTGACCTTGCTAAGACGTTCTGGGCACATAAATGGTACATCTCGAGTAATCATATGCAATATGTTGGGTAATACCGAGCACATAAACAGTATATCTCGAGTACTAATCAGCATATGTTGGTTGATAGACAATAAATAGTGACATTGTTAAGACGTGCCGAGCACATAAACGGTACATCTCGAGTATTCATACGCATATGTTGGGTAATACCGAGCACATAAACAGTATATCTCGAGTACTAATCAGCATATGTTGGTTGATAGACAATAAATAGTGACATTGTTAAGACGTGCCGAGCACATGAACGGTATATCTCGAGTACTCATCCGCATATGTTTGTTAATAGATAATAAACAGTGACATTGCTTAGACGTGCCGAGCACATGAATGGTATATCTCGAGTTCTAATCCGCATATGTTGGTTAATAGATAATAAATATTGACCTTGCTAAGACGTGCCGAGCACATAAATGGTATATCTCGAGTAATCATACGCATGTGTTGGTTGATAGATAATAGATAGTGACATTGCTTAGACGTGCCGAACACATGAATGGTATATCTCGAGTTCTAATCCGCATATGTTGGTTAATAGATAATAAATATTGACCTTGCTAAGACGTGCCGAGCACATAAATGTGTACAACTGTAAACATACACATACATATATAGTATAAATATATATATATATATATATATATATATATATATATATATATATATATATATATATACACACACACCTATAAAATTAAAAATTGATTCCTATATCTAACCGGTTCGGTTGGTCGGTCGTTTTTGTCAGGTCTAGTATTGTTATTACGCCATACACTTAGGAACTACGCCGTATTATGATATTAATGTTTTTGTCAGGTCTAGTATAGTTATTACGCCATACACTTAGGAATTACGCCGTATTATGATATTAATGTTTTTGTCAGGTCTAGTATTGTTATTACGCCATACACTTAGGAACTACGCCGTATTATGATATTAATGTTTTTGTCAGGTCTAGTATAGTTATTACGCCATACACTTAGGAACTACGCCGTATTATGATATTAATGTTTTTGTCAGGTCTAGTATAGTTATTACGCCATACACTTAGGAACTACGCCGTATTATGATATTAATGTTTTTGTCAGGTCTAGTATAGTTATTACGCCGTACACTTAGGAATTACGCCGTATTATGATATTAATGTTTTGGTCAGGTCTAGTATAGTTATTACGCCGTACACTTAGGAACTACGCCGTATTATGATATTAATGTTTTTGTCAGGTCTAGTATTGTTATTACGCCGTACACTTAGGAACTACGCCGTATTATGATATTAATGTTTTGGTCAGGTCTAGTATAGTTATTACGCCGTACACTTAGGAGCTACGCCGTATTATGATATTAATGTTTTGGTCAGGTCTAGTATAGTTATTACGCCGTACACTTAGGAACTACGCCGTATTATGATATTAATGTTTTGGTCAGGTCTAGTATTGTTATTACGCCGTACACTTAGGAACTACGCCGTATTATGATATTAATGTTTTGGTCAGGTCTAGTATAGTTATTACGCCGTACACTTAGGGACTACTCCGTATTATGATATTAATGTTTTGGTCAGGTCTAGTATTATTATTACGCCGTACACTTAGGAACTACGCCGTATTATGATATTAATGTTTTGGTCAGGTCTAGTATAGTTATTACGCCGTACACTTAGGGACTACTCCGTATTATGATATTAATGTTTTGGTCAGGTCTAGTATAGTTATTACGCCGTACACTTAGGAACTACGCCGTATTATGATATTAATGTTTTGGTCAGGTCTAGTATAGTTATTACGCCGTACACTTAGGGACTACTCCGTATTATGATATTAATGTTTTGGTCAGGTCTAGTATTGTTATTACGCCGTACACTTAGGAACTTCGCCGTATTATGATATTAATGTTTTGGTCAGGTCTAGTATAGTTATTACGCCGTACACTTAGGGACTACTCCGTATTATGATATTAATGTTTTGGTCAGGTCTAGTATAGTTATTACGCCATACACTTAGGAACTACGCCGTATTATGATATTAATGTTTTTGTCAGGTCTAGTATAGTTATTACGCCGTACACTTAGGAACTACGCCGTATTATGATATTAATGTTTTTGTCAGGTCTAGTATAGTTATTACGCCGTACACTTAGGAACTACGCCGTATTATGATATTAATGTTTTGGTCAGGTCTAGTATAGTTATTACGCCGTACACTTAGGATCTACGCCGTATTATGATATTAATGTTTTGGTCAGGTCTAGTATAGTTATTACGCCGTACACTTAGGAACTACTCGGTATTATGATATTAATGTTTTGGTCAGGTCTAGTATAGTTATTACGCCGTACACTTAGGAACTACGCCGTATTATGATATTAATGTTTTGGTCAGGTCTAGTATAGTTATTACGCCATACACTTAGGAACTACGCCGTATTATGATATTAATGTTTTGGTCAAGTCTAGTATACTTATTACGCCATCCACTTAGGAACTACGCCGTATTATGATATTAATGTTTTTGTCAGGTCTAGTATTGTTATTACGCCATACACTTAGGAACTACTCCGTATTATGATATTAATGTTTTGGTCAGGAGTAGTATAGTTATTACGCCATACACTTAGGAACTACTCCGTATTATGATATTAATGTTTTGGTCAGGTCTAGTATAGTTATTACGCCATACACTTAGGAACTACTCCGTATTATGATATTAATGTTTTGGTCAGGTCTAGTATAGTTATTACGCCATAAACTTAGGAATTACGCCGTATTATGATATTAATGTTTTGGTCAGGTCTAGTATAGTTATTACGCCATACACTTAGGAACTACGCCGTATTATGATATTAATGTTTTTGTCAGGTCTAGTATTGTTATTACGCCATACACTTAGGAACTGCTCCGTATTATGATATTAATGTTTTGGTCAGGTCTAGTATAGTTATTACGCCGTACACTTAGGAACTACGCCGTATTATGATATTAATGTTTTGGTCAGGTCTAGTATAGTTATTACGCCATACACTTAGGAACTACTCCGTATTATGATATTAATGTTTTGGTCAGGTCTAGTATAGTTATTACGCCATAAACATAGGAATTACGCCGTATTATGATATTAATGTTTTGGTCAGGTCTAGTATAGTTATTACGCCATCCACTTAGGAACTACGCCGTATTATGATATTAATGTTTTTGTCAGGTCTAGTATTGTTATTACGCCATACACTTAGGAACTACTCCGTATTATGATATTAATGTTTTGGTCAGGTCTAGTATAGTTATTACGCCGTACACTTAGGAACTACGCCGTATTATGATATTAATGTTTTGGTCAGGTCTAGTATAGTTATTACGCCGTACACTTAGGAACTACTCCGTATTATGATATTAATGTTTTGGTCATGTCTAGTATAGTTATTACGCCATACACTTAGGAACTACTCCGTATTATGATATTAATGTTTTGGTCAGGTCTAGTATAGTTATTACGCCGTACACTTAGGAACTACTCCGTATTATGATATTATTGTTTTTGTCAGGTCTAGTATAGTTATTACGCCATACACTTAGGAACTACTCCGTATTATGATATTAATGTTTTGGTCAGGTCTAGTATAGTTTTTACGCCATAAACTTAGGAATTACGCCGTATTATGATATTAATGTTTTGGTCAGGTCTAGTATAGTTATTACGCCATCCACTTAGGAACTACGCCGTATTATGATATTAATGTTTTGGTCAGGTCTAGTATTGTTATTACGCCATACACTTAGGAACTACTCCGTATTATGATATTAATGTTTTGGTCAGGACTAGTATAGTTATTACGCCGTACACTTAGGAACTACTCCGTATTATGATATTAATGTTTTGGTCAGGTCTAGTATAGTTATTATGCCGTACACTTAGGAACTACTCCGTATTATGATATTAATGTTTTGGTCAGGTCTAGTATAGTTATTACGCCGTACACTTAGGAACTACTCCGTATTATGATATTAATGTTTGGTCAGGTCTAGTATAGTTATTACGCCGTACACTTAGGAACTACGCCGTATTATGATATTAATGTTTTGGTCAAGTCTAGTATAGTTATTACGCCGTACACTTAGGAACTACTCCGTATTATGATATTAATGTTTTGGTCAGGTCTAGTATAGTTATTACGCCGTACACTTAGGAACTACTCCGTATTATGATATTAATGTTTTGGTCAGGTCTAGTATAGTTATTACGCCGTACACTTAGGAACTACTCCGTATTATGATATTAATGTTTTGGTCAGGTCTAGTATAGTTATTACGCCGTACACTTAGGAACTACTCCGTATTATGATATTAATGTTTTGGTCAGGTCTAGTATAGTTATTACGCCGTACACTTAGGAACTACTCCGTATTATGATATTAATGTTTTGGTCAGGTCTAGTATAGTTATTACGCCGTACACTTAGGAACTACGCCGTATTATGATATTAATGTTTTTGTCAGGTCTAGTATTGTTATTACGCCATACACTTAGGAACTACTCCGTATTATGATATTAATGTTTTGGTCAGGACTTGTATAGTTATTACGCCATACACTTAGGAACTACGCCGTATTATGATATTAATGTTTTGGCCTGGTCTAGTATAGTTATTACGCCATACATTTAGGAATTACGCCGTATTATGACATTAATGTTTTGGTCAGGTCTAGTATAGTTATTACGCCATACACTTAGGAACTTTGCAGTATTATGATATTAATGTTTTTGTCAGGTCTAGTATTGTTATTACGCCATACACTTAGGAACTACTCCGTATTATGATATTAATGTTTTGGTCAGGACTAGTATAGTTATTACGCCATACACTTAGGAACTACGCCGTATTATGATATTAATGTTTTGGCCTGGTCTAGTATAGTTATTACAACATACATTTAGGAATTACACCGTATTATGACATTAATGTTTTGGTCAGGTCTAGTATAGTTATTACGCCATACACTTAGGAACTACGCCGTATTATGATATTAATGTTTTGGCCTGGTCTAGTATAGTTATTACGCCATACATTTAGGAATTACGCCGTATTATGACATTAATGTTTTAGTCAGGTCTAGTATAGTTATTACGCCATACACTTAGGAACTACGCCGTATTACGATATTAATGTTTTGGTCAGGTCTGATATAGTTATTACGCCGTACACTTATGAACTATGCAGTATTATGATATTAATGTTTTGGTCAGGTCTAGTATAGTTATTACGCCGTACACTTAGGAACTACGCCGTATTATGATATTAATGTTTTGGTCAAGTCTAGTATAGTAATTACGCCATACACTTAGGAACTACGTCGTATTATGATATTAATGTTTTGGTCAGGTCTAGTAAAGTAATTACGTCATAAGTCGTTTAAATCAAATACCTTCAAGATAAGGAAACGGCAATTTTTAATTAAAAATACCCAAGGATTATTGGTAACTGTCGTTATGCGAGTATTGCGTATTATGTATAGGTTAATGTATCTGTTAATGTATATGTTAATGTAGAGGTTAATGTAGAGGTTAATGTATATGTTAATATAGAGGTTAATGTATATGCTAATGTAGAGGTTAATGTAGAGGTTAATGTATATGTTAATGTATATGTTAATGTAGAGGTTAATGTATATGTTAATGTAGAGGTTAATGTAGAAGTTAATGTATATGTTAATGTATATGTTAATGTATATGCTAATGTAGAGGTTAATGTAGATCGTTGGCTCAGCACGGAACTTTTGTAACTGGCATTCCGACCTTAAACAGTGTATATATTTTTATACTCTGCAATATATGAAAAAAATATTGGAGTTGAATTCCAGCAAATAAAGGATAAAAATGATATTTGTCATAATATTGTATATGCATTACATATATTTTTTTAGAGCGAAACTATTGTTAGTGCGGTAGTAAACTTACAATAGTTTCGCACTGAGATATTTGATTTTAGATCTATACAAAAGTAAAATTACTGTTTCATTATAATAATTCATGTCTTTTTATCATTCCTGTAAAAAAATTGGAAACTGTCAACTGATATTAAAACAGTCTCTTTAACTGATAGAGACAAAAAAAGTAAAAAAGTGCAGTTGCAATAATTTCGCAATGAAAAAAATCACAGTTTATTCGGTTTCAATATTTAGACAAAAATGTATTTTTAAAGTTTCAATAGTATATTATTGGTAATTTTTGTTTGTATTGGTATTTTTTGTTTGAACATATCAGGTTATTTTTAATCTGACAATGAACACAGGGGCGGATCTAGGATTTAAGTTTAACCTGGATGGGGGATTTAGGGGGCGCAGAACTGAATAGGCATATATGTTTATTAGTAGAAATATGACCGCGGTGTGGTCTAGTGGTAGAGCGTCCGCCTCGCATGCGGAAGTTTGTTGGTTCAATCCCCGGCCGGGTCAAACCGAAGACTTTATAAATGGTACTAGAAGCTTCCTCGCTTGACGCTCAGCATTTAGAGGAGAGTTCTAGGTCTGGTCGGCCCGGTGTCAGTATAATGTGACTGGGTGGGATATCATACCATGTGTCTGCGGCATGATACTCCAGTGTGACGGCGCTCAGAATACTGTCTCAAGCAGACACCGTCGCGATATGACTGAACAATTGTTGAAAGCGACGCTAAACACCATACAACAACAACAACAGTAGAAATATAGTGGATTTTAATGAAAATAGGAGTTAAGTGGGGCATATACTTTATTTAAGAGTAAATCCGCCATTGGAACTAGGTTATTTTTTAAATCTGAGCTAGTTCCTAACCTTTGGTTTGTGACATCATTAAATCAAATGACATCACAGAAAGATATAAACAGATTTTGGGCTTTGGAGCAGCAACCCCACATATGATAAGATGACGGAATCTGATGGTGCTGAGACTTTTTCCCCATTATTTTAATTCAAAGTCAAGGACAGGTATTATTATTTATTATATTATGTTATATTATTTTTGTGTACAATGTTGGTTTTGCAAAAGATAAATATTTCGTACTTTGAGGAAGATTTTCAAATTTCCAGAGGAATGACATGTTAACGATCCGCCAACGATGCAGTTTGACCCAACAAGTCTAAAATGACACGGCGTTGGCTGGAAATCTGATATCAGCAACATACATGTATTTTCGGTGGTGATTTCTAAAATACTGGTCATTTAACATTTAGCGGAAATAAATCAATCACTGCAATACAAAAATCCCTGCAAAGGCAAAAAATGGAACTATAGTTTAATTCCTGACCCCTGAGTATTCAAGGGAGATAATAATGCAGTGAGTTCATTATCATTAACATGATATTGTAAAAAAAGTTCTTACCACTGATCACAGTCCTCGGATCTAAGCATTTACAGATAAAGTGGCATTCTCATGGATCGTGGCCAGAGTTGGGGATCGAATCGTAATCACTAATATAGTAAATCAGGCATAATATTGGTAGTACATATGAGCCCATTCCTTAATAAAATCATCGTAATACATGTACATACTCGCCTATCATTGAATTATTTAATGTAAAATATGTCAGTACGATCATTGGTTAAAATGCATTCTAATATACATGATTGTTTAATAGGTGTATGTCTAGACATAGAATTCCCTGCTTTGTCATTTAGGAATACATGTTTTGTGTGTGTGTGTGTCCTGACATGGAATTCCCTGCTTTGTCATTTAGGAATACATGTTTTGTGTGTGTGTGTCCAGACATGGAATTCCCTGCTTTGTCATTTAGGAATACATGTAACAGATGTGTGTGTGTGTCTAGACATGGACAACATTAAATATTAAATGTAGACTGGTACGACTTTGTTAACATGTAGATACGCTGTATTAACTTAAAATGGAGAGGAGAACTGAACTTGTCATATCCAAATCTGACAGACCGTAGATACGTCGGTGCTGATAGAGGGAATGTAGCGTTGCTACGTAATTGTACGATGTTTAAACAGTATCTCCTTCAACTAGATTCTTAATTAAAGAAACTCGGCTTTGTTAAAATCGACTTTAATTAAATTCATGCATCAAATCAATCTTTACATTTATAAATATATAATCCGTGACTATAACAACCAAATGTTTGTATTCCTTGTATAAACACACAAGTCGATTGTACATGTACATAGTAACTCCATTTTAATATCAATGCGGTAATTATTCATGGTAGTCTCTTTGCATCAGATTTATATTTTGTTTTCATAACACAATTTACACATTGCTGAGAATTGAACTTTTATCCGATTTTAACACAGTTTCAACGTTTGAAATATACATTTTTATCAAGTATTGGTTCAATTTAAAATACCCATTTAATGTTGTTTACACTATTCTAATATAATATCACTATCCGCTCATTGCTCGATATTGTTCGGTGTTGTTGACTTTCGCACACAAAACAGCCACGATTTAATGTCCGATTCTATACACAAAGTGATTGATTCGAAACTTTACAAACAATAAGACCAACAGCTTAGTATCATATCATTTGATAATTTATTGAACTTGAATATCACAAATAATTCATTTATTCGAGTCTTATCATAGCATATACAATATTAAACAAATACTTATTTAACAATCGACACAATTATCTATATTATGTCATTCTAGACAGAATTGTTAGAGACAATGCTGCAAAAATATAATGTTCCATTATTAATACAGTGAAAGTAAACACAATCGTAATATAATACACTAGTTAAATATTTCATTTAGACAAAATAAGAAAATTAAAATCTTCGCTTTAACCATTTTCTTAATTTATAGTTTGTTTTTATATTTTTTTTGCGGTACGTTGCGGTGCGTTGCATAGCATAGCATAGCATAGCATAGCATAGCATAGCATAGCATAGCATAGTTTAGTTTATTTCGTGAAAGAGACCTCTGGCCGATGTACAGTTAAAGACAAGTACATAGTAAGTACAGTAAGAACAGTGTTTACAATGTCAACTATAATACTTGAAAATGCATTTGAAACATAATTTATTATATACAGCATTCAAATACCCATCATTGTGTACGTGTCGATACAAGTTAAGATATGAAAACAAATGGTGAATAAAACAACTTATTCATATGTTCCCCGCTCTTTCATAGCATAATACAAATAAATTGCAAGACTTTATTATCGTTTGTGATTTTGAGGACGAAAATATATTAAATGTATTCCATTGTGGAAGAAGAACATACCAGTGCTTCTAGCCACTTGTTATTGTTGTTGAGTTGAAAACCTTGTACGTAGACTATTTTTGCATACAATTGTATACGAATCATATGTACAATACAAGTATATACTGTTCTACTTAATATTTATATGCAATACTAACAGAAATAAGCGTATCAACTGATAATTTTGTCGTGCCACTGTATCTTACTAGTGAGCATGTGTTGGTCAAATTGTAAATTAATACTTGTACAACATGCCAGCTGTATAAATACTCATAGTGAGTTATGATGTTACATTGTGTATATGAATTTAAAAGAAGGCTGTATGTTATTCAAATGAACACGCTATGTTATCGGTAAAATATTACAAGCATTTCGTATTTGAAACTGCACTTAGATTGAACTAACTTGTGAGAGGAAATCCATTGGGAAAACTAGTTTTGTAAATGGAGATAAGAGCTAAATTTAGAATATAAACACACGGTATATTTAAAGCTAAATGTTGGGTAATTGATCAGCAGATTTATATTCCTGTACGCATGGATAAACAATGTACAGAAGTAGCTATAGAACAAGTTGCTTAATCTTATGTAATCATTCGACGTGCACATTAAGATGTGAATAATAACCTCTTTTAAATTATAAGATACTACTGAAAATAACGATTTGAAAGCGAACAAACTTGAAATGATAAATTATATCAATGATTAAGTAACGTTTCATTATATTCCGACGTTTGTTCTAGTTATCGGATATTTAGACAGTGCAGCTACAGTCTGGGGTAATAACTCGGGAGAAAGAATGGCGACTCTAACCTTACCATTAAAACACAATCAGCACTAACGAAGATAATACCCCGGGAGGGTCAAGAAAAGCGACATTTGTAATAATATAGTCATTAAATTTTACAAAATTTTGTAAAAATGAGGTGGCGGTGACAGCAGCCACGTAGAGTGTTCAAAGGTCAGTTTTGTAGAGTAACTAATATCATAAACATCAGCTAGTGTTTATATTACTTAAAAGTGGTATAAACCTATAATTAAATTTAATTGTTAATTTTCTTCAATAACTATGACCATTTTGACCATATCTGGTGGGACTCGTCACATATTGCGATAAACATGTGTGCAGTTTTTTTTTTAAATCTGGTCAATCATTATAAAACAAGTTGGACAGTGGTCACGGAATAATGTCATCCCGGACTCAGGTCGTCATAACAAAACTTTTTATAAAACTAATGTTTAAGTTGGGCTGTGGTCACGGAATAATGTCATCCCGGAATCTGGTCGTCATTACAAAGCTACTTATAAAACTAATGTTTAAGTTGGTAGGTGGTCACGGAATAATGTCATCCGGGCCTATGGTCTTCATTACAAAGCTACTTATAAAACTAATGTTTAAGTTTGACAGTGGTCACGCAATAATGTCATCCCGGACTCTGGTCGTCATTACAAAGATACTTATAAAACTAATGTTTAAATTGGACTGTGGTCACAGAATAATGTCATCCCGGACTCTGGTTGTCATTACAAAGCTACTTATAAAACTAATGTTTAAGTTGGTAGGTGGTCACGGAAGAATGTCATCCGGGCCTATGGTCGTCATTACAAAACTACTTATAAAACTAGTGTTTAAGTTGGGCTGTGGTCATGGTATAATGTCATCCCGGACTCTGGTCGTCATTACAAAGCTATTTATAAAACTAATGTTTAAGTTGGGCTTTGGTCATGGAATAATGTCATCTCCGAAACAAATAGGGTCGGTGCTGTACCAGTGCACCGTACTCTCCTCAATACTAACAATTTGATGGTCGGACCCACGATCCTCCTATCCATGGTGCTCTACCAGTGGACCGTACGCTCCTCAATACTAACCGTCTGACGGTCGAATCCATGACCTTCCGATCCTGGGGTCGGTGCTGTACCAGTGCACCGTACGCTCCTCAATACTAACAATTTGATGGTCGGACCCACGATCCTCCTATCCATGGTGCTCTACCAGTGGACCGTACGCTCCTCAATACTAACCATTTGATGGCCGAATCCATGACCCTTTGATCCTGGGTTCTGTGTAGTACCAGTGCACTGTACGCTCCTCAATACTAACAATGTGATGGTCGGGCCCACGAACCTCCTATCCATGGTTCGGTGCTCTACCAGTGAACCGTACGTTACTCAGTACAAATCATTTGATGGTCGAATCCATAACCCTCCGATCCTGGTGTCGGTGCTGTACCAGTGCACCGTGCGCTCCTCAATACTAACAATGTGATGGTCGGGCCCACGAACCTCCTATCCATGGTTCGGTGCTCTACCAGTGAACCGTACGCTCCCAAGTACAAACCATTTGATGGTCGAATCCACGACACTCCTATCTTGGGGTCGGTGCTGTACCAGTGGACCGTACGCTCCTCAATACTAACAATGTGATGACCGGACCCACAACCCTCCAATCCTGGGGTCGGTGCTCTACCAATGGACCGTACGCTCCTCAGTACTAACCGTTTGATGGTCGAATCCACGACCCTCCGATCCTGGTGTCAGTGCTGTACCAGTGCACCGTGCGCTCCTCAATACTAACAATGTGATGGTCGGGCCCACGACCCTCCTATCCATGGTTCGGTGCTCTACCAATTTACCCTACGCTCCTCAGTACTTACTTTGTGATTCGCCTCGGTATGAAAATACCACTTGCGTTGTGCATCACGACATTTACCATGTCATTTAAATATCACACGCGAATTGCTTGACGACACCCAACTCGTCATATAAATTTCACACAATTCATTCTTGACGGCTTTCGCTGCGTCATTCAAATATTACTCACGTATTGCTTGACGACGTTCACCTCGTCATTCAAATATCACACACGTATTGCTTGAAGACATTCACATTGTCATTCAAATATCATATACATATTGCTTGCCGACATTCACCTCGTCATTCAAATATCACACACGTACTGCTTGTCGACAATCATCTCGTCATTCAAATATCACACACGTATTGCTTGATGGCTTTCACCTTGTCATTCAATTATCACACACGTATTGTTTGATGACATTCATATCGTCATTCAAATATCACATATGTATTGTTTGACGACATTCACCTTGTCATTCGAATATCACACATGTATTGCTTGATGACATTCATCTGTCATTCAAATATCACACACGTATTGCTTGACGACATTCGACTCGTCATTCAAATATCACACACGTATTGCTTGACAACATTCATCTCTTCATTCAAATACCATGCATGTATTGCTTGATGACATTCATCTTTTCATTCAAATATCACACATATATTGCTTGACGACATTCACCTTGTCATTCAAATATCACACACGTATTGCTTGACGATATTCATCTTGTCATTCGAATATCGCACATTTATTGCTTGGCGACATGCATATCGTCATTCAAATATCACATACCGTAACGTACTTCTTGACGACATTCATCTCGTCATTCAAATATCACACACGTATTACTTGATGACATTCACCTTGTCATTGAATTATCACACACGTATTGCTTTGCGACATTTACCTCGTCATTCAAATATCACATACGTATTGTTGTTCATAAGTGTACATGGCTTGCAGTTATATAGATGGAACCTGGCATCAATGTGTATGGTTTTACTCTGAGGCAGTATGTAACATATCGTTCTCCTAGTTAACAAACGAAAGATACACATTTAATGGGTAAATAAAAGGTAAACAAACATGATAAACTGTGTACGGTACTTGAATAAGCCGTTGGTAGGAACATCGCATTACCATTCACGAACAGACTCAATAAGACTCTGTCATTGTATTAGCTTTGGTTAAACCTTTAATCTAGCGGATGGCCTCAGCCGTAAGAGGTACGTGACATTCTGACACAGAGGACCCTCGGTCAGTACTGAGGGTAAAATGTAACATTGCATCTAAATAATATTCTTACGACAATATACTTAACACTGGCCACGTATTGGTGTAATTGTCCATTAACACTTGTACATTTATCAATACGAAACCTGTATGTAGTTGTGTATTATTAACAGCACAATGCACTATTAACGATATTAACGACTGTCAACATTTCATAACTGATAACAACTGCACGTAGTCTAGCAAAATGTCCTTCAAATTGAACTAGTGAGTAACGGTAAAACCATTGGGAAAACACTATACACCTATATGTGTTATACCTGTATGTGGTACATGTTTACATGTATATGTTATATCTGTATGTGTTATGCTTGTTTGTGTTATACCTGTATGTGTTGTACCTGTATGTGTTATATACCTGTATGATTGTGTTATTCCTGTATGTGTTATACCTATATAAGTTTGTTATACCTGTATGTGTTATACCTGTATGTTGTATACCTGTATATGTTATATCTGTATGTTTTATACTTGTATGTGTTATACTTGTATGTGTTATACGTGTATGTGTTATACCTGCATGTGTTATACTTGGTTGTTGTATACCTATATGTGTTATACTTTTATGTGTTATACCTGTATGTACTACATGTGTACCTGTATGTGTTACATGTATACCTGTATGTGTTATACCTGTATGTGTTTTACATGTATGTGTTATACCTATATGTACTTCATGTATACCTGTATGTGTTACATGTATAACTGTATGTGTTATACCTGTATGTGTTATACCTGTATGTGTTATACATGTATGTGTTACATGTTTACATGTATATGTTATACCTGTATATGTTATGCTTGTATGTGTTTACCTGTATGATTGTGTTATACCTGTATGTGTTATACTTGTATGTGTAATACCTGTATGTGTTATACCTGTATGGGTTATACGTGTATGTGTTATACCTGTATGTGTTATACCGATATGTGTTATACGTGTATGTGTTATACCTGTGCTATAACTGTGCTATAACTGTATGTGTTATACCTGTATGTGATATACCTGTATGTGTTATACTTGTATGTGTTATACCTGTATGTGTTATACATGTATGCTTGTGTTATACCTGTATGTGTTATACTTGTATGTGTTATACCTGTATGTGGTATATATGTATGTGTTATACTTGTATGTGTTAAAACTGTATGTGTTATACGTGTACATGTATGTGTTATACCTGTATGTGTTATACCGGTATGTGTTATACGTGTTTGTGTTATACCTGTATGTGTTATACCGATATGTGTTATACGTGTATGTGTTATACCTGTATGTGTTATACATATATGTGTTATACGTGTATGTTTCATACAAGTATGTGCTATACCGATATGTGTTATACGTGTTTGTGTTATACCTGTATGTGTTATACCGATATATGTTATACGTGTATGTGTTATGCCTGTATGTGTTATACCGATATGTGTTATACGTGTATGTGTTATACCTGTATGTGTTATACGTGTATGTGTCATACATGTATGTGTTATACCGATGTGTGTTATACGTGTATGTGTTATACCTGTATGTGTAATACCTGTATGTGTTATACCTGTATGTATAACTCCCTTGTTTTACGAGATGTCGGTTTAAAGTAATAGGTGTATCTGCGTACTTTATGTGTTATACCAGTATGACTGTGTTATACCTGTATGTGTTATACGTGTATGTGTTATACCTGTATGATTGTGTTACACCTGTATGTGTTATACCTGTATGTGTTATACCGGTATGTGTTATACGTGTATGTGTTATACCTGTATGTGTTATATGTGTATGTATGTTATACCGGTATGTGTTATACGTGTATGTGTTATACCTGTATGTATAACTCTCTTGTTTTACGATATGTCGGTTTTATATTAAAATATCAGCCTACAAGTATTAAGATAATGCATTATTAATGATAACAATGTCAACATTAGATATCTGATAACAACTGCACGTAGCGAAACAAAATGTCCTTCAAATTAAACAAGTTTATGATGATTAATCCAATGGAAAAAACCAGTATTGTAAAATGAGATAAGATATATTTATAGCATGTAATATAACTGAATCTGAATGTTAGACATGAAATGTTGTTGATAGATCAAACGAACATACTATTCACTACATGTGTTTAATGGGTGAACACCTTGGTAAACTATACCTTGATACACATGACCTTGGTACCCAACACCTTGGTACCCAACGCCTTGATGCACACTACTTGATATACAACACATTGATACACAACACTTTGGTACACAATATATGATACACAACACCTTGGTATACACTACTTTGATACACAACACCTTGGAACATTACTTTGATACACAACACCTTGGTACACACTACTTTGATGCACAACACCTTGGTACACACTACTTTGTTACACAACACCTTGGTACACACTACTTTGATACACAACACCTTGGTATACACTACTTTGATACACAACAAATTGGTACACACTACTTGTATACACAATACTTTGATACTCAACAAATTTGTACACACTACTTGTATACACAACACATTGATACACAACACTTTGGTACACAATATATAATACACAAAACCTTGGTATACACTACTTTGATACACAACACCTTGGTACACACTACTTTGATACACAACACCTTGGTACACACTACTTTGATACTCAACACCTTGGTATGCACTACTTTGTTACACAACACCTTGGTACACACTACTTTGATACACAACACCTTGGTACACACTACATTGATACACAACAAATTGTTACACAGTACTTTGATACACAACACCTTGGTATACACTACTTTGTTACACAACACCTTGGTACACAATACTTTGATACACAACACCTTGGTACACACTACTTTGATACGCAACAAATTGGTACACACTACTTGTATACACAATACTTTGATACATAACACCTTGGTACACACTACTTTGATACACAACAAATTTGTATGCACAACACTTTGATACATAACACTTTAGTACACGACACCTTGATATAAACTACTTTTGTACACAACACCTTAGTACATAACATATTGGTACAAACCTTGGTACAAACTACTTACTACTTTGATATACATTGGTACAATATATCTAGGTGTACAACACCTTGGTACTTGACCTCTAGGTACACAACACCTTGGTATTTAACCTCTCGGTAAACAATACCTTGTTACCAAACACCTTGGTACTTAAACTCTAGGTACACAACATCTTGGTACTTAAACACTAGGTACACAACACCTTGGTACTTAACCTCTATGTACACAACACCTTGATATACACTTCTTTGGTACACAACACCTTGACATAAACTACTTTTGTACACAACATATTGGTACTTAATATTTTGGTACACAACACCTTGATACACAATACCTTTATAAACATCCCCTTTATATACATTTCTTTGGTACACAAAACCTTGATACACAATACCTTGGTGCAAAACGTCTAGTTACATAACACCTTGGTACTTAACCTCTAGGTACACAACACCTTGGTACATAACACCAACTTGGTACTTAACTCTAGGTACACAAACCCTTGATACATAACACATTGGTACTTAAACTGTAGGTACACAAAACATTGGTTCTTAACCTGTAGGAACACAACGCCTTGATACACACTACTTTGATACAGACAAACTTTATACACAACAACTTGATATAAATTACTTTGGTACCTAACACCTAGGTAAACAACACCTTGATATACACTATTTTGGTAAACAACACCTTGATATACACTACTTTAGTAGACAACACATTGATATAAACTAATTTTGAACACAACACGTTGGTACATAACATCTAGGTACACAATTAATTGATACAAAACAGCTTGATACACAATATCTTGGTACACAACACATCGACACACACTACGTTGGTACACAATGCGTCGGTACACACTACGTTGGTACACAATGCGTCGGTACAAACTACGTTGGTACACAATGCGTCGGTACACAAAATTTTTGTACACAACACCTTGATATACACCACCTGAGTACCCATTGAAGGTATATTGACTGTTGAATCAGAATGTAGTGCTTTTTATCTGATGCTGGAAAACTCTACCGCCGAAATACTATACAAGCTACTGTTTGATTACAATTTTAATGTTCAATTTTCAATAGATATGTCCTATTTGCTAACATACATGTCCTACATGACTGCATGTACTTATAAAAAGAGAGTGAGTGGTGTAAAAAATGCCAAGAGTTAAGTATGTAAATTATGATAAACTGTTATATCAACTGTTCTTTTAGACTGGAATCGAGTATTTCAAATGCATTGGAAAGAAACGAATTTTCTTATTTTATGTCCAAATACTCCATTTTCGTACGTTTGTATATAAATAGTTCAGATACTAAAATACAATACGTGATGTTCATAACGTACTTGCCATTTCTAGCCGACATGCGCAGACGCAATGTTTTTCTTAAATATAACTCAAAATGCTGATAAGAACATACCGTGCACATCATAAATTTAAGATGGATGTATAGAGACAAATTTGTATTTGACATTATAATTCCGATGTTCACAGACTTGAGATAAACGGACATGTAACATATGTTTATTAAACTAAACAGCTTAAAGTGGATATTACAGGTATGTTATGATTTATCTCAATTAATGATCAAAAGAGTTTATAATTGTATGATAAGAACGGTTTATGAACGAATATAACTTATATATTTGAATTGATTGACTGATTTAATATTTAGCGTCATCTTTATGCAATCGAGGGCTAACGGACGATCAGTTAACCTAACCACCGTTTTCTGGGATCCGCCTGGAAGGTTAACCAGTGCTCGAGCACACCCCATATCCCCAAGAAATAAACACCATTCGCAGATGAAACAGCGATGAGAGACAAACGATGATGAGACGCATTGTCGTATATTAAACATTATGTAGACTGTGGCCGGGTGGTGATTCAAACACACGACCACTTGATTGACATTCAGACGCGCAACCGATTGCGCTTATCGGGCCCGGCAATTTGACTTAAATATCTAAAAGAACTATCTTTCAAAATACGCTTAGAGATAATGACACATTTAAAGTTGCTTACATGTTTTAAACAGTTGTATTGCGTTAATCATATTTGCTGTAATTCTTTAATATAGAGTTATGTTGCACATCATTATTTGTAAGTTATTTGCAGCGCAATACTGAAACTCAATCAATTCCAACCTAAAGCGAAAATTATAAATTAAAGTAATTTATTTGCATGCGTTTATAATATAGAAATAAAATACCAGATAACTGCCAAGTAGGTTCCATAATATATAGAGGTCAATTCAGATATAATTCTAGAAACTTTCAAAACCAAATGAATTTGTTTTTTATTTACATTCTCCGCAGACATTTTGTCAGAGAAAATGATGAAATACGATGTGTTTTTAAAATATGTGGACTTTTGTAATATTTTCAGCATTAAATATACTACATGGTATTTATGTTGCCATGTCAAGTAGTATTTCCAAATTGCATAATGTTACCGAATACCGTTACGTAACAACGGCGCTAGAAATAAATGCATATAATGGCTACATTTAGCAGTGCGATGACGTCATCGACCTCCAGTATTTGCATAATTTTTATGTCAAAATCTTCATCAACTTAAGTTTCAAAATAATTTCTCATTGAACAGTTCAATGAAAAATGAAAGCAGAGTAGCCATAATATGCATACTTTGTAGCGATGTTGCTACTTAACGGTAATTCTATATATACTCGAAATGTTCAATTGTATAGAGAAAATGATCCTTTTTATGGCAATATATTGTAATTGCACGTGATATATTAAATGTTGAAAAGAATCATAAAAGTCCACTTATATTTTGACACACCTTGTTCATTTTGGGCAACAAATCTGTCCTTTTGTCAGTTTTTTTTTTGTATATAAATATTAATTTACTATTTTGTATTAGTTATGCCACTGACGAAAATTCGGATCTGTACAATCCGAATAAATAAGACAAATATAAACCGAACGTGTTCCCATGCGAGCAGTTAATCAAATGTATAGTCATCAAGAATTAGATCCCGCATTGGTTCGTGGTCTACGACATTGGACCAATATAACAATCTCTGGGTCAATAACTGGACCAATACAAAATCGCTCGATTAATTATAATGATGACAATCACACTAGTATTGTGACATGTGTTTTACGGGCTTCCGGTGTAGACAAATAACGTAAACAGCATACCAGTAACTCTATTTTATAGAAAAAATTAAATTGCCATTCGAAGCAAATGTGTATAGTGTTTAATATGTGTACATAGTGAAGGTAAAATGCAACTTCTGTAACATGTACATTGAACTATTGATATTTCCTCCAGGAAAACCAATTTCACGTCATGAGATAACAGCTAACCTTGGTACATGGTGTGTCAACATAATCCCGATAACTTATTTTGTAAATATACCAGTTATCATGTACTGTTATATAAACATGTGTAAATGTATCAACACGGGAATGATTAGCAAATTTGTAAATAGTGTAATTACTTAACGATAACTAGCGATTCTATTGCCAATCTGTTTACAATGAATAGTGGCTTTATTCTATATCTGTTTACAATGAATAGTGGCTTGATTTTATATATGTTTACAATGAATAGAGGCCTTATTGCCTATATGTTTAAAATGAATAGTGGCTTTATTTTTTATCTGTTTACAATGAATAGTGGATGTATTGCCTATCTGTTTACAATGAATAGCGGATTTATTTTTTTATTTGTTTACAATGAATAGTGGCTTTATTTTATATCGGTTAACAATGAATAGAGGCTCTATTGCTTATATGTTTTCAATGAATAGTGACTTTTGTATATCAGTTTACAATGAAAAGTGGCTTTATTTTATATCTATTTACAATGAATAGTGGCTTTATTGCCATCTGTTTACAATGAATAGCGGCTTTATTGCCTATCTGTTGAAAATGAATAGTGGCTTTATTGCCTATTGGTTAACAATGAATAGTGGCTTTATTTTATGTCTGTTTACAATGAATAGTAGTTTCAATTTGTATCTGTTTACAATGAATAGAGGCGTTATTGCCAATCTGTTTACAATGAATAGTGGCTTTATTTTATATCTGATTACAATGAATAGTGGCTTTATTTCATATCCGTTTACAATTATTGGTGACTTTGTTTTATATATTTTTACAATGAATAGTGGCTTTATTTTTAATCTGCTTACAATAAATAGTGGTTTTATTTTATATTTGTTTACAATGAGTAGAAACTTTATTTTGTATCTCGTTACAATAAATAGAGGCTTTATTGCCTATTTGTTTACAATGAATAGTGACTTTAGTGCCTATCGGTTTATATTAATCAGTGATTGTATTGTCTATTGGTTTACACTAAACAGTGCCTTTATTGACTATCGGTTTAAAATAAATGGACCAGGTGTCTTTTTGCCTCTCAGTTTACATAATCAGAGACTTTATTGCCTATCGGTTTACAATTATAAAAGACTTCATTGTCTGTCGGTTAACAATAAACAGTTACGTTATTGCGTAGCGGTTTCCAATAAACAGTGACTTTATTGTCTATCGGTTTACAATAAAAAGTGACTTTATTGTCTATCGGTTTACAATAAACAGTGACTTTATTGTCTATCAGTTTACAATAAACAATGACTTTATTGTCTATCGGTTTACAATAAACAGTGACTTTATTGTCTATCGGTTTACAATAAGCAGTGACTTCATTGCCTATCGGTTTACACTAAATAGTCAGTGACTTTATTGTCTATCGGTTCACAATAAACAGTGACGTTATTGCGTATCGGTTCACAATAAACTGTAACTTTATTGTCTATCGGTTTACAATAAACAGTGACTGTATTGCCTATCAGTTTACAATTAAAAATGACTTTATTATCTATCGGTTTACAATACACAGTGACTATATTTATAATTATAGGTTCATTGCCGATCCGATCATAACATAGGCTATCGATTCACAAAGAAAGAAGTGCCTTTATTACCTATATTTTTAAGATACAATGAATAATAACTTGAGTCCTAATATTTTTTATCATAATTTATGTAAGCGTAACCGCTACTCAAGTTTATTTTGTTTTATTATGTTTTGATGAAACCATCTGCATATATTCCTGAAATGTAGAGGTAGACTTGAGTTGGTATCACGGTTAATCATGTGTATGTCACTTTTATTAAAGTGGCATAACCAGTAACTAAACATGTAATTTTTATAAAGAAATAAGCAACTTGTTCATGATTGACAAATTTATCTTGAATTTTCAACGTCTGGCATCAATCCAACAACCAAATACCTCAATTATACGTGAAAACATCGTGTTCTCATTCATAATATGTCGCTTGTTTGGATTTTAAATTCGTGACACCTTCTCAACAGGTTATCTTGGGAACTTGCAGTCAGTAAAATTGGGTTCTAAAATCGGGTACTACTGATTTAATAATGTTTATATATCCACTTTTGCGATTTATGTTTTGGTTTTCTATTATTTGGCCAGTGTAGCCACTGGTTAGGGTAATAACTCAGGAGACGATTCTGACTTTACCGTTGAAAAACAGCAATAAGTTACAAAGCTATTGTTATGTTGTTATGTTGAAGTTGGACTCTTGTCACGGAATAATGTCATCCCGGAATCAGGTCTTTATTACAAAACTACGGAATAATGTTATCCCGGACTCTGGTCCTCATTACAAAACTACGTATAAAACTAATGCTAAAGTTGGACTCTTGTCACGGAATAATGTCATCTCGGAATGTGGTCGTCATTTCAAAGCTACTTATAAAACTAATGTTTAAGTTGGACTGTTGTCACGGAATAATGTCATCCCGGAAACTGGTCGCCATTACAAAACATTTTAACAAACTAATGCTTAAGTTGGACTATGGTCACGGAAAAATGTCATCCCGGAATCTGGTCGTCGTTACAAAACTACGTATAAAACTAATGTTTAAGTTGGACAGTGGTCACGAAATAATGTCATCCCGGAATCTGGTCGTCATTACAAAACTACTTATAAAACTAATATTTAAATTGGACTGTGGTCACGGAATAATATCATCCCGGACTTTGATCGTCTCTACAAAACTACTTATAAAACTAATGTTAAAGTTGGACAGTGGTCACGAGATAATGTCATCCCATAATCTGGTCGCCATTACAAAGCTACTTATAAAACTAATGTTTAAGTTGGACAGTGGTCACGAAATAATGTCATCCCGGAATCTGGTCGTCATTAACAAAGCTACTTATAATAGTAAAGTTTAAGTTGAGCAGTGGTCACGAAATAATGGTCGTCATTATAAAACTACGTATAAAACTAATGTTGGACAGTTGTCACGGAAATATGTCTTCTCGAAATATTGTCGTGATTTCATTCAATGATATAGTTGTGGGAGTGGAGAAATAGAGATATAATAATGGAAATGGATAAAGAGAAAGAGATAGTGATGGGAATGGAAAAGTAGAGATATAATAATGGAAGTGGAGAAAGAGAAATAGAATGATTGGATGGAGAGAGGTTGATAGAATAATGTAAGTGGAGTAAGAGAGATAGAGTGATGGGAGTGGAGAAAGAGAGATAGAACAATGGAAGAGAGAGAGAGAGAGAGAGAGAGAGAGAGAGAGAGAAGTTGAGAAAGAAAGAAAGATAGAGTGATGGGAGTGGAGAAGTGAATGTTTGCCTTTTTTCGCTGCTTTAGATTTAAAATGACTGATACGTTAAATTACTCTTCATGGCGCGACATATAAACATATTTATACGAGCAAAGACAAATATACATAGTGATGGGAGTAAAGAGACGATAAGTTACATACTTATTCTCCTGTTGATTTTCATTGACGGATTCTTCAAAATACTATTTCTACCGCATTAGATAGACAGTGAGAAGGGAGTGGCGATAGAGAGATAGAGAGATGGGAGTAGAGAAGGAGAGATAGAGAGATGGAAGTGGAGAGGCATGTGGTTGTATGCTTATTCTCCTATGAATTTACAGTGATGGATACGTCACAGATACGAAGACACTTTCTACAGACAGATAGAGAGATGCGAGCGGAGAAAGAGAGATGAAGAGTTGAAAGATGAGTCTTTATAAAATAGTATAAATAAGTGACAAACCATTGAACCGATCGTTGTGTATATAACATAATATTTTCTATATATTCTGTGTGCATTAAACGCGATTTTCTATGACTGGCACGTACATTAAATACGACATTCAATATCTGCCATGAACATTTAACACGACTTTCTATATCTGCCGCGAACATTGAATACGACTTTCTATATCTTCAGCGTACATTGAATACGACTTTCTATATCTGTCGTGAACATTGAATACGACTTTTTATATCTGCCATGTACATTAAACACGACTTTCTATATCTGCTGCGTACATTAAATACGACATTTAATATATGCCATGCACATTAAACACGACTTTCTTTATCTGCCGCGAACATTGAATACGGCTTTTTATATCTTCCGCGTACATTGAATACGACTTTTTATATCTGCCGCGTACATTCAATACGACTTTCTATATCTGCCGGGTACATTGAGAACAACGATAAAAACGAGTTGTTATATCTGCTTTGTGCGTCAAGCACAATTTACTATATATGCCACGTTCATTAAACACGGCTTTCTATATCTGCCATGTACATTAAACACGACTTTCTATATTTGCCGTGTACATTGAATACGACTTTCTATATCTGCCGTGTACATTGAATACGACTTTCTATATCTGCCGCATACATTGAAAACGACGATAAAAACGAGTTGTTATATCTGCTTTGTGCATCAAGCATAATTTATTATATCTGCCAAGTTTATTAAACACGGCTTTCTGTATCTGCCAGGTACATTAAACGTGACTTTTTATACGTGTAACGTTCATTAAATAAGACTTTTATGCTTTGTATATCAAAATTGATTTTGTGCACATTAACGAATGTTATCTGTATTTGTATTTGTATCTGTATAATTATGTAAATATATCATGTAACAATAGCGTTTTTGGGCAGCGACTACGTCATTTTATTGCAGATATATCTACTGCTGTGTTCTATCAATGTTCCAAAGCCACAGTAGGGTCACTGGTACGGAATCCGACACGCAGGACTTGGACAAACGACGCCACCAGGGTGGGGAAATTGAGCTAAAACCAATTTAAAATTTATAAATGTCCAGAATGTGCCGGCCGCCCCCTCCCTGACCACGGTGGGGAAAATATTGTCATATGAATCCAACGTTTCATCTTCAATCCGCCATGTTCATTATTTTAATTAAATTATCAACTCGTTAGGTATAAAATAAACGATGGTAAAAACGGGACCACTGTAGTTGATGCATGGCATAAGATGAATGGATATAATATGCTGAAAATCAATTATTCAGATATTTATAAACTAGGGACATTCAGCATATTCATTTCTTGATCTGTGTTTTCCGATCTGTGTTGTATTTTTATTTTGCTTTTGTTCTTGGACATAACAGTGGCTGTTGATTCATGCTGGCGTTATATTAATTAAAATAAATGCTTGTAGATTTTTGTATTGGTACGGCGTAAATTACAAAAAAATATGATTAATACTAAATACTATTTATATCTCGTGGAATTTTGAATTAAATTTAAATGTATTATCATTAATAACAATAATAATAATATATTATTATTATAATTATTATTACTATTATTATTATCAGTATTATTATTATTACAGTTACAACCATGTCAGACGACTACAGTCACGTGTCGTTACGCCTCTGTGATATATTGGAGCATGTTGGTGGATCTGAGGCAATGCGGAAGTTCTACCAGAAAGTCGGGATTAATGAGGACATAGTTGGTACGTTGAGTAGTCATCTAGATCAACTGCATGGTTCCATGTACACATTCGGTAGTTTCTGTGAAGGAACAACCACACCGGGTCTTCAGTCAGATATAGATTGTTTAGTATGTAACGATTTTTGTCCTGTGGTATATTGATGACGCTGCTTATCACGCTCTCTAACTCCTCATGTTCCGTGATGATCACACACAACCAGGATATGTAAAACTTCAGTTGGTTGCTCATGGAATACCACTTACAGTATATAATAGCGTTATAAAGAATGATCCAGGTGTTGATTCTGACTGTAATGGAAGAATATGCTGGAAACATTTTTCTCAATGTGGTAAGATGGATGGTATAGAGCGTGAGAGAAACGGCCCAGCAGATACAACTGGAAATATTGATACTGTCATGGCATTCAGATGTGTATCAGTGCCGGAATATGCCAGTGAGTGGATAAGACAACCACGATCACATGAATGGCCATCGAGACATATGATTGATCAAATGAAAGCGTCTGGATGTTTTGTTGTAGGCGTAGGACATCCGGCCAGTGTTGAGAAACATATTGAATGGAGATTATCGTTCTCTCTTCAGGAGAGACAACTCATGTTTAGTTTTAATACTGTACAACACAAGTGTTACATTCTCTTAAAATGATCAAAAATGATTTGATAGAACGCGAGCTAGGAAAATCAATTAGCTCTTATCATTGCAAAACCTGTATTTTTCATGTGATAGAGAATACACCAGTCAGCAAATGGAGACCAGAAAACTTACTTTCATGTGTACATCTGTTTTTATTCGTTTTGCTCAAATGTGTGGAAAACGAATTTTGCCGAAATTACTTCATTAAAGAAGAAAACATGTTTGACAGAGATGTCAATAGAATCATTAAGCCACGTTTGATAGAACTTCTACGATCATTAATTGTAAGCGGTCCTATGTTATTGTTAGGTATCGAATGTGACCAGATTGGAGACATATTACGGGATCAGGCTAACTATGACATTATTTATAAAGCTAGTTTAGAACATAGTAAACGTCTTAGATCGCAGATCGTTACTTCCCAATCAGATCTCAGAGACACAGTCAATAGAACAATGCAAGGAAATGACTTGGTATCTAACTACTGTTGTTATTCAGCGTTGGTACAAAGTGTGACGTCTGGTGCATACTTTAAGGATCACAATGAACAACAAACCAGAGATGTGTTCCCGTATATATTCTCATATCTACATTACAGATGAGCACAACAACTTATTTCCCTGGTACTGAGATCCCCGTATAATCCGATGACATGTGATCTGGTACTCAGGAGTTATCATCATTTCCTGGACGGATGTGGATGTGACATGACGTCATCACCACTTGTGTTTGCGTCTGTTCTGTACAAATTTGGATTATATGACAGGTGCGAGCGTCTGCTGGAGCAGATAACTGCAACGTTACAACCGGATGTACCTACTTTTTGTTCGTGTACCTTAGATAAATGTAATGTTTCTTTAAACGACATACCAGCTGAATATGCACCGTCGTCGCTTTCATCCACAGCATCGTGTGTCGTGTTCCTTCCATCAGAGTCGACACTAGCCCCGCCCCCACTCCAGTACGAGATGTATAGATCAGCGAATACACCTCCAGGATCACGTGATGAGAAGAAAGACTACTGGTATGACTTTGCTGTAGTGGACGGCATAGTCTACCTCCACGTTCTAAAGTGTCTCGTTTATTCAAGCCTGAATAAGTCAATGCACAAGCGTGTCGCAATTTGTAACCTGAAATGGGTTATTCAGAACGAGGCCAATATTGGACATCGGGAAACAGGATACAACTTACTTGGATGGCTTTACGTACAAGACAATCGTGTTCCGGAAGCTGTCCAGTGTTTCGCGGAATCATGGAGAATAAAGCCGTTACACAACGCAGCCAAATGGCATATCTTGAGTCTGCTGTACCATTTCAATGGGAACCAGAGATAAATCAAACTCGGATAGCGTGAAACGGGATACCATCTATAGTCTTGTTTTCTAGACGCTGTTATGTGTTTAAAATAAATCAGCAAACACAGATCAGTGAAAACATTACATTAGAACTAGCTTTGATAGAAAGTACAAGTTATAGCTGTATTCCAGCAATTCTATAACAGATCTAGACAATTATGGACACAATATGCGTCTGTATCAATTACTTGTATGTGTTGGTTAGCTTGATTCAGACGTGCTATACATTACGTAGCCCGATTATATCCCACAATACCAGAAGTCTGGTTGCATGCTTATGCTGTCCCATAATTTAATTCTAGAAATGATTTGGTGAGATCGACATTATTGTTGAGGTATAGATTTGGTTAAATATCAAACAAAATGTCAATGTTTGTAAAAATAATACACGTACATATTTTAATAAACCTTTTTATTATTATCTATTACAAAGTCTCCAAAAATGGCTATTTATTAATTTGATATTATTTAAAACTCAGTAAATTTGTAGAACTTTATCTAACCAATACATATGGACGAATCATTCGGACATTGTTCAGTAGTTTTCAAATATGATTTTATAAAATTAATATAACTGTAATAACTGGTGAAATATGTAAAATCACACAAAATTCATATATAAGCCATACATGTGTTTTGTCTTTAAAATGCGTACACTAAATTTGTGTATTATTTTCTAAATTAAAAAAAAAAATATTTTCTTTGTGTATTATTTTGTAGATGATAATAACATATTTCCAAAGCTTATTATTTATATAATAACAATTGTTTTTGGAGGAAAAAAAAAATAAAACGGATAGTGTGCAATAGTTATATACTTGAATTATATTCATATGGTCCGTTATTTCTATTTAATAGTTATGTTTAAACTTATTTATTTTACTTCGATTGCGAAACAAATTATTACAACTTCAATATATTAAGCTCGAATGTAGAACTGTTACTAAGCTTATGCAGATAAGATGTCTTGCTCACTTGCTTGTCACATACATGTAAGTGTGGTTAAATCATCAACCCGGTGTGATTTCTGACTGCCAAATACATGTATAAACTAGCTTTCGCAAGTAGGTACAACTGTTCTCGCTTGAGGTGTCATGTTCAAATATCATTTGTAACATTTTTATAATTGTGGTTAAATCATCAACCCGGTGTGATTTCTCACTACCAAATACATGTACGTTATGGCGACAATATACAACTTTGGCTCATGCATGTGATGAGAAGCGGCAAATTGAGAAGTTCATAACTTTGTTAGTTACATTATGTACATACCATGGTTCTAGATTCATTATTTATAAGAATTTGTTGATATTCACACGTTATGACTATTTGTTGCTTTTTTACACTGATAGTTAGCCTGGAATAATCCTTCGAGTTGGCATCACAAAATATTTACTTGTTATTACGAAGTAAGATCTCAAAAAATTTATTCATTTTTCGAAAACTTGCAGACGACAGAAAAACAAACACGTTATATCACTGGATGATGTTTTGAGAGGCCATTAGAGTAAGATAGAGATCGAACCCGCTACATCTGGCTTGAACGGCCAACATTTATGTTAGAAGACATCTTTGCCCAACCCCATTTCTATATTATAAAATGAAAAACAATATCAACCGGTCAACATCCTATACATTATAAGACTACACTTTCTCTATTTATATTTATTTAGCTATCGATCAGAAAGAAATTAAACACTATTTATTCGTTTTTTATTTGAATGCATTTGATAAGCAAACTGACATATGTGTAGTATAATCAATCGTCTGCATTTCTCAAGCCTATTGAGTCACGGTTTGTAACGGGGTTTTCCATGTTATAAATATAGACACGCCTCTCCTTTGTGTAATCACATGATCACTACGGAGAAATGGACGGAAGCGTTAAATGAAATAATGTTGGATATCCTGTCGTATTTGTGAAAGTGTGAGACTGTTGTTATTATAAGGTCTGTATTTATTTATTTACAAGTAATTTTCTGATTAATTATGGTATATAACGATTATTGCTTCAAGTTTCGCTTTCCCATGTATTTTGTACAATCAATACTTTGTTTTTCCAATTTATGTACCTCGTTCTGCATTGTGTTAGTTTGTGTGTTTAAGTATAATGAACCATTCAATTTGATATGTTTTAATAATAGCTTAAGTTTACGAATAATCAAACATATTGTTCTTGTCTGGTTGTTAAATTGCACATGTCCATGTTTATATTGCTAGTTTCGTTTTCCGTGTATTTTGTACACGGCTTTGTTTAATTGTTAGTTAAGTGTGATAAATGTGACTGTGTCACTTTTAGTAGAGTGTCAAGAGTCGATTGATTGATTGAATGATTGAATATTTAGCGTCATTTTTATGCCATCGTGGGCTAACAGACGATCAGTTTACCTAACCACTGTTTCCTGTGATTAACCAGTCCTCGAATACACCCCATCTCCGCAAGTAACTGATAACTTTCCCACTTGAATCAGTGGTGAGAGATGAATGATAATGAGACACAATGTCGTATATCAATCATCACGGAGACTGTTGCCGGGCAGGGATTCGAACTCAGGACCCATGGATTAATAGAGGCGTAACCGACTGAGCTAATCGGACCTGGCTGTCAAGAGTCAAGTAAGAAAGTCAAGAGTCGAGTAAGAAATTTGAGTGACGAGTATTAAAGTCAAGTGGCAAGTAAGAAAGTCAAGTGGCGAGTAAGAAAGTCATGTGGCGAATAAAAAAAAATTAGCGTCGAGTGATAAAATCGAACGCCAAGTAAGAAAGTCGACTGTCGACTAAGAAAGTCAAGTATCGAGTAAGAAATTTAAGTGTCGAGAATATAGTCAAGTGTCGAGTAATGAAATCAAATGTCGAGTGTCGAGTAAGAAAAATTCAAATGTTTAATATCAGTTTTTAAATCTATGGGTACAGTATGACGGATTGCAAGGTGGATACAGTATAGCATTTTATATGGTCAGTTCAGTATGGCAGTTTGTATGGCGGTTCAATATGGTAGTGTGTATGGTGAGTTCAGTATGGCATTCTGTGTAATTGGTTCAGTTTGTATTGTAGGTTTAGTATAGTAGTCTGATTGGTGTGTTCACTATGGCTGTCTTAATGATCGGAACAGTAAAGAAGTCTGAATAACCGATATAGTAATGCAGTCTATATGATATTTTCAGTTTGGCAATCTGTATGGTGGGTTCAGTATGGCAGTCTTTATGATGTGTTCAATATATAAGTCTGTATTGTGGGTTCAGTATGGTAGTCAGTATGGTGGGTTTATTATGGAAATCTGTATGGCGGGTTCAGTATGGCAGTCTGTATGTCGGGTTTGGTATGACAGTCTATACGATGGGTTCAAAATGGAAGTTTATATTGTTGGTTCAGTATGACAATCTATATGATGGGTTCAATATGGCAGTCAGTATGGTGGGTTCAATATGACAGCCTATATAAATGGTTCAGTATGGAAAAATGTATAGTAGGTTTAGTTTGACAGTATGTATTGCGGATTCAGTATGGCAGTTTTAATGGCGCGTTCAGTATGGCAGTCTATATGATGGGTTCATTATGGTAATCTGCATGGTGGGATTGGTATGGCAATCTGTATGGTAGGTTTAGTATGGCAGCCTGTATGATGAGTTCTATATGGCAGTCTGTATGATGGGTTCAGTATGGCCGTCTGTGTAATTGATATGGTATGCCAGTCTGTATGATGGATTCAGTATGGCAGTCAGTATTGTCGGTTCAGTATGGTAGTCTGAATGTTCAGTTCAATATGGCATTATATGTGGTGGATTAAGTATGGAAGTCTGTATTCTGATTCAGTATTGCAGTCTATATGATGGGTTCAGTATGGAAGTATGTATGGTAGGTTAAGTATGGCAGTATGTATGGCGGATACAGTATGGCAGTTTATATGGTGGGTTCAGTATGACAGTATGCATGGTGGAATCAATATAGTAGTTTATATGATAGGTTCAGTATAACAGTGAATATGGTAAGTTTATAATTGAAATCTATATGGTGGGTTCAGTATAGCAGGCATTTTGTATGGTTGGACCAGTATGGTAATTTTTATGGTGGGTTCATTATGGCAGTTTATATATGGGTTTGTATGGATGTCTATATAGTAGGTTAAGCATGGCAGTCTATAAGTTGGGTTCAGTATGGTATTCTGGATATGGGTTCAGTATGGCTGTCTGTGAAGTAGGTTCAGCATGGCAGTCTATATATTGGGTTCAGTATGGCTGTCTGTATGGTGGGTTCAGTATGGAAGTCTGTATGATGTGTTCAGCGTGGCAATCTTTATGTTGGGTTCATGGTATTTTGATATTGGTTCAGTATGGCTGTCTGTGTAGTAGGTTCAGCATGGCAGTCTGTACGATGTGTTCAGTGTGGTAGTTTGTATTGTGGGTTCATTGTGACAGTCTTTATGGTAAGTAAAGTATGGCAGTCTGGATATGGGTTCAGTATGGATGTCTTTATGATGCGTTCAGCATTGCAGCCTATATGTTGGGTTCAGTATGGTATTTGGATATTGGTTCAGTATGGCTGTCTGTGTAGTAGGTTCAGCATGGCAGTCTGTATTTTGGGTTCAGTGTGGCAGTATGTATGGTGGGTCCAGTATGAAAGTCTGTACGATGTGTTCAGTGTGGTAGTTTGTATTGTGGGTTCAGTGTGACAGTCTATATGGTAGGTACAGTATGGCAGGCTGGATATTGGTTCAGTATGGATGTCTATATGGTGCGTTCAGTGTGGCAGTATGTACGGTGGGCCCAGTATGGTAGTCTTTATGGTAAGTCTAGTATCACAGTCTATACTAGTACGTTGAGGTCAGTATGGCAGTCTGTTCTGTTGGTTAAGTACGGAAGTCTGTATACTTGGTTCAGTATGGCAGTCTGTTCCGTTGGTTTAGTACGGTAGTCTGTATAATGGGTTCAGTATGGCTGTCGTTATGGTGGCTTTAGTATGACAGTCTGTGTGATGGGTTCAATATGGAGGGTTTAGTACGGCAGTCTGCATGGTGGGTTCAGTATGGTAGTCTGTATGGTATGATTAGTATATAATGCTATTGCAATCTGTATGGCAAGTTCACTCTGAGATGAAAAAAAACGTAACAAATTTATTTTATTAGCTACTGAAAGAGGGTATTCAACAACAATGTATCAATGATTCCTTGTTTTCATTTTAAAGGACAAGTCAACAAACAAATGAGATTATAATAAGTTCTCTGTCAATGCATTTGCTTTCTAATGGTAACCAGTATTAACTTGTACATGTATATTTATATTTGCATTGGAAAAAAGGCCAAATAAATTAGAGAAAGAAGCTCACTATATTAATAGCTGCCATTGGAACGCCTTTGTATAGATGCAGAACATACTTTCTATCTGAACCCAGGTCTATAAACCTTTTGTTTAAAACTTTAAGTATTGGTAACTCAATCATCAATTTTTATTCGTAATTTACAATTTGGGGTTGAACCAACAGCAGATAATTTGTTCTGTAAACAAACTCCAGCCATTATAACACAATACTTTAATGTTTCTATCTCACAAGATGTGTGTCAACAGCAACAACATATAAATTGTTTTGTATACATTATATAAATTATACATTAATGTTGCATTCTCACAAGCACTATAATTCTATGGGTACAACACTAACTACTCTTCAATGTTAGTTTGGATGTCTCTATGGTGATTTGAATGCTTAGTGCTGTATATGTAATAAAAGATGAAGTATAACTCTCTCCTTTCATAAAAAAGTTGACGTTCCATGATAATTAATTAATTAATTGTCTTAATATGATAACTTTTTTTATATAATTCACATATAGATATTTAAAACTGGACGTATGATCCTCTATTTTCTTATTCGACGCTCAATTTTCTTATTCGGTACTTGACCTTTTTAGTCGACACTCGATTTTTCTTACTTGACACTCGACTTTCCTATTCTACACTCGACTTTCTGACTCGACACTCGATTTTTCTTACTTGACACTCGACTTTCGTACTCGACACTTGCCTTTCGTACTCGACACTCGCCTTTCTCTCAACTTTTTTACTCGACACTCGACTTTCTTACTCGACATTCAAGTTTTCTTACTTAACACTTGACTTTCTATCTCTACACTGAACTTTCTCATGCGACATTCGATTGTTTACTCGACAATCGACTTCTCACTCGATATTTCTACTCGAAACTTGATTTTCGTCCATTTCTACTCATAATTTAAACGTATTTATTTTACTTCTGGTCATTGAAGGAGTAAAACTATATGTTCCGTAAAATGTGCCATCTTTCTCACATAACCTGATGAAAATACTTGTGACATTCATTGCAATCATATATATTGTATGCATTTTATTTTCACGCCTTCATAGATAATAACAGGTTGAAATATCTGGTATATACTCACTGTGTACTTTGAAATGTCGATTACCGTGACATTTGGAAGTTAAACACCCGTATAATTTTATGATATCTTCCATTATCGAAGGTCTGTTATCTGTCTGAGATAAACTGGAGAAAACGATTCATCGTGATTTCTGATGATCGGGCCAGAATCACATGGGATATGCAAATCTCATTTTCTAGGTCACAATTTCATCCAGTTGGCTTGGCAGAGCCTTGTCTCTGCATGTAAGTTTGACCAAGCAGGTTAGATTTATCTGTCCCACAAGGAATTCATGATGATTTATTATCTTACTCGTCACTGTACTTCCTTACTCGACACTCTACTTCCTTACTCGACACTCGTCATTCTTACTCGACACTCTACTTCCTTATTCAACACTCTACTTTCTTACTCGACACTCTACTTCCTTACTCGACACTCGTCATTCTTAATCGACACTCTACTTCATTACTCAACACTCTACTTTCTTACTCGACACTCTACTTCCTTACTCGACACTCTACTTCCTCAAACGACACTCTACTTCCTCACTCGACACTCATCATTCTTACTGGACACTCTACTTCCTTACTCGACACTCGTCATTCTTACTCGACACTCTACTTCCTAACTCGACACTCGTCTTTCTTACTCGACACTCTACTTCGTCACACGACACTCTACTTCCTTACTCGAACTAGTCTTTCTTACTCGACATTTTACTTTCTTACTCGACACTCGTCATTCTTACTCGACCTTCGATTTTCTTACTTCATTACTCATTACAAGAAAGCGGTTATCGTGCTAGAAATTTCTTCATTATCAATGTGTTGTTTTTTTTCGGACACACAAATCTTATTTGAAATAAAAGAAAACGTGTACGCTGATCTGTAGACTTGAATTCGATATTGGCGCGGTTAAGTATTTTACAAAAAGTGTAATCGTTTCCAAAATGTTGATTTGTTCGAAAACGAACCAACACTGACAAATGCAATCATCTTCCAAATTTAAAATAATTATAAAACAAGACAAATTGGGAAATTATTGGTGCGGCATACAAAATAAATGTCAATAAGTTTGGAAAAGTGTTTTGAGATTATAGGTGAGGCATGCCGCACCAATCCTAATACCACACTTTGCCGCACCCGTGTATATGGCCGTGGTACATGTACCTTTAGCCTATAAGTGTATACGATGTATATATACAATACTAGTATATAATGTAATGTGTGTTTACACGACGATATAATATGTTTTAACTAACTGAAATAAGCATATCGACTGATGATTTCACCGTGCCATTGTCATCTTACTGGTATCATGTGGTTGTCAAATTGTAAATTAATTGTAAATTAATATTTGTACAACATGCCAGCTGCATAAATATTCACACTGAGTAATGAAATTGTATATGAATTTAAAAGAAAGATGTGTGTTATCAAATACATTTCTAAAATTATTTCAATCGGTAATTCAAAAACATTACTAGCATTTCGTAGTGGAAACTGCACTTAGATTGAACTAACTTGTGGGGGTAAATCCATAAGGAAATCCAGTTTTGTAAAGCGAGATAAGAGCTAAATTTAGAATATGAACATACTTATACTTTAAAGCTAAATGTTGGGTAATGAATCAGCAGATTTATATTCCTGTGCGCATGGATAAACAATATACAGAAGTATCTATAGAACAAATTCAGAGTGTGCAAAAACAGAGGTATATTGATGAAAGTTAAGAAAGAGATATAGAGTGATGTTAGTGGAGAAAGATAGATAAGGTGATGGGAGTTGGGAAAGAGATATATAATGATGGGAGTGGAGAAACAGCGATAGAGTGATGGGAGTGGAGAAACATGATATAGAATAATGGGGATGGAGACTGAACGATAGTTATTGGAATGGATAAAAAGGGATAGAGTGATGAGGTTGAGAAGGGGAAATAGAATGATGGGAGTGAAGAAACAGCGATAGAGTGATGAGAGTGGAGAAACATGATAAAGAATAATGGGGATGGAGACTGAAAGATAGTTACTGGAATGGATAAATAGAGATAGAGTGATGAAAGAGAGATATAGTGAATGAAGTTGAGAAAGAGTGAGAGAGTGATTGGAATTGAGAATCAAGGGTTTGCATTCTTTCACTACTTTGGATTTAAAGTGAGCTATACGTTGAACTTCTTTTCATACCGCAACATATAATACATAATTATGGGAGCATATAAAATTATACATATTGATTGGAGCAGGCCCGTAACTAATCTGAGGCCCAGGGAGGTCAGTGCTCCTCTGTTTTTCGGGATTGGTATGAAAAGAATTGAGGCACTATATTTAATATCCTTGTTACATTTTAAAACCAAATAAATTATGATACTCAGGTGAAGTATTGGTCAGACAGCACATGATGTTCTAATTTATTTTGCTAGGGATGGAAAACTTTGATTTTATTATTGGTGCTGTTTTGACCCAGCAAAATCTAGACTACACTAGACCATTGTCTGTAAGCTTACAACCGAAATACTGTGATTGACTACAAGCCCACACTGAAGCTAGAAATGAGTCAGTACTTTAGAAAAGCTTCGTTCTGAAAGCACGAGGGTTTATTATACCAACGTGCCGACAGTATTGCATCCTCACTGGACATTATCCCATATAAACCACGAACTACGGGAAGACAAAATCATCGTGCGCATGCTGGCAGTTCTTGTTAGGCCTACTACCAGGTAACATATTAAGTAACTTACACCTTAATAAATGTCTATTACAAGTTACTTCGACAAGAACTGGAAAAAATGTAGTATCTTTTATCTTTTTATGATATACCAACAAGTCTTGTTAATAAGTACAGTTATGAATTATACATACATACATACATACATACATACATACATACGCATAATTGTATGACGTTAGTTCTTTATTGAATCCAATTTAGAACACATTCAATTGATTATGCTGATCATGGTTCCCCTTTCTACTATAGTGATTAGGTGTAACTTTAGTAGACCGCAGAGCACAAAATAATTATGTAAATAGAGGTCACCGTTATTATGGTGTTATTATGTAGCTTATAGAAATATGTTAAAAGAAATTTATATAAGTGACAGTTGAAATCATTTTTGTGATAATATTATTAATGATTCAGTGATTTAAAACAGTAAAATACGTCATACGTGTTACACCTGATAAGCCGATCTGGCAAATGGTGAAAAAGTACTCCAAGAAGTGGCTGTGTACAGAAATATAATATTTTATTTAACTAGTTAACTATAAATTACCTCATTAACTTCTCATCACACCGTCAAATTGGAACAACTGACTGTAAGTACTTTTACAATACCAATAAAATGTACAATGTTACAATTACCGTGTTGTTTCTTATTTAAGAACGGTAAATATATTACAATACATTAACATTTAAATTCGACTTTCGCTGAAACGAGAAGGTCGTGTACTGAGTCCGGCGCCATTGGCAGAGCTGTCTGGAGACTTGTCTTCATGAATCATGGACACTTTACATGAGTCTTCAATATGATAAAGGGGTTAACCGGACTCGTGGATAACTCTTGTTTGGATATTTGCAACTTTAAGGTATTTCGTTATACATCACTAAAACATTAGTACATTAGGTGAGATTTTAAGTAAACATGAACTCATTTTTTCTCCCATTCACAAAATGTCATTAGAAAATGTTACGCGTGTTTAACACCCAAAAGTTCACAAATATATGAAGAAGTCGATATTTTAAAGTATAATACTGAAAGTATGTACCAGAATTACACTTCCCCTTTATCTTCTCACACATTGTTTGTTTAAATATTGCACATTAAATATAATTGTTACCCTGGCTCTGTTCTCATAGGTATGCAAGGCGCCATACCATGTACATTGTCTACATTTTTTTGACCTAACATCTATATCTTTTTTAAGTTTCCTTCCAAGAAATTTTGTAAAATGTTTTACAGGTATATTCTAATTATATGTCACTTGACAGCGATTACTAACAAACAGGCTTCAAAATGTTGAGGGCGATGACCTCCACTAATTATAAAAAAACGTTTTAAAATCTTTAAAAAAATGTTGTTCAATAAATGGTTGATTGATTGGTTGATTGATTGATTGATTGATTGATTGAATGATTGATAAGTTAGCCTAATTATAATGCAATCAAGAGTGCTGACAGATGATCAGTTAACCTACATTGTAATCACTTTTTCCTGGTATCCGGGAAGGTTAATCGATACTGGTGCAAACTTTCCTACATGAATCAGTTGTCAGAAACAAATGGTAATGAAATGCAATGTCGTATAATAATCATCACGTATAGTGTGGATTCGAACTCACGACCACAGCTAGTTAGACGCACAACTGACTGGGCTAACCGGGTCCTGGAAATGCAGATGGCTCTGCCAATTTGGTAATACATGTACGTACATATTAAAATATCAAATTTAAAATACAAAAAAAAAAAAAATTTCATAATACACTACTGTACTTAAATAGAGACGAGAAATAACCATGCCAATGTTATTTAGTATCAGATGTGGTTTTAAAAATTGTCATTTTTACTCATTTAAACTTTCATCGCTTGCTAAACGCATTTATACATAGTAACAATATTAAATAAAGAATTGTTGATACGTAACACAGTCTAACTTCCAACAACCTGATACGCGTTTTATCAACTCCATTATTTCCATATCAGAACAATAATTCTTGCTTCATGACATCAACAATTGTATATTTTATACGTTTTTTACACAATATATAATCGCGAATCTTAATAATGCTGATATTATCGAAAAAAAAATTGCCCGAAGCTTAAAATTACCATTTATGTATTCATTGGAAACGTATGACACAATTGCATACAGATTCAACGGAGGAGTTACATTTCAGTTGGCATATATATTATAATAAACAAGAAATGTCACTAAGTATCACATGCCCCCCAAATGGTCTGTGAAAATTATCAATATATGGTATAATAGGTAGCGATGTATCCATGAATATCAAGAGTAATGGACTAATGTTTCAGACTAGACATGCAATTCCATGTGTTTTTTTACATTAACGCATGACCTTGACCTTTGTGTAACTTGACCTTGACATCTGATGTAATAGTCTGGGTAATTCAACAGTTAAATGCAGATGAAACATTATCATGACATGCTGATCACTTGCTATTTTAAAATCCCTAAATGTAAGTTACAGATCAGTTGTTGATCAATTGATAAATTGAGCCAAGTGTTTTTGAAATCCATCAATGTATGATAAAGTTAAAGGATAGAAGTGAAATTTCAAACAGATTCAAATTGTTGTCATACATACTCAAAATGTGACAGTGTCTAGGTTTTTCTTATGACATGTCGTCATGTCATCTTGATCAATTGAGCCAAGTTAAAGACAAAGTCACAGACCAGACACGCAATATCAAACAAATTGAAAGTGTGACCTTGACCTTTGAGGAAAGGTTCTGGGTCTTACATGCGACACTTAATTATGTCATGTTTATCAACTGAGCCAAGTGTTTTTTTAAAATATATCCATAGATAACAAAGTTATAGATCGGACAAGAAATCTAACACAGACTGAAAGTGTTGTCAAACAAACTCAAAGTGTGATTTTGACCTTTGAGGTACGCGTGTGGGTCTTACACGTGACACTTTGAAATGTCATGCTGATGAATTGAGCCAAGTGTTTTTGAAATTTATCCATTGGTGACAAAGTTTCAGGCCGGACACAAATTCTCAATCAGATTGAAAGTGTCATCAACCAAAGTTAAATTGTGACCTTGACCTTTGAAGTTGGATTCTGGGTGTAATGCGCGACACATTGTCATATTATGTCTGTTATAAAACCCATCTATGTGTAACAAAGTTACAGACTTGACACGAAATCTCACACAAACTCAAAGTGTTGTCAAACAAACTCAATTGTGACCTTGACCTTTGTGGTACGGGTGTGGGTCTTACTCGCGACATGTCATGATGTTATGTTGATCATTTGTAGCAAGTTTCAGACCGGACACGAAATCTCAATCAGACTGAAATGTCATCAGTTAAATTATTAAACTATTAAATTGTGACCTTGACCTTTGAAGTGGGACTTGGGTGTTACGCGCGACACATCGTCATGTTATGTTGGTCATTTGTAGCTAGTATTAACAAAATCCATCTATGCATGACAAAGTTACAGGCCAGACACGAAATCTCAAACAGACTGAAAATGTTGTCAAACAAACTCAAAGTTGACCTTGACCTTTGACGTATGAGTATGGGTCTTACTTGCGACAAGTCGTCATATTATGTTGATCATTTGTAGCAAGTATTTATAAAACCCATATATGCGTGACAAAGTTACAGACCAGACACGAAATCTCACACAAACTCAAAATGTTGTCAAACAAACTCAAATTGTGACCTTGACCTTTGAGGTACGATGTGGGTCTTACTCGCGACATGTCATTATGTTATTTTGATCATTTGAAGCAAGTATCAACAAAATTCATCTAAACATGATAAAGTTACAGGCCGGAAACGAAATCTCATACAAACCGAAAGTGTTGTCAAACAAACTGAAATTGTGACCTTGACCTTTGAGGTACTGGTGTTGGTCTTACTCGCGACACGTCGTCATGTAATGTTGATCATTTGTAGCAAGTATCAACAAAATCAATCTATGCATGACAAAGTTAAAGGCCGGAAACGAAATCTAACAAACTCAAAGTGTTGTCAAACTGAAATTGTCACCTTGACCTTTGAAGTACAGGTGTGGGTCTTACTCGCGACACGTCGTCATGTAATGTTGATCATTTATAGCAAGTACATGTATCAACAAAATCCGTCTATGCTTGACAAAGTTACAGGCCGGAAACGAAATACCGGACAGACGGACGGAAGGACGGACGGACGCTGCGATTACTATATGCCACCCAAACAATATTTTGGGGGGCATAAAAAATAAACATGTATAAAAAAAACTATGGGTTTGTCCGAACTTTTGAGACAACTAACATACATCAATATCCGTTTAATGCAATGGACACAATAGAAACTCTTCATAAAACTAAACCGTTAACATGTATATACTGTTGAAATGATGATATTCAAAGATTTGTGCTACACAAAACAATGGTTCTCGTTTCCACATACGTATTTCGCTATGATTCATAAAATACAATTGTATTACAAATATAATGGATGGACCGCATCAAATCATTTGTTCGAATATCCATTGGTTTTAATGTCAGTTAAATACTACTACTACTACTAATACTACTACTAATACTAATGCTACTACATCAGCTACTTCTACTGCTACTCTTTCTACTACTACTATTACTTATACTACTACTGCTACTAATATTACAACAACAATAACAACTACCACTACTATTACTTATGAAATTAACCAAACTTTTAAAATAAATAACTTTTAAAAAAAGCCAGCACATAAAGAAATAGTAAAACTAGAATGTATGAACAGTTACTTTGCACAGTTACTTTGCTATATATACCCATGAATATAATTATGTGTTAAATATGTTACACGTGTTAAATTTAATTAATGTATACCTCTCTACCTCTCTCTCTCTCTCTCTCTCTCTCTGTGATATGTATCATAATAGTTCATGTTATATGTATATATGTATATAATGTTTTTGTTTGTATTCCCTGCAAACATATATACTTGTTCACATTGAATGCTATATAATTTATACATTTCATTTTGTTTTGTTAACATTCAATGTTCATACTCTCCTTAAGGGAGGAAATAAAGAGACTATAACTACCATTTCTTCTATTACTTCTGTTGTTACTTCTATTACTTTCGACACTACTACATGTACTAATACTGCTATTACTAATGCTATTACTACTACTGCTATCTCTACTACAAGTAATACTTACGCTGTTACTACGACTACTACTACTTCTACATTAACTACTACTTCTTGTATTATTTTAATTTCTTCTACAACAACTTCTACTACTTCTACTGTTTAATCTACTAGTAAAACAACTAGTTTTACTTCTACTACCACCACAACTACTACCACTACTACTATTACGGCTACTACTACTTCTACTACTACTACTATAACTACTTCTATTATATCTACTACTATTACTACTACTACTACTTCTACTACTACTACTACTGCTACTGCTACAACAACTACTACTTCCACTATTATTTCTACAAGTACTACTACTACTACTACTGCCACTTTTGGTACTATTACTACTTCTACTATTACTACTTCTACTACTTCTACTACTCCAACTACTACTACAACTGCTTCTTCTACAACAACAACAAATACTACTACTACTATTACTTCTGCTTCTATTACTGCTGCTACAACTACTACTTCTGCATTTACTTCTCCTTCTACTGGTACTGCTATTACTTCTACTACTACTGCTACTACTACTACTTCTACTACTGCTACTTTTACTACTACTACCACTACTGTTACTATTACTACTACTACTACTACTTCTACTGGTACTACTATTACTTCTACAACTACTTCTACTACTACTACTACTGTTACTACTACTCCTGCTCCTACTACTGGTACAACTACTACTACTACTACTATTACTTATACTACTACTACTACTACTACTAGTACTACTACTGCTGCTGCTACTTTTACTACTTCTACTACTACTACTACTACTATTACAACTGCTATTGTTACTACTACTACTGCTACTATTACTACTTCTATTATTACTACTACTACTTCTACTACTACTACTACTACTACTACTACTACTACTACTACTACTACTATTACTACCATTACAAAAACAACTACAACTATTACTTCTACTCCTAGTAACAATACTACATTTACTACTACTACTACATGTACTACTACTACTACTGCAACTGCTACTGCTTCTACTACTACTACTACTGCTACTGCTACTACTACTACTACAACTACTACTACTACTTCAAACGATATAAACTCATTTGTGTTTCATTTTTTATGTAAACTTTCTTATCTATTCCAAATATATGATGTTCAAATAATGCGTAACACTCCAATGAATGTGGTATAAGCAAATTTTAAAGTTTGATAAAATAAATAAGTGGAATGTTTGTGGTCCATGTATAGTAGTATACTATTATTTTCTAAATAATAAGAACTATACTGATTAACATGTGGTCGCAATAAAACTGACAATACAAATTTAACTTCAACTTATTCGACATTGACTGAGAATATCAATACATTACGAAATCACGTTAAACGTAAAACAACAATTTAAAGTCAAATTTAAAATTACATTTTTGAATGTAATTTGAAAAAGGATTCAAAGACATGTTTATTCGTATTTAAGTTGAATTACACTCGTACGCAATATGATATCATAAAAAGCAGTACCCGAATGGTGCGATATATCAACATAAGCCTTATTTACGATCAAAATCAGTTTAGTTAGAAGAAAAAAACAATCAGACAACCGAAACTGACACTCTATACACGAAAACAAGTAAATAATGTAATCTTTTGAATCAATTTCGGAAGTTATGTGACAATTGCGTCATATTTTGGAATTCCACCAGGTGACACATAGTCATGTAGCGTATTTATTTATAGACAGTGTGAAGCGATCTTTTCATAGATAGTAATGACAGAGTACCTAATAATAGTATTTTTATTTATTTCAAAATGCGATTTGTAATTTCTATTTACGAATGGCTATGAAAGAAAAGTATTATATACTGTACGGACTTTATAGAAGGGCAATTGCAGGTGCAGTTGACACCCATGGGTGTAGGTCGCACCCGTGGGTGTAGGTCATATCGTGGCATTTACATCTGATGGTATATCACAGACATGTTTGAGGCTCAATAATGACATTACATGTGATTGCCTTTAAAAGGTAAAGTAAATTGAGTTATAGAGAAACAGTTTTCTCCACTCCCTGATTTCAACTTAAGCAATTGAAAATATTAATAAGGGAAGCATTTCAATATTAATGGAAAGATGAATAATTAGCATAACTCACATTATTCATTATTCACTTATCTACTTGTTTTTCTGTTGAAGGTACGTCTACAATTTAAGCTATGCTTGTTCCGATTCTGAATTACGTTTCATAGCAGCACATTGAGAGTATTTTAGAGGAATGTTATATATCCAATATAAGTTTAATGGTATACTTTTATCAAAGAAAACAATTATTTTATATAACGCTTAGTTTTGCTTAAAAGATATTTTTATTATAAGGCATTGACTAAATTTGAATAAAACAAAAAGTCAATCCGGACTTTCGCTGATCAATGTTATAACCTGGAATGGTGAAAATCATAAAATTCCTTGTTGTCTGTCTATAGAAGTTGCATGTTTAACACGCGCATAATTATAACTGGGGTATTTAATGTATATATATAATGCAAATAAAAGTATGAAATCTCAATCAAATGGAGGTCAAGTCCTACGAAACGCAGATGACTTATTTGTGGCTAGGACATGCAACACAATATCAAGGTAGTTTTACAAATATTACAATAAACACAACGATTAAGATACACATTTCTGTTTTGCAAGAAACCGAATATTACAAACATAGGTAGTACGGTTGTTTTTCAAAATATACACAATTGGGTCGGTGGGGTCCTCTCTTTTGTCTCATTTTACAAATGGCTATGTTGCACTATATAACCGACTAATATAATAGTTGTATCACCGGTGGCGGTCTATATTGTCTCATTCCTCAAACGGCGATATTGCACTATAACCGATTGATGTATAGATATGTCACCACTGGGGACCTCTCTTTTGTCTCCTTTTACAAAGGGCCATGTTGCACTATAACCAACTGACATACATGTATAGTTGTGTCACTGGGTTCTCTCTTTTGTCTTATGGTACAAAGGCCCATGTTGAATTATTACAGATTGATATATAGTAATATCCCTGGGGTCCTCTCTTTTGTCTTATTGTACAAAGGGCCATGTTGCACTTTTACAGATTGATATATAGTTGTGTCACTGGGGTCCTCTATTTTGACTTATTTTACAAAGGACCATGTTGCACTACTACAAATTGATATACAGTTGTGTCACTGGAGTTCTCTCTTTTGTCTGATTGTACAAAGGGCAAAGTTGCACTATAACATATTGATATAAATTTGTGTCAATGAGGTCCTGTCTTTTGTTTAATGTACAAAGGGCAATGTGGCACTAAAGCATATTGATATATAGTTGTGTCACTTGAGTCATATCTTTTATCTCATTTAACAAAGGACCATGTTGCACTATTACAGATTGATATATAGTTGTGTCATTGGGGTCCTTTTTTTATCTTACTGTACAAAGGGCCACGTTGCACTATTACAGATTGATATATAAATGTATCACTGGAGTCATCTCTTTTGTCTTACTGGACAAATGGCCATGTTGCACTATTACAGATTGATATATAGTTGTGTCACTTGGGTCTTCTCTTTTGTCTTATTTTACAAATGGCCAAGTTGCATTATTACAGATTGATATATAGTTGTGTCTCTGAGGTCTTCTCTTTTGTCTTATTTTACAAATGGCCAAGTTGTACTATTACATATTGATATATAGTTGTGTCACTAGGGTCCTCTTTTTTATCTTATTGTACAAATGGCCAAGTTGCATTATTACAGATTGATATATAGTTGTGTCTCGGAGGTCTTTTCTTTTGTCTTATTTTAAAAATGGCCAAGTTGCACTATTACATATTGATATATAGTTGTATCACGGAGGTCCTCTCTTTTATTTCATTGCACAAACGGCAAGTTGCACTATTACATATTGATATATAGCTGTGTCACTGGGGTCCTCTCTTTTATCCTATTGTACAAAGGTCCATGTTGCACTATTACATATTGATATATAGTTATGTCACTGGGGTCCTCTTTTGTCTTACTGTACAAAGGGCCACGTTGCACTATTACAGATTGATGTATAGTTGTGTCACTGGAGTCATCTCGTTTGTCTTATTGTACAAATGGCCATGTTGCACTATTACATATTGATGTATAGTTGTGTCACTGGGGTCCTCTTTTTTATCTTGTTGTACAAAGAGTCATGTTGCACAATTACAAAATGATATATAGATATATCACTGAGGTCCTCTCTTTTGTCTTATTGTACAAATGGCCATGTTGCACTATTACATTTTTATATATAGTTGTATCACTGGGGTCCTCTATTTTATCTTATTGTACTAAGGTCCATGTTGCACTATTACAGATTGATTTATAGTTGTGTCACTGGGGTCCTCTTTTGTCTTACTGTACAAAGGGCCACGTTGCACTATTACAGATTGATATATAGTTGTGTCACTGGAGTCATCTCTTTTGTTTTACTGTACAAATGGCCATGTTGCACTATTACAGATTGATATATAATTGCATCACTCGGGTCCTTTTTTGAATTATTTTACAAAGGGCCACGTTGCACTGTTACAGATTGATATATAATTGCATCACTCGGGTCCTTTTTGTATTATTTTACAAAGGGCCACGTTGCACTATGACAGATTGAAATATCATTGTGTGATTTGGGTCCTCTTTTTTGTCATATTGTACAAATGGCCATGTTGCACTATATAATATTTATATAAAGTTAAGTCATGGAGGTCCTCCATTTTGTCTTTTTTTACAAAGGGTCATGTTGCACTGTTACATATTGATATATAGTTGTGTCACTGGAGTCCATTGTTTGTTCTAATTGTACAAAGGGTCATGTAGCACTGTAACATATTGATATAAAGTTGGGTCTCTGAGGTCCTCTTTTTTGTCTTATTTTACAAAGGGCCACGTTGCACCATAACAGACTGATATAAAGTTGTGTGATTTGAGCCCTCTGTTTTGTCTTATCGTACAAATGGCCATGTTGCAATATAATATATAGTTTTGTCACGGAGGTCGTACCTTTAGTGTTATTTTACAAAGGGACGTGTTGCACGGTAACCGACTGACATAAAGTTGTGCCACTGGTGTCCTCTATTTTGTCTTATTGTACAAAGGGCCATGATGCACTATTACAAATTGATATATAGTTGTATCATTGGAGTCCTTTCTTTTCTTTTATTGTACAAGGGCCATGTTGCACTTTTACATATTGATATATCGTTGTGTCACTGAAATCCTTCGTTTTGTCTTACTGTACAAAGGATCATGTTGCATTATTACAGACTGATATACAGTTGTGTTATTGGAGTCATTTCTTTTGTTTTATAGTACAAAGGACTATGTTGTACTATTACAGATTGATATATATATATAGTTGTGTCACTGAGTTTCTCTCTTTTGTCTTACTTTACAAAGGGCCATGTTGCACTGTAACATATTGAGATATAATTGTGTCACTGAGGTCCTGTCTTTTGTCTTATCTTGCACAAGGCCATGTTGCACTTTAACAGATTGATATAAAGTTGTGTCATTAAGGTCCTCTCTTTTGTCTTATTTTACAAAGGACCATGTTGCACTACAACATATTAATAAATATATAGTTGTGTCACGGAGGTCCTCCATTTTGTCTTTATTTAACAAAGGGTCATGTTGCACTGTTACAGATTGATGTATAGTTGTGTCACTGGAGTCCTATCTTTTGTCTTTTTGTACAAAGGGTCATGATGCACTGTAACCAACTGACATATAGTTGTGTCACTGGTGTCCTCTATATTTTGCCTTATTTTCCAAAGTGCCATGTCGCACTGTTACAGAATGATATACAGTTGCGTCACTGGTGTCCTCTGTTTTGTCTTATTTTGCAAAGTGCCATGTTGCGCTATAATAGATTGATATATAGTTGTGTCAATGAAGTCCTGTCTTTTGTCTCATTGTACAAAGGCCCACGTTGTACTATAACAGATTGATATAAAGTTGTGTCACTGGGGTCCTGTCTTTTGTCTTATTGTACAAAATGCCATGTTGCACTATAACAGATTGATATATAGTTGTGTCACTGGGGTTCTCCCGTTTGTCTAATTGTACAAAGGACCATGTTGCACTATATCATATTGATATATAGTTGTTTCACTGATGTCCTGTCTTTTGTCTTATTGTACAAAGGGCCATGTTGCACTTTAACAGATTGATAAATAGTTGTGTCGCTAATGTCCTCTCTTTTGTCTTATTTCAAAAAGGACCATGTTGCTCTATTACAGATTGATATATAGTTGTGTCACTGGAGTCCTTTCTTTTGTCTTATTGTACAAACGGCCATTTCGCACTATTACAGATTGATATTTAGTTGTATCACTGGGGTCCTCTATTTTGTCTTATTGTACGAAGGGCCATGTTGCACTATTACAGATTAATATATAGTTGTATCAATGAGGTTCTCTCTTTTGTCTTATTGTACAAAGGGCCATGTTGCACTTTAACAGATTGATATATTGTTTTTTCACTGAGATCCTCTCTTTTGTCTTATTTTAAAAAGGACCATGTTGTACTATTACAGATTGATAATATAGTTGTGTCACTGGAGTCTTTTTTTGTCTTATTGTACAAAGGGCCATGTTGCATTCTTACAGATTGATATATAGTTGTGTAACTGGAGTCCTTCATTTTGTCTTACTGTACAAAGGATCATGTTGCATTATTACAGATTGATATACAGTTGTGTTATTGGAGTCATTTCTTTTGTTTTATAGTACAAAGGACTATGTTGTACTATTACAGATTGATATATATATAGCTCGAAATACCAGAAATATACATTATATCGGAAATATGCACTTTTCCAGAAATATGTGTTATACCAGTAATATACATTGTATCAGAAATATGCATTGTGCTCGATATATATGCATTATACTAGAAATATTCATTATACCAGAAATATGCATTATAAACGAAATATACATAATACTACTAAAATTATTATATCAGAAATATGCATTATATCAGAAATATGCATTACAAACGAAGTATGCATTTTACCAAAAATATGCATTATAAACGAAATATACATAATACTACTAAAATGTATTATATCAGAAATATGCATTATACCAGAAATATGCATTACAAACGAAGTATGCATATACCAAAAAAATGCGTTATAAACGAAATATACATAATACTACTGAAATGTATTATACCAGTAATGTGCATTATACCAGAAATACGCATTACAGACGAAGTATGCATTATATTACAAATATGCATTACAAACGAAGTATGCATTATACCAGAAAGATGCATTATAAACGAAATATACATTATACTGCTAAAATGTATTATACCAGAAATATGCATTATACCAGAAATATGCATTACAAACGAAATAAGCATTATACCCGATACATGAAATATACCTGAAATATGTATTATACCAGAAATATACATTATACCAGAAATATGCATAATACTAGAATGTATATTATACATGTACAAGAAATATACATTATACTAGGAATATGATTATACCCGAACTATGTATTATACAAGAAATATGCGTTATACAATGTACTAGAAATATGCATTATACCCGTACTATGTATTATACCAGAAATATGCGTTATACTAGACATATACTTTATACAAGAACTATGTATTATACTAGAGATATGCGTAATACTAGACATATACTTTATACCAAAAGTATGTATTATACTAGAAATATGCGTAATACTAGACATATACTTTATAACAGAAATATGTATTATACTAGAAATATGCGTAATACTAGACATATACTTTATACCAGAAATATGTATTATACTAGAAGTATGCGTTACATGTATACTAGACATATACTTTATATCCGAACTATATATTATACCAGAAATATGCGTTATGCTAAAAGTATGCATTAAACCAGAACTATGCATTATACTAGAAATATGCGTTATACTAGAAATATGCTTTATACCAGAAATATGTATTATACTAGAAATATGCATTAGGCCCAATATAATTTATGCATCATACCAGAAATATGCAAAATTCCAGAATTTTGCATACTATCAGAAATATGCATTATAAACGAAATATGCATTATTGTAGCAAAATGTATTCTATCAGAAATATGTATTATACTAAAATATGCATAATGCATGCAACATACATATATGCATTATACCCGATATATGTAGTATACATGAAATATGCATTATTCGCGAAATATGCATTATACCGAGACATGCATGATACTATAGATATGCTTTATACCTGAAATATGCATTTTCGAGAAATACGCATTATATTAGAAATATTCAATACACTAGAAATATGCACTATAACAGTTGAGCTTCTTTTGATTAAACGACAAAGCGAGTGACAATTACATTGTCATCGTTCTGGCAAGGTGTGTTCTGTTTTACGTCACGGATTGCTAATCAATAACGTGTATACCCGATAATACATTGTATGATCACGGATCAATATTTTATGAAATCTAAAGCAGTATCAATGCATTCATTCGACTTTAACATAGGATTTTTTTCAGATCTCGTTACTCTATTACGTATGTAAAGGTGTACAGGTTATTCCATTACCTTAGACGCAATATAACGTTAAGAAAACCCCATATACGCCAAACAGGTGAAGGATATGATTGATAATGGCACAGATTTATAGCTGTTAGTGACATTTACAAGGAATTGTTTTTTAATTAAAACTCAGCATGTGATAGACTATAATTTGTGACAAACCATGTATCGTTTGTTCAATAGTTACAATACATGCAGTTAATTAATGGTTCGTGAACACCCAGCTCACATATCAAGCAACTAATAGATTGATACCAAATTTGTGATAGCTTACAAATGTCTATTGAACTATATTTTAAATCATCAAATGAGTTCACCTGTATGTGTTACTTATATAGCATGTGGATGGATGTCCAATATACATTAGACTAGATACACTGTAAGTATGAGGATTATTGGTACATGTAACTAGTATGTAGATTATAAAATGATGTTGGTACATTGGTTGCTTTTTAAAGTATTGACGTTAACTTTAATATATATTTTATTCATTTTTCTTACTACTGACAATAAAGTGTGAAAACTTATGCCGAATTTCTTCAATAATTGTTGATGATGATTATTAATATTTAAGACGTTGCATGTTCTGTCGTATCTATACGCTTCATTCAACTGAACACGCTCTCTGTCACATGTGGAATGTTTACGGAACGTTGTACATGCCATTTTCAATTTTATTAAATAGGGTTTAACGCCATTTCAACATATTTAATGTTATATATGGCATATCCAGTTTGATTGGTGGAAGAAAACCTCATAAAGAATCTGAGTAAAACCACCGTATTTGTGCAAGTACCTGGCAAACTGTCTCACATATTGAGACGTCGCCTTAGACCACGTAGCAATGAGGGACACACTAATTGTAATTAATGTTTGCGCCACCTCTCCCAGGGTTGATCAAAACAATATCAACAGTAGTAAGTCTTGTTTCATGTTCTTATTGGTAGCTTTGTTGATTAAACCTGGGCAACAGTATGTATGAAGCACGCTATACAAAGTTATTACGCCCATGTAGACTGTTCATTTGACAATAACGGTACATTCTGACTAAATACACGTCAAAGGAATGCACGTGCCAATGTGGGTTTTCACTTTACTACTGAAGACAATCAATGGTTGATCAATTAATTATAGTATATTCAGGATTATGAGCTCGATCTTCCTTAAGCACTTTAACAAAATGTCAAAGTATAAAAGTACCAATAATTCTGCTTAAAACAAACTTATACCACGGTGGTCCTAATGGTTGCAGAGACAATGGTGATATTTCATTGACAAATAGTAAAGGTTGTAAGCTTTCTGTTGTTAGCCGTACTTTGGTTTCCTCTGCGTAGAGTGAGGTCTGGCATAAAGTTAATTTTACTAAAACAGAAATGACAAATATTTCTCACATGCCACTAGTCGGAGTTTATGGAACTCTTAATTATGCCCTGTTTACATGTACACTCTATGTTCACGAGTTGCTTTAAACTAATACATGATGTAATGTTATACTAGTATACAAATAAAGGTAAATTAGTTAAAAGAGATCTCTTAAGTATTGTAATGACTGAATAAAACTGAGATTCATGATTGTTAAACGTATTTTTGTTTTGTAGTTATGTTTATATTGTGTATTGGTAATCTATTAACATGGGAGACATATAATATCGATATATAAAAGAAATACTAACTTAATTCATAAGAGAAGACACGCGTTTTGTGTGCATTAATTTGTTGTTGAATATTTAGTATACATGAGCATAGAACCGTTACGAATATCTTGTACTCCTACGCTGTAGTGGTTTTGTTTGTTGTATTGTGAGTGTTTTATGTAGATTTTCAATTTCCAATTTGAAATATGTAACTGCTAAGATTTGAACGCGAACAAATAACAGAAAATATCAGACGATATAGTCAATACTGCAAAAAGGCACATTTTGATAGCTTGCGTTTATTTGTAATACTTAACACTTCAACTTACAGTTGAATGTCTATTAATGGAAAATATAATGAAAATGTTAAAATGCTGCCGTTTCTACCCAGAAATAATGAGCTAGAATGCTGGCGTTCTTACTTAGAAAAAATGAGCTAGAATACTGGCGTTCCTAATAAAAAATAATGAGCTAGAATGCTATCGTTCCTATTCAGAAATAATGAGTTAGAAGGCGTTCTTACTCAGAAATAATGAGCTAGAATGCTTCCGTTCCTACACGGAAATAATTAGCTAGAATGCTGGCGTTCCTACCAAGAAATAATTAGCTAGAATGCTAGCGTTCCTACTCAGATATAATGAGCTAAAATACTTCCATTCCTACTTGGAAATAATTAGCTAGAATGCTGGCGTTCCTACTCAAAAATAATGAGCTAGAATGTTGCTGTTCCTATTGAAAAGGAACGCTAGAATATTGGCGCCCCTATTCAAAACAAAAAAATGTGGCAGATCAGGAATTATTCAATACATATATTTTTGTATTTTAATTTTATTACAAGTTTTAGACACGTTTTTTTTTTTTTAAATTATTGCATTCATAAAATGATAAATTGATAAAAATTACAAACAGGTTACCTTTAAAATTAGTTTAGATTTTTTTCTTTTGAAAACAACAATTAATTGCTGAGAGGGAAGTGTATAGCACACGTTTAAGATGATTCCCTAACCTTAATATTAGGGGTAGGGGAGGGGTGTGACTACACCACCTCCGTTTCTACGCCTATGGTTTGTCAATAATATATCGTTCTTTGTTTTAATTGGGAATTTTGCTCTTCATTAAAATGCCAAAGAATGGAATATACCTGACCTCCCTGTCCTAACTAACTAACTAACTACTGGTTAACCCACATTAGATTCCTTAATGAGATGACAACAGCATTACTGTAGCTAAACTTAGTATTTATGTTTGTACAATGGTACATGGCAACCTTCCAACAAAGCTACACAAACAATTAGTTTATAAATGTTAAATATACCTATAGTTAGGTGTACCGATTAAAGCGGTCATATAATAATGAGTAAATTAATTACAAATCAATCCATATTGATGATATAATTGAGGAGTATAACATAATCTGTGTTAAGACTATGTGCTAAATCAGTTTAATACCAAATAGTAATCAATATACTACACATGGTTATGTACCACATAATTATATATGTAACGCATCAACTATCATTCTAATACTTGTAATATCTATGTATGGTAAAGAATCAAATATCATTTATTACATGTAATATCCATATACGGTAGATACAGTATCGAATCAAATATCATCTATTACATGTTATATCCATATACGGTAGATCTAAGAGGGAAATTAAGTAATTATTTAAATACCAAATATTACATGTAATATCCATATACGGTAGCTCTTAGTGAAAAATTAAGTAATTATTCAAATACCAAATATTACATGTACTATCCATATACGGTAGATCTATTCGGGAGATAAAGTAACTTATTATATACCCAATATTACTTGTAGTATCTATGTATGGTAGATCTACTCGGGAGGTAAAGTAACTTATTAAATACCCAATATTACTTGTAGTATCTATATATGGTAGATCTATTCGGGAGATAAAGTAACTTATTAAATACCCAATATTACATGTAGTTTCTATGTATGGTAGATCTATTCGGGAGGTAAAGTAACTTATTAAATACCCTATATAACAAGAAGTTTCTATGTATGGTAGATCTATTCGGGAGATAAAGTAACTTATTAAATAACCAATATTGCATGTAGTATCTATGTATGGTAGATCTATTCGGGACATAAAGTAACTTATTAAATATCCAATATTACATGTAGTATCTATGTATGGTAGATCTATATGGGAAATTAAGTAATCAATCAAATACTATCTATATATGTAAGTATCGACGTATAGTATATCTTCGTGGTAACTGAAATATCGCACCGTCTGTCGAAATAAATATGATACTTTTTATAACATGCAGTGTCTATATACGGTAAATATATGTGTGTGTGTGTGTGTGTGTGTGTGTGTGTGTGTGTGTGTGTGTGGTAACTTAAGAATCGACCTATTTATATAAATGGATACAACATCATATATTAATAGCATGGTATTGGACTAATTATCGTCGACCAACTGGTCATTTGCAGATCAATAATAATGTAACGGAATAATACATGTAAACAAAGAATGAAATACATAAACAAAAGCAATGCAATTAAATAATTCACTGTTTAACCTTAAAAACAATTGGTATAGGGGGTAATCCAAACACCGATATTGCCGCCTGTGATTAAATTGCTAGAAAATAAATCAAGATAGAACATATGTATACCATGTAACAACACCCATATTGATATATACTAGAAACTTCGTAAAACAACGTAGTACTGAATAACGTACTGTTTCAAACATTACTTAGGAAAGGTGTCCTAGCTTTTGGTTTGAATTAAGCGCCAATAATAACAACAGAGGACTGGTGACTTGAATTTCATTCTATATAAATATGCACGCAGGGAACCACTACCGGGAAAAATGTTATTTTTTTATTTTTGCCATATTTTTAAAGGGGGCTGATTTTTTTCTTTATTGATAAAGGCGGTAATCCAAACACCGATTGTGCCGCCTGTGGTTAAACTACGACCTCAGAGGGAAGACTGGTGTATCCTCGTATTCAATCTTGGGTTACATCCATCTTATTGCTCTGACAAAGTGTGGTTATATATTGAATAATGATTCTACATTATACGTATAATCATTGTTATGAAAAACCATGTTAAAACAATGACGCGTTTATTCATTAGGATCTGTCAGGAGGTATCGATAGTAGATAAACCGACATAATATGTACTTGAAATATGCACATGATTAGATTATAACAAATATATCGAAGAAATCAAATATCAGTCGTATTGTTACGCATGCTATATACTCCTGTCCTGGTTATATTGCCTTAACTACGTCTATACAATGGATTGACGATATTTAATCTTAATAATACACCATTAATTAACAAATAAAGATTTACGTCAATTGTAAACACGTAATACGTTACACATAGAGAGGAAAGATTAAAGGTTACAGGTGGAACTCAGTATGTAATTTGAAATGTCAATTTCTGTGACATATTTGGGAGTAAAATATTAGATGTCCCCAGACTTGAGATAAACGGACATGTAACACATGTTTATTAAACTAAACAGCTTAAAGTGGATATTACAGGCATGTTATGATTTATCTCAATTAATGATAAAAAGAGTTTATAATTGTATGATAAGAATGGTTTATGAACGAATATAAACAGTCAACTTATATATTTGAATTGATTGACTGATTTAATATTTAGCGTCATCTTTATGCAATCGAGGGCTAACGGACGATCAGTTAACCTTACCACTGTTTTCTGGGATCCTGGAAAGTTAACCAGTGCTCGAGCACACTCATATCACCAAGTAACTGACACCATTCGCAGTTGAAACAGCAATGAGAGACAAACGATGCTGAGACGCAATGTCGTATATTAATCATCATATAGAATGTGGCCGGGTGGTGATTCAAACGCACGAATCTTGATTGACATTCAGACGCGCAACCGACTGCGCTTATCGGGCCCGGCAATTTGACTAAAATGTCTAAAGGAACTCAATAAAAAAGAACAATCTTACAAAATACGCTTAGAGATAATGACACATTTAAAGTTGCTTACATGTTTTAAACACATGAATTGCGTTAATTATATTTGCTGTATTCTTAAATATAGAGTTACGTTGCACATTATTATTTGTAAGTTGTTTGCAGCGCTATATTGAAACTGGATAAATTCCAACCTCAAGCGAAAATAATAATTAAAGTAGTTTATTTTCATGAATTGATGATATACAAATATAACACCAGGTAAATGCCCAAGCATGTTGCATAATATATAGAGGTCAATTCAGCTATAATTCTAGAAACTTAAAGAACCACATGAATTTGTTTATTAATTACACTCTCAGGCTTTTGTTATACTTTCAGCAATTAATATACCACATGGACACAATGTATTAATGTTGCCATGGCAAGTAGTATTTCCAAATTGCATAATGCTACCAAATACCGTTACGTAGCAACGGCGCTAGAAAATATGCATATAATGGCTACCTTTAGCAGTGCGATGACGTCAACAACCTCCAGTATTTGCATAATTTTTATGTCAAAATCTTCATAAACTTAAGTTTCAAAATCATTGCATCATTGAACAGTTTAATGAAAATGAAAGCTGAATAGCCATAATATGCATACTTTATAGCGATGTTGCTACTTAACGGTAATTCTGTATCTACTCGGAATGTTGCTATTGCATCGAGAAAATGTTCCTTTTTATGGCAATATAATGTAAATGCACGTGCTATATTAAATGTTGAAAAGAATCATAAAAGTTCAATTATATTTTGAAACACCTTAATTAACTATTTTGTATTAGTTATGCCATTGACGAAAATTCGAATCGGTACAATCCGAATAAATAAGACAAATATAAACCGAACGTGTGCCTATGCGATTACTTCCGGTGGTCTATCCTAAGAACGTCCACTAGATACTCGGGACGAACGCCTTGTAATAATGAGAAATACACCATGGATATTAAAAGTTAAAGTATCTGAAACAGATTATGTAGTGTGTTGCCGTTCACACCAAGATTCCGGATTATAAATATCATGACATAAGTTTCAAAAATACAATACAAAGCCTAATGATTTGTCCTATTTTTGAACATCAGTATATTTTTATAAACAAATTGAAAACTGACCCGATTATTAGAAGCAGTTAATCAAATGTATAGTCATCAAAAGATAGATCCCGTATTGGTTCGTGCTCTACGACATTGGACCAATATAACAATTTTTGGGTCAATAACTGGACTAATATAACAATCTCTGGGTCAATAACTGGACCAATATAAAATCGCTCGATTAATTATAATGATGACAATCACACTAGTATTGTGACATGTGTTTTACGGGCTTCCGGTTTAGACAAATAAAGTAAACGGCATACCAGTAACTCTATTTTATAGAAAAAAATAAATTGCCATTCGAAGCAAATGTGTATAGTGTTTAATATATGTACATAGTGAAGGTAAAATGCAACTTCTGTATCATGTACATTGAACTATTGATATTTCCTCCAGGAAAACCAATTTCACGTCATGAGATAACAGCTAACCTTGGTACATGGTGTGTCAATATGATCCCGATAACCTATTTTGTGAATATACCAGATATCATGTACTGTTATATAAACATGTGTAAATGTATCAACACGGGAATGATTAGCAAATTTGTAAATAGTGTCATTTATTAACGATAAAAAGCGATTCTATTGCCAATCTGTTTACAATGAATGGTGGCTTTATTATATATCTGTTTACAATGAATAGTGGCTTTATTTTATATATGTTTACAATGAATAGAGGCTTTATTGCCTATCTGTTTACAATGAATAGTGGCTTTAGTTTTTATCTGTTTACAAAGAAAAGTGGCTTTATTGCCTATCTGTTTAAAATGAATAATGGCTTTATTTTATATCAGTTAACAATGAATAGAAACTGTATTGCCTATCTGTTTACAATGAAAATAGGCTTTTTTATATCAGTTTACAATGGATAGTGGCTTTATTTTATATCTATTTACAATGAATAGTGGCTTTATTGCCTATCTGTTTACAATGAATAGCGGCTTTATTACCTATCTGTTTACAATGAATAATGGCTTTATTTTATATCTGTTTACAAAGAATAGCGGCTTTATTGCCTATCTGTTAACATTGAATAGCAGCCTTATTGCCTATCTGTTGAAAATGAATAGTGACTTTATTTTATATCTGTTTACAATGAATAGTAGCTTCATTTCATATCCGTTTAAATGAATAGTGACTTTATTTTATATCTATTTACAATGAATAGTGGCTTTATTTTTTTTTCTGCTTACAATGAATAGTGGCTTGATTTTGTATCTCTTTACAATGAATAGAGGCTTTATTGCCTGTCTGTTTACAATGAATAGTGACTTAAGTGCCTATCGGTTTATATTAATCAGTGATTGTATTGTCTATTGGTTTACACTAAACAGTGCCTTTATTGACTATCGGTTTACAATAAATGGACCAGGTGCCTTTTTGCCTCTAAGTTTACATAATCAGAGACTTTATTGCCAGTCGGTATACAATTAAAAATGACTTCATTGTCTGTCGGTTTACAATAAACAGTGACGTTATTGCGTAGCGGTTCACAATAAACAGTGACTTTATTGTCTATCGGTTTACAATAAACAGTGACTTTATTGTCTATCGGTTTACAATAAACGGTGATTTTATTGCTTATCGGTTTACAGTAAATAATGACTTTATTGTTAAACGGTTAACAATAAACAGTGACGTTATTGCATATCTGTTCACTATAAACTGTGACTTAATTGTCTATCGGTTTACAATAAACAGTGACTGTATTGCCTATTGGTTTACAATTAAAAATGACTTTATTATCTATCGGTTTACAATACACAGTGACTTTATCTATAATTACATGTTTATTGCTGATCCAATCATAATATAGAATATCGATTCACAAAGAAAGAAGTCCCTTTATTACCTATATGTTTAATATACAATGAATAATAACTTGAGTCCCAATATTTTTTACCATAATTTATGTATCCGCCAGTAACGTAAAAAGAAAGCTAGGGATTTATTTTATTTAAAAGTAAATCGAGTCGAGATCAAGCGTAATCGCTACTCAAGTTTATTTTGTTTTATTATGTTTTGATGAAATTATCTGCATATATCTTGAAATGTAAAGGTAGACTTGAATTGGTATCACAGTTAAGCATGTGTATGTCACTTTTATTAAAGTGGCATAACCAGGAACTAAACATGTATTTTTTATAAAGAAATAAGCAACTTGTTCATGATTGACAAATTTATCGTGAATTTTCAACGTCTGGCATCACTCCAACAACCAAATACCTCAATTATACGTGAATACATTGTGTTCTCGTTCATAATATATCGCTTGTTTGGATTTTAAATTCGTGACACCTTCTCAACAGGTTATCTTGGGAACTTTCAGTGAGTAAAATCGGGTTCTAAAATCGGGTACTACTAAGAATAGCGAACGTTGAATTGAGATTTATTTAATAACGTTTATATTTGAACTTTTGCGATTTATGTTTTGGTTATCTATTATTTGGACAGTCTAGCCATTGGTTAGGGTAATAACTCAGGACACGATTATGACTTTACCGTTGAAAAACAATAATAAGTTACAAAGCTATTGACCCGAGGACGGGCAAGAAAATCGTCAATTGTCATAATCATGGTCACTTCTGCGGAGGTGGCAGCTGGCAGGTAGAGAATTGTAACTAACGGATTATGGTGGAAAGTTGAAAATTCAGAAAATGGCTTCATAAATATCAAATAGTACATAACTCATATAGTAATAACCACGGATTAAAATTCAAATGTCAACTTTAGTCGATAACTGCCATAACCATTCTGACCAGATTTGGTGAGACTCGTACCATAAAAATGATAAACATTTGTGCCAATTCTTATTTAAATCTGGCCAATCATTACAAAAATACTTATAAAACTAATATCCTTAAGTTGGACAGTGGTCACAGAATAAAGTCATCCCGGAATCTGGTCGTCATTACAAAGCTACTTTTAAAACTAATGTTAAAGTTGGACTGTTGTCACGGAATAATGTCATCCCGGAATCAGGTCGTCATTAGAAAAATACTTATAAAACTAATAATTAAGTTGGACAGTGGTCACGAAATATTGTCGTGATTTAGTTGTGGGAGTGGAGAAAGAGAGATATAATAATGGAAATGGATGAAGAGAAAGAGATGGGAATGGAAAAGAAAGGATATAATAATGGAAGTGGAGAATGTTGTTGTATGGTGTTTAGCGTTGCTTTCAACAATATCAGTCATATCGCGACGGTGTCTACTTGAGACAGTGTCCTAAGCGCTGTCACACTGGAGTATCATGCCGCACACACATGGTATGATACCCCACCCAGTCACATTGTACTGACACCGGGCCGACCAGACCTAGAACTCTCCTCCAAATGCTGAACGTCAAGCGAGGAAGCTTCTAGTACCATCTTTGGTATGAACCGGCCGGGGATTGAACCCACGACCTTCCGCATGCGAGGCGGACGCTCTACCACTAGACCACGCCGCGGTCTGGAAGTGGAGAAAGAGAAATAGAATGATTGGATGGACAGAGAGAGAGATAAAATAATGTAAGTGGAGTAAGAGAGATAGAGTGATGGGAGTGGAGAAAGAGAGATATAATAATGGAAGTGGTAGAGAGAGAGAGAGAGAGACGGAGACAGAGAGAGAGAGAGAGAGAGAGAGTGAGAGAGAGAGAGAGAGAAAAGTTGAGAAAGAAAGATAGAGTGATGGGAGTGGAGAAGTGATTGTTTGCCTTTTTTCACTGCTTTAGATTTAAAATGACTGTTACGTTAAATTACTCTTCATGGTGCGACATACAGACATATTTATACGAGCATAGACAAATATACATAGCGATGGGAGTAAAGAGACAATAGGTTACATACTTATTCTCCTATTGATTTTCATTGACGACTTCTTCAAAATACTATTTCTACTGCAATAGATAGACAGCGAGAAGGGTGTGGCGATAGAGAGATAGAGAGATGGGAGTAGAGAAGGAGAGATAGAGAGATGGAAGTGGAGAGGCGTGTGGTTGTATGCTTATTCTCCTATGAATTGACAGTGATGGATACGTCACAGATACGGAGACACTTTCTACAGATAAATAGAGAGATGGGAGCGGAGAAAGAGAGATAAAGATTAAAGCGGTGAGTCTTTATAAAATAGCATAAATAATTGACAAACCATTGAACCGATCGTTGTTTATATAACATAATATTTTCTATATATTCTGTGTGCATTAAACGCGATTTTCTATGTCTGGCACGTACATTGATTACGACATTCAATATCTGCCATGCACATTAAACACAACTTTCTATATCTGCCGCTTATATTGAATACGACTTTCTATATCTTCCGCGTACATTGAATACGACTTTCTATATCTGACGCTTACATTGAATACGACTTTCTATATCTGCCATGTACATTACACACGACTTTCTATATCTGCCGCGTACATTGAATACGACTTTCTATTTCTGCCATGTACATTAAACACGACTTTCTATCTCTGCCGAGTACATTGAATATGACATTCTATATCTGCCGCGTACATTGAATACGACTTTCTATATCTTCCGCGTACATTGAATACGACTTTCTATATCTGCCGCGTACATTGAATACGACTTTCTATATCTGCCATGTACATTAAACACGACTTTCTATATCTGCCACGTACATTGAATACGACTTTCTATATCTGCCACGTACATTGAATACGACTTTCTATATCTGCCGTGTACATTGAACAAGACTTCTATATCTGCCGCGTATATTGAATATTACTTTCTATAACTGTTGCGTACATGTACATTAAGCACGACATTCTATAACTGCTTCATACATGTTTCTGCCGCGTACATGAAAAGCCACGATAAAAATAAGTTGTTATATCTGCTTTGTGCGTCAAGCACAATTTACTTTATCTGCCACGTTCATTAAACACGGCTTTCTGAATCTGCCAAGTTTATTAAACACGGCTTTCTGTATCTGCCACGTTTATTAAACGAGGCTTTCTGTATCTGCCACGTTTATTGAAAGAGGCTTTCTGTATCTGCCACGTTCATTAATCATGACTTTCTGTATCTGTCACGTCCATTAAACACGACTTTCTATATCTTCCGCGTACATTGAATACGACTTTCTATATCTGCCGCGTACATTGAATAGGACTTTCTATACCTGCCATGTACATTAAACACGACTTTCTATATCTGCCGGGTACATTGAACACGACTTTCTATATATGCTGCGTACATTGCATACGACATTCAATATCTGCCATTTACATTAAACACGACATTCTATATCTGCCGGGTACATTAAACACAACTTTCTATATCTGCCGTGTACATTAAACACGACTTTCTATATCTGCCGCGTACATTGAATACGACTTTCTATATCTGCCACGTACATTGAACAATACTTTCTATATCAGGTGCGTACATTGAATACAACTTTCCATATCTGCCGGGTACATTAAACACGACTTTCTATATCTGCCGCGTACGTTGAATACAACTTTCTATATATGCCGCGTACATTGAGTACGACTTTCTATATCTGCCGCGTACATTGAATAGGACTTTCTATATCTGACGGGTTCATTAAACATGACTTTTTATATCTGCCTGGTACATTAAACACGACTTACTATATCTGCCGCATACATTGAAAACGACTTTCTATATCTGCCGCGTACATTGAATACTTTCTATATCTGCCGCGAACATTGAATACAACTTTCTATATCTGCCGCGAACATTGAATACGACTTTCTATATCTGCCGTGTACATTGAACAAGACTTTCTATATCTGCCCGATACATTAAACATGACTTTTTATACGTGTAACGTTCATTAAATATGACTTTTTATGCTTTGTATATCAAAATTGATTTTGTGCACATTAACGAATGTTATCTGTATTTGTATTTGTATCTGTATAATTATGTAAATATATCATGTAACAATAGCATTTTTGGGCAGCGACTACGTCATTTTACTGCAGATATATCTACTGCCGTGTTCTATCAATATTCCAAAGCCACAGTAGGGTCGCGGGTACGGAATTCTGACACGCAGGACATAGATAATCGACGCCACCAGGGTGGGGAAATTGAGCTAAAACAAATTTGAAATTTATAAATGTCCAGAATGTGCCCGCCGCCCCTCCCTGACCACGGTGGGGGAAACATTGTCATATGAATCCAACGTTTCATCTTCAATCCGCCATGTTCATTATTTTGATTAAATTATCAACTCGTTAGGTATAAAATAAACGATGGTAAAAACGGGACCACTGTAGTTGATGCATGGCATAAGATGAATGGATATAATATGCTGAAGATCAATTATTCACGTATCAATATTCTAGGGTCATTCAGCATATTCATTTCTTGATCTGTGTTTCCCGATCTGTGTTGTATTTTTATTTTGCTTTTGTTCTTGGACATAACAGTGGCTGTTGATTCATGCTGGCGTTATATTAATTAAAATAAATGCTTGTAGATTTTTGTATTGCTATGGCGTAAGTTAAAAAAAAATATGATTTATAACAAATACTATTATATCTCATGGAATTTTGAATTTTATTTAAATGTATTATCATTAATAATAATAATATTATAATTATTATTAGTATTATTATTATCATCAATAATTTTTTTTTTATTCATAATATTATTATATTATTACTAATATTATTATTATTATTATTATTATTTTATTATTATTATTAGTAGTAGTATTATTATTATTATCATTATTATTACAGTTACAACCATGTCAGACGACTACAGTCACGTGTCGTTACGCCTCTATGATATATTGGAACATGTCGGTGGATCTGAGGCAATGCGGAAGTTACATCAGAAAATCGGGACTACTTATGAGGTAATGGGTACGTTCAGTCACCATCTAGATCGGCAGTTTTGTTCATGGCACATATTCGGTAGTTTCTATGAAGGAACAACTACACCGGGTCTTCACTCAGATAAAGATTTTTTATACTGTAACGATGCTCCTCCTGTGATAGAGAATATTGATGACGCTGCTGGTCTCGCTGTCTCAATACTCATGGTCCGTGATGATCACACACAACCAGGATATGTAAAACTTCAGTTTGTTGATTATGGAATACCACATACAGTACATAATAGCGATATCACTCCATGTATTGATTCTGACTGTAATGGAAGAATGTGCTGGAAACCTCTCTCTCAATGTGGTAACATGGATGGAATAGAGCGTGAGAGAAATGGCCCAGCAGATACTTATATAGGTTTACATGCTGATTTTGTCCCTGCATTCAGATGTACATCAGTACCGGAATATGCCAGTGAGTGGATAAGACGACCACGATCATATGGTTGGCCATCGGGACCTATGATTGATCAAATGAAAGCGTCTGGCTGTTTTTTAGTAGGCGTAGGACATCCAGGCAGTGCTGAGAAACATATAGAATATCGATTATCGTTCTCTCTACAAGAAAGACAACTCATGTTTAGTTTTAATGCTGTACAACACAAGTGTTACATTCTCTTAAAAATGATCAAAAAGGATTTGATAGAACGCGAGCTAGGAAAATCAATTAGCTCTTATCATTGCAAAACCTGTATGTTTCATGTGATAGAGAATACACCAGTCAGCATATGGAGGCCAGAAAACTTACTTTCATGTGTACGTCTGTGTTTATTCGTTATGCTCAAATATGTGGAAAACGAATTTTGCCCAAATTACTTCATTAAAGAAGAAAACATGTTTGACAGAGACGTCCATAGAATCATTAAGCCACGTTTGATAGAACTTCTACGAGCATTAATTGCAAACGGTTCTACGTTATTGTTAGGTATCGAATGTGACCAGATTGGAGACATATTACTGAATCCGGCTAACTTTGGCATTACTAATACTGCTAGCATAGAACATAGTAAATGTCTTAAATCGCATATCGTTCTGTTCCTATTAATTCTCAGAAACACAGTCAATAGAACAATGAAAGGAAACAACTTGGTATCTAACTACTGTTATTCAGAGCTGATACAAAGTATGTCGTCTGGTGCGTACTTTAAGGATCACAATGAAGAACAAACCAGAGATGTATTCCCGCCTATAATCTCATATTTACATTACAGATTAGCTCAACAACTTATTTCCCTGGTACTGAGATCCCCGTATAATCCGATGACACGTGATTTAGTTCTCAGGAGTTATCATCATTTCCTGGACGGATGTGGATGTGACATGACGTCATCACCACTTGTGTTTGCGACTGTCCTGTACAAATTTGGATTATATGACAGGTGCGAGCGTCTGCTGGAGCAGATAACTGCAACGTTTCAACCGGACGTACCTATTGTGTGTTCGTGTACCGTTGAGCAATGTGATATATTTGTAAAAGACATACCAGCTGAATATGCACCGTCGTCCGTTTCATCCACAGCGTCGTGTGTCTTGTTCCTTCCATCAGAGTCGACGCTAGCCCCGCCCCCACTCCAGTACGAGATGTATAGATCAGTAAACACACCTCCAGGATCACGTGATGAGAAGAAATACTACTGGTATGACTTTGCTGTAGTGGACGGCATAGTCTACCTCCACGTTCTAAAGTGTCTCGTTTATTCAAAGCTTAATAAGTTAATACACAAGCGTGACGCCATTGGTAACCTGAGATGGGTAATTCAGAACGAGACCAACCTTGGACATCGGGAAACAGGATATAACCTACTTGGATGGCTTTACATACAAGAAAATCGTGTTCCGGAAGCTGTCCAGTGTTTCGCGGAATCGTGGAGAATAAAGCCGCTACACAACGCAGCCAAATGGCATATCTTGAGTCTGCTGTGCCGTATCAATGGGAACCAGAGATAAATAAAACTCGGATACCGTGAAACAGGATACCATCTATAGTCTTGTTTTCTAGAAGCTGTTATGTGTTTAAATAAAGCAATGCAAATAAATCAGTAGACACATATCAGTGAAAACATGACATTAGAACTAGCTTTGATAGAAAGTACAAGTTATAGCTGTATTCCTGCAATTCTATAACAGATCTAGACAGTTATTGACAAAATAATCGTCTGTATCAATTACTTGTATGTGTTGGTTAGCTTGATTCAGACGTGCTATACATTACGTAGCCCGTTTATATCCCACAATAAGAGAGAGTCCTGCTTGCATGCTGATGCTGTTCCATAATTTAATTTTAGAAATGCATTTGGTGAAATCGACAATATTGTTGAGGTATAGATTTGGTAAAATATCAAACAAAATGTTAATGTTTGTAAAATTAATACATGTACATATTTTAATAAACCTTTTTATTATTATTGATTACAAAGTCTCCAAAAATGACTGTTAATTAATTGGATATTATTTAAAAATCAGTAAATTTATAGAACTTTATCTAACCAATAAATATGGACGAATCATTCGGACATTGTTTAGTAGTTTTCAAACATGATTTTATAAAACTTACATAACTGTAATAACTGGTGAAATATGTAAAATCACACAAAATTCATATATAAGCCATACATGTCTTTTGTCTTTAAAATGCGTACACTAAATTGTGTATTATTTTGCAGACGATAATAACATATTTCCAAAGCTTATTATTTATATAATAACAATTGTTTTTGGAGGAAAAAACACTAAAACGGATATTGTGCAATAGTTATATACTTGAATTATTTTCATATGGTCCGTTATTTCTATTTAATAGTTATGTTTAAACTTATTTATTTTACTTCGATTGCAAAACAAATTATTACAACTTCAATATATCACACTCGAAGGTGGAACCGTTACTAAGCTTATGCAGACAAGCTGTCTTGCTCACTTGCTTGTCACATAACAGTGGGTGAGGGTCGAACCCACGACTCTCCGATCCTGGGTTTACTGCTCCACCACTAATAATAATTAAGTGATGGTTCAAGTTAAGGCATCTACACTATAGATGACAAATTATATACAGAAGGGAGATTACTCGAATTATTATATTGACAGTCATAGTAGTCATTATTTCCCATGCATTTGTAAAGTTTGTGACACTGTACTATTGTGACGTCTTGTCGCTACAGTATATATAATATATTCATACTGTAAGTTGAGACAATATTCAGTATAAATGACAAAACGCAGTAAATGTCTAAACATATAATTAAGTTTAAAATTAATATGACGTATATGAATCATCATTTACAACTCAAATACGAATTCTTGTGAACTTCAAATCCACCAACAACATTGCTCACACATTGCTTGACGATATTCACCTTGCCAATCAAATATCACCCATGTGTTGTTTAACGACATTCACTTCGGCATTCAAATATAACACACGTATTGCTTGACGAGATTCACGTCATCATTCAAATATAACACACGTATTGCTTGACGTCATTCACCTCGTCTTTCAAATATCACTCACGTATTGCTTGGCGACATTCACCTCGTCATTCATTATCACTCACGTATTGCTTGACGACATTCACCTCGTCATTCAAATATCACATACATATTGCTTGACGACATTCAACTCGTCATTCAAATATCACATACATATTGTTTGACGACATTCGCCTCGTCATTCAAATATCACTCGTGTATTGCTTGACGACATTCACATCGTCTTTTAAATATCACACGCGTATTGCTTGACGACATTCACCTCGTCATTCAAATATCACATACATATTGCTTGACGACATTCACCTTGTCATTCAAATATCATATACGTATTGCTTGACGATATTCACCTCGTCATTCAAATATCACATACATATTGCTTGACGACATTCAACTCGTCATTCAAATATCACATACATATTGCTTGACGACATTCACATCGTCATTCAGATATCACACACGTATTGCTTGACGACATTCACCTTATCATTCAAATATCACACACGTATTGCTTGACGACATTCACATCGTCATTCAGATATCACACACATATTGCTTTTCGACATTTACCTCGTCATTAAAATTAAATAAATTTGATGTCAGGTGACTCATTTGATACTTCTTCAACGGCATTACAATTTTAAGCAGCGTATGCATTTCACGGTAAGACGATTGTCCGATTCAAATGCATTCAACCAATAAACATCGACACTTTATATAACATTTAATGGGTTTGATCCCGTTGTTCGATTTTTTGGAAAAGGTATATTTTACGTCAATAGTGTAATACCATGTATTTATGAAAGTTCAATAAATGATTTGTATAAGTTTACTAGTATGCTATGATTCGTGTTTTATTGTAAAGTATCCTGATTTTTTAGTATTTTACTCTCACCATATATCCAGTATAAATTCAGTTGTGTGTTTACTTGTGATACAATGTAACATGCTCGCCAAATTGACCAACTCAAAGGGTAAATCAAATGTTAAACTAACTGACATGTGATCACTGTGAACATTTCTTATTACACACAGGTCATCTGGATTGTTAATATCTTTTTATTACACACGGGAAATCTGGAATGTGTATATCTTCTTATTACAAGTGGGACATCCAGATTGTGTATATCTTCTTATTACACACGGATCATCCGGATTGTTAATATATTTTATTACACATGGGACATCTGGACGTTTATATCTTCTGATTACACATGGAACATTTGGATTGTTTATATCTTTTTATTACAAACGGGATATCTGGATTGTTTATATCTTCGTATTACACACTAGACATCCGGATTGTTTGTATCTTCTTATTACACACGGGACATCTGCTTGTTTATATCATTTTATTACACACGGGAAATCCAGAGTGTTTATATATTCTTATTACACACGGGGCACCAGGATTGTTTATATCTTCTTATTACATACGGGACATCCGGATTGTCTATATCTTCTTATTACACACGGGACATCTGGATTGTTAATTTCTTCTTATTACACACGGGACATTTTATCGTTTATATCTTCTTATTACATACGGGACATCTGGATTGTTTATATCTTCTTATTACATATGGGACTTCCGGATTGTTTATATATTCTGATTGCACATGGGACATCCGGATTGTTTATATCGTTTTATTACACACGGGATATCAGGATTGTTTATAGCTTCTTATTACACACGGAAATCGAATTGTTTATATCTTCTTATTATACACAGGGAATCGAATTGTTTATATCTTCTTATTGCACATGGGACATCCGCATTGTTCAAGTCTTTTTTATAACACACAGAAACTCTGCATTGTTTATATATTCTTATAAGACAAAGGCATCTGGACTGTTTACATCTTCTTATTACACACTGGACATCAGATTGAATATATCTTCTTATTACACACTGGACATCTGGATTGTTTATTTCTTCTTATTACACACGGGACATCCGGATTGTTCAAGTCTTCTCATTACACACGAGGCATCTGATTGTTTATATCTTCTGATTACACACGGGACATCTGATTGTTTACATCTTTTTATTACACACGAGACATCTGATCGAAAAAAACTTCTTTTTACCCACGGAACATCTGATCGTTTATAATGTCTTATTACACACTGGACATCTGATGGTTTAAAACCTCTTATTACAATGGGCATCTAATTGTTTTAATCTTCCTATTACACGCGGGACATCTGCATTGTTTATATCTTCTTATTACACTCAAAAAGTTATTTGCATTACATAATTTATATATTTCCGCATACGTTGGTTGATATATAATATATAATAAATACTGACCTTACTTAGATATGCCGGGCGCATAAACGGTATATCTCGAGTATTTATCCGCATATGTTGGTTGACAGATAATAAATATTGACCTTGCTAAGACGTGCCGGGCACATAAACGGTATATCTCGAGTATTCATCCGCATATATTGGTTGATGGATAATAAATATTGACCTTGCTAAAACGTGACGGGCACATAAACGGTATATCTCGAGTATTTATCCGCATATGTTGGTTGATAGATAATAAATATTGACCTTGCTAAGACGTGCCGAGCACATAAACGGTATATCTCGGGTATTCATCCGCATATATTGGTTGATAGATAATAAATATTGACCTTGCTAAGACGTGCCGAGCACATAAACGGTATATCTCGGGTATTCATACGCATGTTTGTTGATGGATAATAAATATTGACCTTGCTAAGACTTGTTCAGGACATAAACGGTATATCTCGAGTATTCAAACGCATGTTGGTTGATGGATAATAAATATTGACCTTGCTAAGACATGCCGAGCACATAAACGGTATATCTCGGGCTTTTATACGCATATGTTGGTTGATAGATGATAAATATTGACCTTGCTAAGACGTGCCGGGCACATACAAAGTACATCTCGGGTATTCATACGCATGTTAGTTGATAAATAATAAATATTGACCTTGCTAGACGTGCCGAGCACATAAACAGTATATCTCAGATATTCATACGCATGTTGGTTGATGAATAATAAATATTGACCTTGCTAAGACGTGCCGTGCACATAAACAGTATATCTCGGGTATTCATACGCATGTTGGTTGATGGATGATAAATTTTGACCTTGCTAATACGTGTCCGGCACATACACAGTATATCTCGAGTATTCATCCGCATATATTGGTAGATAGTTAATCAATATTGACCTTGTTAAAACTTGCCGGGCACATAAACAGTATATCTCGGGTATTCATAGGCATGTTGGTTGATGGATTATAAATATCGACCTTGTTAAGACGTGCCGTGCATATAGACGGTATATCTGGAGTATTCATACGCATATATTAGGATAGATAATCAACATTGACCTTGCCAAGACATGTCGGGCACATAAACGGTATATCTCGAGTATTCACTTTCATATGTTGGTTGATGGATAATAAATATTGACCTTGCTAAGACGTGTCGGGCACATAAACGGTATATCTCGAGTATTCATTCTCCCGTGTTGATTGATGGATAATAAATATTGACCTTGCTAAGACGTGTCGGGCACATAAACGGTATATCTCGAGTATTCATTCTCCCGTGTTGATTGATGGATAATAAATATTGACCTTGCTAAGACATGTCGGGCGCATAAGTGGTATACATGTATCTCGAGTATTCATTCTCACGTGTTGATTGATGGATAATAAATATTGACATTGCTAAGACATGTGGGGCATATAAACGGTATATCTCGAGTATTCATTCTCACATGTCGATTGATGGATAATAAATATTGACCTTGCTAAGACATGTCGGGCGCATAAGTGGTATACATGTATCTCGAGTATTCATTCTCACGTGTTGATTGATGGATAATAAAAATTGACCTTGCTAAAACGTGACGGGCACATAAACGGTATATCTCGAGTATTTATCCGCATATGTTGGTTGATAGATAATAAATATTGACCTTGCTAAGACGTGCCGAGCACATAAACGGTATATCTCGGGTATTCATCCGCATATATTGGTTGATAGATAATAAATATTGACCTTGCTAAGACGTGCCGAGCACATAAACGGTATATCTCGGGTATTCATACGCATGTTTGTTGATGGATAATAAATATTGACCTTGCTAAGACTTGTTCAGGACATAAACGGTATATCTCGAGTATTCAAACGCATGTTGGTTGATGGATAATAAATATTGACCTTGCTAAGACATGCCGAGCACATAAACGGTATATCTCGGGCTTTTATACGCATATGTTGGTTGATAGATGATAAATATTGACCTTGCTAAGACGTGCCGGGCACATACAAAGTACATCTCGGGTATTCATACGCATGTTAGTTGATAAATAATAAATATTGACCTTGCTAGACGTGCCGAGCACATAAACAGTATATCTCAGATATTCATACGCATGTTGGTTGATGAATAATAAATATTGACCTTGCTAAGACGTGCCGTGCACATAAACAGTATATCTCGGGTATTCATACGCATGTTGGTTGATGGATGATAAATTTTGACCTTGCTAATACGTGTCCGGCACATACACAGTATATCTCGAGTATTCATCCGCATATATTGGTAGATAGTTAATCAATATTGACCTTGTTAAAACTTGCCGGGCACATAAACAGTATATCTCGGGTATTCATAGGCATGTTGGTTGATGGATTATAAATATCGACCTTGTTAAGACGTGCCGTGCATATAGACGGTATATCTGGAGTATTCATACGCATATATTAGGATAGATAATCAACATTGACCTTGCCAAGACATGTCGGGCACATAAACGGTATATCTCGAGTATTCACTTTCATATGTTGGTTGATGGATAATAAATATTGACCTTGCTAAGACGTGTCGGGCACATAAACGGTATATCTCGAGTATTCATTCTCCCGTGTTGATTGATGGATAATAAATATTGACCTTGCTAAGACGTGTCGGGCACATAAACGGTATATCTCGAGTATTCATTCTCCCGTGTTGATTGATGGATAATAAATATTGACCTTGCTAAGACATGTCGGGCGCATAAGTGGTATACATGTATCTCGAGTATTCATTCTCACGTGTTGATTGATGGATAATAAATATTGACATTGCTAAGACATGTGGGGCATATAAACGGTATATCTCGAGTATTCATTCTCACATGTCGATTGATGGATAATAAATATTGACCTTGCTAAGACATGTCGGGCGCATAAGTGGTATACATGTATCTCGAGTATTCATTCTCACGTGTTGATTGATGGATAATAAAAATTGACCTTGCTAAAACGTGACGGGCACATAAACGGTATATCTCGAGTATTTATCCGCATATGTTGGTTGATAGATAATAAATATTGACCTTGCTAAGACGTGCCGAGCACATAAACGGTATATCTCGGGTATTCATCCGCATATATTGGTTGATAGATAATAAATATTGACCTTGCTAAGACGTGCCGAGCACATAAACGGTATATCTCGGGTATTCATACGCATGTTTGTTGATGGATAATAAATATTGACCTTGCTAAGACTTGTTCAGGACATAAACGGTATATCTCGAGTATTCAAACGCATGTTGGTTGATGGATAATAAATATTGACCTTGCTAAGACATGCCGAGCACATAAACGGTATATCTCGGGCTTTTATACGCATATGTTGGTTGATAGATGATAAATATTGACCTTGCTAAGACGTGCCGGGCACATACAAAGTACATCTCGGGTATTCATACGCATGTTAGTTGATAAATAATAAATATTGACCTTGCTAGACGTGCCGAGCACATAAACAGTATATCTCAGATATTCATACGCATGTTGGTTGATGAATAATAAATATTGACCTTGCTAAGACGTGCCGTGCACATAAACAGTATATCTCGGGTATTCATACGCATGTTGGTTGATGGATGATAAATTTTGACCTTGCTAATACGTGTCCGGCACAAACACAGTATATCTCGAGTATTCATCCGCATATATTGGTAGATAGTTAATCAATATTGACCTTGTTAAAACTTGCCGGGCACATAAACAGTATATCTCGGGTATTCATAGGCATGTTGGTTGATGGATTATAAATATCGACCTTGTTAAGACGTGCCGTGCATATAGACGGTATATCTGGAGTATTCATACGCATATATTAGGATAGATAATCAACATTGACCTTGCCAAGACATGTCGGGCACATAAACGGTATATCTCGAGTATTCACTTTCATATGTTGGTTGATGGATAATAAATATTGACCTTGCTAAGACGTGTCGGGCACATAAACGGTATATCTCGAGTATTCATTCTCCCGTGTTGATTGATGGATAATAAATATTGACCTTGCTAAGACGTGTCGGGCACATAAACGGTATATCTCGAGTATTCATTCTCCCGTGTTGATTGATGGATAATAAATATTGACCTTGCTAAGACATGTCGGGCGCATAAGTGGTATACATGTATCTCGAGTATTCATTCTCACGTGTTGATTGATGGATAATAAATATTGACATTGCTAAGACATGTGGGGCATATAAACGGTATATCTCGAGTATTCATTCTCACATGTCGATTGATGGATAATAAATATTGACCTTGCTAAGACATGTCGGGCGCATAAGTGGTATACATGTATCTCGAGTATTCATTCTCACGTGTTGATTGATGGATAATAAAAATTGACCTTGCTAAGACGTGTCGGGCACATAAAAGGTATATCTCGAGTATTCATTCTCACGTGTCAATTGATGGATAATAATTATTGACCTTGCTAAGACGTGTCCGGCACATAAACGGTATATCTCGAGTATTCATTCTCCCGTGTTGATTGATGGATAATAAATATTGACCTTGCTAAGACGTGTCCGGCACATTAACGGTATACTAATATCTCGAGTATTCATTCTCACATGTTGATTGATGGATTATAAATATTGACCTTGCTAAGACGTGTCGGGCACATAAACGGTATATCTCGAGTATTCATTCTCACGTGTTGATTGATGGATAATAAATATTGACCTTGCTAAGACGTGTCGGGCACATAAACGGTATATCTCGAGTATTCATTCTCACGTGTTGATTGATGGATAATAAATATTGACATTGCTAAGACATGTCGGACATATAAACAGTATATCTCGAGTATTCATTCTCACATGTCGATTGATGGATAATAAATATTGACCTTGCTAAGACATGTCGGGCGCATAAGTGGTATACATGTATCTCGAGTATTCATTCTCACGTGTTGATTGATGGATAATAAAAAATGACCTTGCTAAGACGTGTCGGCCACATAAAAGGTATATCTCGAGTATTCATTTTCACGTGTCACTTTCACATGTTGGTTGACGGATAATAAATATTGACCTTGCTAAGACGTGTCCGGCACATAAACGGTATATCTCGAGTATTCACTTTCACATTTTGGTTGACGGATAATAAATATTGACCTTGCTAAGACGTGTCGGGCACATAAACGGTATATCTCGAGTATTCATTCTCACGTATTGATTGATGGATAATAAATATTGACCTTGCTAAGACGTGTCGGGCACATAAACGGTATATCTCGTGTATTCATTCTCACGTGTTGATTGATGGATAATAAATATTGACCTTGCTAAGACATGTCGGGCACATAAACGGTATATCTCGAGTATTCATTCTCACGTGTTGATTGATGGATAATAAATATTGACCTTGCTAAGACATTCCAGGCACATAAACGGTATATCTCGAGTATTCATTCTCACTTGTTGATTGTTGGATAATAAATATTGACCTTGCTAAGACATATCGGGCACATAAACGGTATATTTCGAGTATTCATTCTCACTTGTTGGTAGATAGATAATAAATATTAACCTGGCTAAGACGTGTCGGGCACATAAACGGTATATCTCGAGTATTCATTCTCACGTGTTGATTGATTGATAATAAATATTGACCTCGGTAAGTCGTGCCGGGCACATAAACGGTATATATCAAGTTATTATCTGCATATGTTGGTAGATATATAATTAATATTGACATTGCTAAGATGTTAGGTTAATGTATATGTTAATATATATGTTAATGTATATGTTAATGTATATGTTAATGTATATGTTAATGTAGAGGTTAATGTAGATGTTATTGTATATGTTAATGTATATGTTAATGAAGAGGTTTATGTATATGTTAATGTATATGTTGATGTATATGTTAATGTAGAGGTTAATGTAGATGTTATTGTATATGTTAATGTATATGTTAATGTAGAGGTTTATGTATATGTTAATGTAGAGGTTAATGTATATGTTAATGTAGAGGTTAATGTAAAGGTTAATGTATAGGTTAATGTAGAGGTTAATGTATATGTTAATGTATATGTTAATGTAGATGTTAATGTAGAGGTTTATGTATATGTTAATGTAGAGGGTAATGTATATGTTAATGTATATGTTAATGTAGAGGTTAATGTAGAGGTTAATGTATAGGTTAATGTTTATATTAATGAAGAGGTTAATGTATATGTTAATGTATATGTTAATGTAGATGTTAATGTAGAGGTTAATGTAGAGGTTAATGTATATATTATTGAAGAGGTTAATGTAGAGCTTAATATATATGTTAATGTAGAGATTAATGTATATATTAATGTATAAGTTATTGTAGAGCTTAATATATATGTTAATGTAGAGATTAATGTATATATTATTGAAGAGGTTAATGTAGAGGTTAATATATATGTTAATATAGAGGTTAATATATATGTTAATGTAGAGGTTAATGTATAAGTTAATATAGATTGTGGACTCAGCGCGAAATTGTTGTAACTGTCATTCCGACCTAAAAAGTTTTTTTTCTCATAATTGTATATATTTTTATACTCTGCAATATATGAAAAAAGGTTGGAGTTGAAATGATATTGGTCATGATATTGTGTGTGCATTACATATATGTTTTCAATGCGAAACTATTGTAAGTGCAGTAGTACACTTACAATAGTTTCGCACTGAGATATTTGATTTTAGATCTGTGCAAAAGTATGGTAACTGCATCAATAATTTTATTATGATAATTCATGTCTTTTTATCATTCCTGTCAAAAATTGTATACTGCCAACTGATATAAAACAGTCTCTTTAACTGATGGAGGCAAAAAAGTTAAAAATGTCGTTACAATAATTTCGCAGTTAAAAAAATCACAGTTGATTCGGTTACAATACTTAGACAAAAACAACCTTTTGCTTAAAAATGTCTTTTTAAAGTTTCCTAGTATATTATTGGTAATTTTTGTTTGTATTGGAAAAATGGCAGTTTAGTGGGGCATATACTTTTTTAAAGAGTAGATCCGCCATTGGAACTAGGTTATTTTTTAAACTTGAACTAGTTTCTAACCTTTGGTTTGTGACATCATTAAATCAGATGCCATCACAGAAAGATATAAACAGTTTCTGAGCTTTGGAGCAGCAACCCCACAGATGATAAGATGACGGAATCTGATGGTGCTGAGACTTTTGTCCTCATTATTTTAATTCAAAGTCAAGGACAGGTATTATTATTTATTATATTATATTATTTTATTTTTGTGTAAAATGTTGGTTTTGCAAAAGATAAATATTTCGTACTTTGAGGAAGATTTTCAAATTTCCAGATGGAATGATATGTTAACAATCCGCCCACGATGCAGTTTGACACAACAAGTCTAACATGACACGGCGTTGACTAGAGATCTGATATCAGCATCATACATGTATTTTCAGTGGTGATTTCTAAAATACTGGTCATTTAACATTAAGCGGAAATAAATCAATCACTGCAATACAAACCCCTGCAAAAACAGAAAATTCAACTATAGTTTAATTCCTGACCGCTGAGTATTCAAGGGAGATAATAGAGCAGTGAGTCCATTTTCATTATCATGCTATTGTAAAATACGTTCCTACAACTGATCATACTCGATCTCCTCGGATCTAAGCATTTACAGATAAAGTGGCATTCGCATGGATCGTGGCCAGAGTTGGGGACCGAATGGTAAGTCAGGCATAATACTGATAGTAAATATGAAGCTATTCCTAAGTTAAATAATGGTAATACATACCCGTCCATCCTTGAATTAATAACTGTAAACCATATCAGTCCGATCATTGGCTAAAATGTATTCTATTACATACATGTTTTATGTGTGTGTGTGTCTAGACATGGAATTGCCTGCTTTGTTATTTAGGAATACATGTTTTATGTGTGCGTGTCTAGACATGAAATTGCCTGCTTTGTAATTTAGGAATACATGTTTTATGTGTGTGTGTCTATGTCTATATCAGATTTCTTTATATATCATGTTACAATAATGCAAGAATAAATGTAGTACGCACATCGATACTTATATTTTATGTCTGGTAATATCTTTTGCATGTGACCTGTTGTTCCTGTCTTGAAACTATTTGTTGGTAGTAATCAATGTATGTTTATGTTTTAAATAACCAGACATTGTACATTAATAACGTTAAATGCTAATGCAAATGATCGGCTCGTTTAAAATGGTTCTGCAACAGTGTTCTTGTCGTAGAGCGTCTGCCTTGCACGTGGAAGTTTTGGGTTTGATCCCGGCCGGATTATACCAAAAACATGAAAAATAGTGTTAGAAGCTTCTTCGCTGAGCGTTTAGCATTTAGAGGATAGTTCATGATATCGTAGGCCCGATCTCAATTTAATGCGACATTATGAGGTATCATAAATTGCGTCTGAAACATGATATTTTAATATGACAGCGGTTGGAAAACTGTCTGTCTTCGTGACATGAATGCAAAACTGTTGAAAACGACCCTCTACATCATAATCACGTACTTACATACATGTATGCATGCATGCATGCATGCAATGCATCCATCCATCCATCCATCCATCCATCCATCCATCCATACATACATACATACATACATACATACTTGGAGCACGTACATGCACAGTGTTACATGAGAATAAAACCCGCTTTTAACAGATTTGATTAATTAAATCAATTATCCATTGAAATAAGTATAATTATAGTAAATGCTGGTGGCTGTGTTCTTTGAATGTTATGTCTTCTGTTGGTTTTACATGTTCCCATGTTTCGAAGCAAACACTTTTAGAATATATGAAAAGTTTTCGTTTATGTGATTCTTGTCTCTTTTGTCCGGTAATTATAGGACTAGATCCTAATAGTATTATATTAAATATATTTAAAATGTTTGTCTCAATTCAAACAGTGACTACTTTTGTTGACGCTCTTTAAGCAGAATCAATTCATTAACATTTTTTTTCAATATTGGAAGGCAATGTGTTCGATATGCACGCAAACTTTATTTATTTAAAGGGTCATTAAACTTCCAAAAACGGTCGTAGTTTATTATAATTCAACTCAGCTTTACTATTAAAGATTGCATATTTATTTGAAAACTGAGAAAGAATGCAAACTTAAAAAATAAAGTATAACGTACACTGGTTTAATAAATGTGACCGAGTCTTTGTTTGCAAATCAATTGTCGTCTCATTCCGGAAAACAGCTTCGGTAGAAATCGGGGTGTCACGAAGATTGTTCGGAATGCATTTAGAAGTTATCAAGTAACTTGCTTATTTGTAACACGCCCCCTTCGCTCTCATCAATGCGTATTATTAAACTGGAACCTTCAAGCTAATATATTGCGAAGACGCGCCGAATCGTCCTTTTAAAATAGAACTATACCTTTTTCATGAATACTTTAAACAACAAATATAGCCTCACTATATTACAAAGAACTAAAATAAATCTGCTTTATATTAGAAGCGCGCTCGACAAATCAATCCATATACATAGGAAATGGCGGATCCTGGGTAAACTGAGCATTTGATTTTTTTTTTGGAAAATAGAAACCTTATGTTTAGCATACGTGTTTAAAATGCACTAGAGTGTTCCAAATCGTACCCATTTCATATCTATCATGTGAAACAAGTTCTAAGATTCAATACATTCTAGCATAATTCAAGTCTTCGTCGTCCTCCCTTTACTTGTATTTTGTTTAAAACATGGAAACTCAATTTCGATGCAAAATAATGCCTCAAACCGTCAGCTCTATTTGGACTTCAGGTAAATTTGGATAAATTTATGTTGGTAGGGATCATCTTCAAAATATCTAAGCTACTGTCTGATCAACTAAATTAGAGAAGATATTCAGACAGCCTCGTCCATGATATGCCGAACACATTTATATACGGCAGAATGTTCAATGTCATAATTCATATGGTAAGTATTGTACAATCTTGGTGCAGAGTACAGAACGGATCAAACAACGCCTATTTTGAGATTAAAGGGCCATAAACCAGACATTAATCATTCTATATTTCCAATTCAGAGCTGGCTTTCCAATATAGAAAATGACGGAAAGTGCATGATAAATTTAACGTTTGAGTTATCATACAGTAGTATAGTTGATATCTTGTTCGGTATAGAAAATTAATCATTACATTGTGTTGAGGGTGACAAGTAATATATATTCATTTGTATTTATATATTGCATATGCTTATCTTTTTTGAGCAATTTCTTTAACGGGGTATATTTTGAAATAGCTAAAAACAACAACGTTTTCTATGCGCCTAAAGCAACATTATATGTCCAGTTAGTTACTTGTGTTAGCTTTAGATCAGGTCCTTGGTTGAATAAAGTATCGAAAACTCAATTTTTCGGATAAGTGATGATGAATAAGTGCACACATTTTATAGCAACTTGCGGCAAACGGCAATTTGACGTCATATAAGCCAAGCATGAACATATCGCCATTGAATTAAAAACTGATGCTTTTGAGCTGTTAATTATTAAGAAACAAACTGGAGTTTTTCATTATATGTCTTAGGAATAGGACACTTCCGATTTCTTTAGATCTCTTTTTGAAGTAAATAATTTGCCATTATATGTTTGCATTTGTTCTATTTGAAACTTTTATTACAATTATGACACATGAATAGATATATACGTATGTTTTAAGCATATTTATAAAAAATATTCATGCGTTTAATATATCAGCAATGAATCCACGAATAGCAAGCAGACATGTTCCACACATTTTCTGTTTTGAACGTTTAAACTGTAAGATACATATTAACCATATCATTGCTCCGCAAAAACACCTGAAGTGTGGGTTTGCACCAAAGTTGATATTGTATATCGCCAAGGCAATATTAAAACAAAAATCAAATAATACATGTTAAACAAATTGTACTGTAAATCTGAATTGGTATAACAATAATACATCAGAGTATTTATAGCATTCATGAAGCCTACATACCTCCATCCATGAATATGAACGATTCACAACGACTTGTAAATGCGCACACTGTTGCGCATTGTGTCTGCGTTTTGGCATAGGTCGTATGCATCATGTTTTCGTCTAGAAGATATTTGAACGGGGATACTGTCTCATACAATAAAGTATTCTATGGAAATGTATTCCCAACACAAGAATACATCATCCAAATAAGCATCTGTATTATGAACATCATTCGCATATCCATCCTCCGTCTCTTCCATATGTCTATTTCTACTTTGAATGCTCGCTTACTTTTTCATACAATTATAAACGTTTTGGATCACGAACCTTGACTTAACAATAATTGATTTAAATGTAATTAGGCGCCAGTAAAGGCTATGATATCATTGGTGTTTGTGGAACTGGGAGATTATAATAGGCAATAATTTGTTATTATGTCATTTCCAATAACAGCACAATCGGGTACAAGTATTCCAGGTGGATTTATAACATTTTTCCCGGTACCAGTATCAACAATTGAACTGAACAAGGGTACCACATAGTGGGCACTATACGCTCACGGCTAACCAAAACCAAAAATAAGCTACCAAACTGCCCACATATAATATAGTTTGTATTACTTGTTTTATCTCGAACATCTCTAAAATAAACACGTGATATACTAAAAACTGACCAAAGCCAACCGTATTATGAAGAGAAAAATAGAGATATTCATGTATACTCAAAATAAAATTTACATGGTCAAGTACTTAACAAAAACAAACAAGAAATCTCACTGGTAAGTGCCCCCCACCACCATCCCCCCCCCCCCCCCCTCCCCCAAATGGTCTGTGAAAAATAATAAGAATTTGTCGTATATAAGACTAAATCGGGTTATTGAAGGGGGCTGACTGGTGGTGTTTATTATGACAATGTGATTCAAACGGTGACTCCGTCTTGCTGTCTCTTTTCAACTGAAACCGGTATGCATGCGGCATTTGTTTTTTACGGCTCTTGAACTATAAAGAAATTTATTACTCTCACTACACAGTTGAATTTTGTTCTTTGTTTTATTTAAAAGAATGTCTAGGATTATCACGGTAAAATATTCCACATAAAATCTTTTTGATATATATATATGTCTCACTACACAGTTGAAATTTGTTCTTTGTTCTATATAAAATGATGTCTAGGATTTCCACGAACAATTATAAAAATAGTTCACAACCAAATTACATAGGACTTCATTTTAAGCGTAAGAATCATGTTGCCGTTGGAATAAAGGGACGTAACTGTGTAGTGAGACATTAAACGTTGTAATAGTTGTGATTTGTGATTATTATAGTTAGTTACATCATCAATATATTTGTTATGGAGGTCGCTGTCAAAGGCACATGGCATAACAACGTGAAATTCGTCTTCTATGTCTCGTGAGTTACATAAAATACATAATCTATCTACATAAGCATTATTTATTCTCTTTTTCAACAATTAACGAATTCTTTGAAAACAAAGTTAGGAAAGTGCAATTTTACATTGTAATGATATATTCAATGTAAGGTATTTCTCAACGTCTAGTTTTGTAAGTGCCTATGATTCATTGATATCAGCAGGCGAAGTAAACAGAGCACAATCTATTATACGTTGTTTTAAGTCCATTAAGTATATCAAGGTAAGTGATGATACACTTCTTAAATATAATAAGCAGTTTACAGAATATATACCTGAAAAACAAAGTAGATTTAAAATCAAAATTAAAAAATAATTTAAAAAATAAAAAATAAAACAAAAAAAATATTTTAATGACGTAAGGTCAAAGTATATCAATTAAGTAATTTTGTATCAAATGAAATCAAATGAATGCGTTATGAAGTTTAGTCACTATGACATCAGTAGCTAAACATAGTAGCGTAGCGTAGCGTAGAGTAGAGTAGAGTAGAGTAGAGTAGAGTAGAGTAGAGTAGAGTAGAGTAGAGTAGAGTAGAGTAGAGTAGAGTAGAGTAGAGTAGAGTAGAGTAGAGTAGAGTAGAGTAGAGTAGAGTAGAGTAGAGTAGAGTAGAGTAGAGTAGAGTAGAGTAGAGTAGAGTAGAGTAGAGTAGAGTAGAGTAGAGTAGAGTAGAGTAGAGTGCATAGAGTAGAGTAGCGTAGCGTAGCGTAGCGTAGCGTAGCGTAGCGTAGCGTAGAGTAGAGTAGATATATTTCATTTATTAAAGTAACAGGTACAATACATTTTAAAATTATAACATTTGCAAAAGCGTTAGTACATGCAAAGAAATACCCAGCCTAGTAAGGCTTATCAGTCTCTATGTTATCAAAATTTCAATAACTTTAACACATAAACAATAATGACAAATTTTTGTTAAGGTTCATTTTAACATATAACTCGCACTCGTATTCCACTTTGATATTTTTATATATAATAAGATTACTTTGGGAATTTATATCATTTGTCCATTTTGTTTTATAATTATGCAGTAAAAGAGTACGCACATCTTGGATAAATGTGGTGTTATGAAAACTTCTTATTGACAAAGAATTAAAGTCACATTCTTGATCAATTTCTTTAAATATAGATCTAAAATCGGAAGACCAATTATTTTTACATCTTAATAATTGTTGTTAACCGTCTATTATCCACAGCTATTTTTTTTTTTCCAAAACCGTAAAGCATTTATTCTACGTCTTATATGTGGAGTTTCCCACCCCATATCACCTTGAATTACAGGTTTAAATGTACATTTATGTACGCCTAAAATAATTTTATAACGCTATTATGTAGTATGTCAGTTTTATAATAATTTTTGTATCCCCATACCGAAGATGCATAGTCCGTTATAGGTACCATTTTTGCATCATAAATTTTACTGTATGTAGCAAACATTAGGTCACTTTTATTAAACAAGTTGATACAAGACTAGAAAATGGTCTACTGGCTGATTCCGTTAAAACATTAGCAGTTTCAATAAAATCTATATATTCATTTAAAACCACACCAAGATATTTATAGTTATGACATATTTCAATAATTTCATCACCAATTTTATTTTTTTTTTCTTCTAACGAAAATGAATATTTTTTGTCTTACTCGTATTTACTCTCATTTTGTTTACTGAACACCACAAATTGAGATATTCTAACATACACTGTAGATGCTCTTCGTTTGGAGCTATATAAACTATATCATCAGCAAAAAGTAATATACTGACTGAAAGTTCAGGGTTTAATAAGACTCATTTGTCAGGGCTTTTTATTTCAAATGCAAGGTCGTTAATGAAAATTTAAAAAAGCGTTGGAGAGATAACATCCCCTTGCTTTACACCACTACATATATCAAACAAATCTGTATATTTACCATTTACATCAATGGTGGCTTTACATTTTTCATATAAACTTTTAATTGATTCAAAAATATTGCCTGATACACCTATTTTTTGCCAATTTTATATATACAATATCTCTATTTATACAATCAAAAGCTTTTGCCATATCAACAAAACACGTAAATGTATCTAAATTTTGTGTTTTCCTATTTCTAAGTATTGCTGTTAAAGAGAATATGTGTTCTTCACAAGACCTTTTTTTGTCGAAAACCATTTTGTTCATTTTCTATGGCATCATTTGTTTCTAGATATTTTACCAATCGTTATTAAGAATATTTGTATAGAGTTCACATACCGTAGATATAACACTAATCCCACGATAATTGGAAGGAACTCTAAGGTTATATTTTGTGATCTTCGGTCATATTTTATGATTTTGTAAATGCCTTATTACACACTTGACACTTAAACGGGTTTTCTCCAGTATGTATCTGCATGTTAGATTTAATGTTAGTGCAAACGTCTTATTACACTGACACTGAAACAGTTTTTCGGCAGTATCGCAAATAAACGTTTATATATGATTACATGTATGTACATTTCTTATTACACAACCGACGCGTAAATTGTTCATCTCAAGTATGTATGTTCATGTACGTCTTATGAATTGGTGACTCTGTGAATTACAACCGTATCACTCAAATCTTTTTTTTCTCCAGTATATCATCTCAAACAAAAACGTTTCCAAGTACAAAAAAATATAACTAGATCATTTACCAAGCCTTAAACACACAAACACGTTTAAACTTACCATTGCATAATTAAGACATAAACATCTACACGTAGTTTTCTTCATTTATATATATTATTATGCTCGTTCCAAAGGTAGTATCGATAACAACACTGATTTCATTTTAAAATTATTCATTTTATGTCGATTAGGAAACATGTATATAAAACACGCTCAAAGTCTTCCTAGGCCGATAGTGTAGTGGATATAATGTTTGCCACTCACGCAAGAGATTGCAGGTTCACTCCATAGCCCTATTACAGAGATTCTTGGAATAAACAATACTCAGTAGTTGTTCTACACAGGACGCGGACTAGATAGTTCATATAAGCTCGTCCAGTGTTAAAACAATATGCGAATAAAATATTTTTTTCAAGAAAACCACAAACGCGGCGACAGAACAAGTCCTCTGCTTTCCGATCCTGCAAACGATGCTCTACCATCTACTGACAACATTTTATGACACTCTTACATTATCCCACACGCCTGGTTGTTGACAGCCAAGTAATAGAATTAACTGACATATATATTGTGTATCGAACGCATTATCCCACACGTATGGTTTTTGACAGCCAAGTAGTATTTAATAGAATTAACTGACATATTATGTATCATACATATTATCCCACACACCTAAATATTGACAGTCAAGTAGTAATTAATAGAATTAACTGACATATATATTATGTATCATAAAGATTATCCTACACGACTTGTTGTTGACAGCCAAGTAGTATTTATTATAATTAACTGACATTTATATTATGTATTATACAGATTATCCCACACGCCTGGTTGTTAACAGCCAAGTAGTATTAAATAGAATTACCTGGCATATATATTATGTATCATATATATTATCCTACACGACTGGTTGTTGACAGCCAAATAGTATTTATTATAATTAACTGACATATATATTATGTATTGTACAGATTATCCCACACGCCTGGTTGTTGACAGCCATGTAGTATTAAATAGATTTAACTGACATATATTTTATACATCATACAGATTATTCCACACACCTGGCTGTTGACAGCCAAGAAGTATTTAATAGAATTAATTGACATATATTTTATGTAACATACACATTATCCCTCACGCCTGATTGTTGACAGCCAAGTATTATTTAATAGAATTAACTGACATATATATTATGTATTATGCAGATTATCCTACACGCCTGGTTATTGACAGCCAAGTAACATTTATTAGAATAAACTGGCATATATATTATGTTCATACAGATTATCCCACACGCCTGGTTTTTGACAGCCAAGTAACATTTAATAGAATTAACTGGCATATATATTATATATCATACAGATTATCCCACACGCCTGGTTTTTGACAGCCAAGTAACATTTAATAGAATTAACTGGCATATATATTATGTATCATACATATTATCCTACACGACTGGTTGTTGACAGCCAAATAGTATTTATTATAATTAAATGACATATATATATTATGTATTATACAGATTATCCCACACGCCTGGTTGTTGACAGCCAAGTAGTATTTAATACAATCTACTGACTTATATATTATGTATCATTCAGATTATCCTACACGCCTGGTTGTTGACAGCCAAGTAGTATTTAATAGAATTAACTGACAGATGTAATTTGCATTGTACAGATTATCCCACACGCCTGATTGTTGATAGCCAAGTAGTATTATATAGAATTAACTGACATATTTTATTAATCGCACACATTATCCCGCCCGCCTGGTTGTTGACAGCCAATTAGTATTTAATAGAATTAACTGACATATATACTATGTATTATACACATTATCCCACACGCCTGGTTGTTGACAGCCAGTAAGTATTTAATAGAATTAATTTACATATATACTATGTATTATACACATTATCCCACACGCCTGATTGTTGACAGCCAAGAAGTATTAAAAAGAAATAACTGACACACTACAGTTAACATCTTATTCATTACAGAATTAATCTATCCATCACGGACATACTACCGAAACGGATATGTCATTTAAGCAATTATATATATATATATATATATTATAAAATGTTCAGTCGAATAACATAGAACATGCACATTGAATGTCATCAACACCTGCGACAGATCAATTGTGTTAATATGTAGGTATGAGTCAAACTTCTTTTGTCTTATTTTGGAGATAACTGTTACTTAATATGTTGTTATAACTCGTAGTTGAACCCATTTGCATATGTTATATATTTGTTATCATGTGATGTTGAATTGTATATGTCGATGTATGTAATATGCGTGATAAAACATATTTAGCTTATGTTGTTGATTTTCAAGATCCCTATTTGATGAACATCACTGAACACAAATCTTTGGTCAAATTTTAAATTCTGAGGTAAGCAATCATTCAGTTCTGTGAAAACGACGGTGTATGAAAATAAGAATGTGTTTGCTTTTGGAAATGTCCCATGTCAAATATTCTGTCACAGTACAATTAAACCTTGTTGTGAGAATTCAGCATAAAGTCCAATTTTCTCCAGCTTAAATCAGAGCTTAAGTGAAGCTTTTCTAGAACTATTTGAATAAATCACTTTAACTATCAATAGGAATATAGAAAATACACCGTTACTGTCTTTTAATAAAATGTCTTAAGACTGATGCGGTCGTAATAAAAGCGAGACTTTACCGACCCCTTCCGGACGACATCGACCGAATTTGATATCTCATGTTGGCAATAGACAGTTACCTAGTATTCTATTTGCTATGCTGCGTAAGTTCAACTTCAAAAATAAACTGAAATAAGTTAAATTCATCAGGTATTTCAATGACGTTTTCAAAGGTTATTTAAGTTATTTTATACTCATCGAAGCATTATTTTGTACATTATTTTCTTAAATTATTAGAAATAAATTACCATTAGATCGTCTTTGTCGAATGCAGCTGTTTCCAACACACCCTTAACCAAAATGTCTCAATATAATTTAAACAAAAGGAAAACAACAAAGGATTTTTGTATAATTTAATTCTCTCCCTTGTATATAAAATGTGAAAATAGTAAAATACCGAAGGAATAGCGTTAACAAAATGACGAAGGAACGTTTATGCAGATATGATGCATAACAGCATAGGTTGAGTTCATATTTTGATAGAGATCGCCATAGCTAATATACATATCAAAGTCATTCAAATATCTATTTTATCACAGGACGTAGGTGCATTTGTTTAAGTACTTACGTGTGACAATAAAAATTATTTGTAGCATGAATTAAGACACTGTTATAGTCTTTTGGATCATCTTTCTAATAATTTGTAACTCACTTTTCTTACTAAAAACTCAATTTTCTTACTTGAAATTCGATAAATAGCAAACTTCTCAATTATGAGCATTCAAAGGATATGCCGTTTCCTTTATTTTATTAATTTAAGCTACATTAAAATATAGTTGCCATATTGATAAAACAATAATAAGCGATACAACATAGCTAATTTTTTAGGTCAATTCAGTAGTTATAGAGTATTTGTCATCTTAATGTATTTCTCAACAACATTTACCACTCAACTGAATATTCATGAAGCTGAAAATTACGTGAGAAATGTTGATTATTAAACGAATCACCATCGCTCCTTTACAAGTAATAACAAAACTTACATCAAGTGTTTGTACCAAACAGGATCTGATCATACTATTTCAGCAATAAGATGTTTTAGATTTTGAAACATCACGTCAGACGTATGACGATGGTAATTCTATTACATGTATTGACAAACTAACAAGGTATGTCACATCTACTTTGATTGGTTCTTGCTCGAGTTTAAATACACGTTTTAGTTCAAATGGAAAAGTACTTAATATATATACAGTTTATGCCTGAAATGTTCCGGGTGCTCAACTCTTCAAACAAACAAAACAGATTAATTATCAATGAATAAAAATAAAAGAGATTTCCCCAAGATAAAACCGTTACTCTTATATAATTACAAGGAAGTGTCCCCTAAACAGGAAATACCAATTAGCGTGAATCAGCGTCACATCAGCTGGTAAATACGTAATTATTATAATAACTCGATGTCGTGTGATCTTTTATAAACATTAACTGTCCTCCAGGCAAAACTTTCCTGTTCGTCAGTGTAATTAGATTTTAGCAGCGTCTTTCTCGCCATGCATAGAATCGCATTGGCCAACCAACGAGAACTAATGCTATGGAGTGATGAAAGAATCGGAAGAAAATTGCCAACTTCAGATGACATTTACTTTGTAGATAACTGTCTAAATATTTCATGCACATTCATGAAACAAAGACGAATGTCGTCACTGTATGGAGATTTACAATCAGTGTATCATATAGTGTGGCCATGCTAGTTTTTTTGTAAAATGTGCGTCATCTTTTTTTTAAATCGCATCGCCCCATAACATAATTGTTTCTATTCAACATAATACGCCGCGGTACTTTTTGTAGAAATTACAAAATTTGATCGCTATGAATAAAATTAGTTTTTAATGGCTACAAAACATCTCATTATCATTTATGAATACAATACAGTATAAATGTACATGTAAGCAATGTGAAACATAAGAAAAGAAGTTTGAAATGCTTGGTAGTGCAAGTCAATGACTCCGCCATTAAGAGAAAGAATCAGTGAGCCTAATCCCCGATATAGTTTTGTTATTAACCGAGTGTACAAGCATTTGTATATTTCAGTTACATGTGGCTGAAGGAGGCGTCCCGGGTTCTGTCCGCGCAGACTATTTGTTTTATTTTATTTGCATTACTTTGTTTTTTTACATTATTCATCAATATTAGAGTTTAATAATGGCAAAACGAATGTCCATGTGTATACCACGTGGGTAAACCGACTGTCTTGGCGACCTCCGTGACCGAGTGAATTAACGGTGCTGTAGTCTAACGACCATCTGTCACCACTGAGGTCGTGGGTTCGGATCAGGCTCGGACTGGAAAATGAGAATATGAGAAAGTTTGCCAGTAACTTGTGAAAATGCGTTTGCTGTGCTCAGATTCATTCGGAGGTCTTACCAATAACACTTGATATGCCGTAGCTAGCCATGTTTGTGTTAAAATGACGTTAAACCCATTTAATAGCTATTGTGTTGTAGACTGTACCACTAAGATGGAGTTAGAGACAATAGCGGTCATACCAGCTATAAAATAGATTCATATTTCAGAGACTAGAGTGCGTGTCTAGAAACAGGAGGTCGTGTATTCGACTACAGCTACCTTTACAAACTATTTTAACTCTATATCATCATCATCATTATCGTTATCGTTATCATCATCATCATCATCATCATCATTATCATCACCATACTCGTCAACATAATCATTATAATCATCATCATCATTATCATCATCATCAGCAGCAGCAGCATCATTATCATTATCATCATCATCATTATCATCATCACATCTCACATAGCTATTACATCGCCGTCATAGGGCTCCCTTTTACATTAATGTCCAAAACACATTGAAAAACTGCAACATATGTCTGGATTCAAATTCTTTACTGACTTAAGATCTACACTTATACACAAAAAAGATAATGCCATGACTATTCTTTCAATTTGATCATTATTATTATTATCATTATCATTACTGATATTATTGTATTATTATTATTGACAGCGTTATTAATATTATTAAAGCTACAACCATGTCAGACGACTACAGTCACGTGTCTCTTTGATATATTGTAACATGTTGGTGGATCTGAGGCAATGCAGAAGTTACATCAGAAAACCTGGACTACTGCGGATATAATTGGCACGTTGAGTCATCATCTAAATCAGCGGTATGGTTCTTCTTCTTCCAAGTAATTCATCCCTCAGGAACTGAGTATTCTCGAATTGAATATATGTACGTGTGGCGTTGAGGACCAAGTGTGCTTAGTTAAAATCACATTATATACAGGTTAAAAACTGGGCTCTATGATGATTACTTCATGGCATTCCACAACCCCATATTGAAGGATGGTAGGCTGGGACTTGCGATCAGTCCAGCAGGAAGGCTGTTCAAGAGTCTGATGGTTCTCGGCAAGAAGGAATGTAGATGACAATTAACATTCGACTGTGGGATCGTGAATCTCGAAGTATGCCATCTTGTGTAATTTGTTGTCATGGGAACCAAGTAACTGTCTGCATGGACAGCAATAAGTTGGTACACTACCCTGTACATCATTACAAGCCTGGTATGCTGGCGTCGGGATTGCAATATGTCCCAGTCTAATGTCTTCAGCATTGATGTGTCGCTGCTTGTTCTCTTGTAATCGCCAGTGACATATCTGGCTCCTCTCCGTTGGACTTGTTCCTTGATGTTCCTCTGTGTGTATGGGTCCTAAGCTACAGATGCATATTCAATGGATGGTCGAACTAAGGTGGAGAAACATTGTTGTTTTACTTGTTTTGTACAACTGTATGTGTTTCGATGGATGAATGCTAGGTTACTATTGGCATTAATGCAGATATTGCCAACGTGGTTGTTCCATGAAAGTTTGGAACTGATATTAACACCCAAATATTTGGCTTCTTTTACCGTCGATAGCTCGATATTTTGTATCTTGTAATCAGATTGGAGTGGTTTACGTTTGTTGGCGATTCGTATTACCTCGCATTTCTCAGGATTGAATGACATCTGCCAATTGTTTTCCCATGTCTGTAGATTAGTGAGATCATCTTTAAGAGCCTTGCTGTCCCTGGTGGATTGTATGCATCTGTACAGGAGGCAATCGTCTGCAAACAGTCTGGCAGTGGAGGATACACAAGTAGGCATGTCAATGATGCACACTATGACCAATAACGGTCCCATGACAGTACCAGAAGTAACTTGTGCTGACGATGACTTGGATCCTTCCAGTACGACGGATTGCTGCCGGTCTCGTAGAAAATATGCAATCCAAGAGTGAAGGCTGCTGCGTATCCCATAATGCTTCAGTTTGACCAATAGTCTCTGGTGTGGAACCTTATCGAATGCTTTGCTAAAGTCTAGCAAGGTCTTGTATGGTTAGTAGCAGCTGGGACTCGCATGATCTTGATTTCCTAAACCCATGTTGAGCATCAAAGAGATGTAATGACGATCTAGATGAGAGATGACTTGGCTATATATAATGTGCTCTAGTATTTTGCAGCATATTGAAACTGGTCTTTAATTGGACGGTTTGCTTCTAACCCCTTTCTTGAAGATTGGCGAAATGTGCGCTTGTTTCCACGAAGATGGACTACGGCCTTGGTTGAGAGATGTCTGGAATATCAGGGTAAGTATATCCGCTAGTTCTTCCCTTAGAGTCTTCAGGAACATGCCCGATATATCATCTGGTCCTGTGGCCTTGTATGTGTTAATGGAAGCTAGTAGTTTCCTTACACCATTTGAATGAACTAGGATATCAGGTATTGACGGGTGGGTAGATATGTCTAGCTTTGGTAGATTTCTGATTTTTTTTCGTAGTAAAAACAGACGTTAACTGATCATTGAGGATGTTAGCTTTCTACAAACTGTCACTATGTGTTGTTTCTGTAAGAGGAGCTATCCCAAAAGCATCCTTCCGTTTTGCCTTTATGAAGCTGTAGAACCGTTTGGGGTTGCTTCTCTGATCGTCTGCCATCATGTTGCCTACATAGGAATTATATATCTCCCGACAGGTTTGCTGACATTTCTTTTTGGCATCCTTGTATGCTGTTCAATCTTCCGGCAGATTTGAAAGTCTGGCCCTGTTGTAAGTCTTCTTCATACGACGTGCGAAGTCAGAGCTGAAGCTGTTCAGGTCTACATTAAGTTGTGGTATGTTTGCTGTTTCCCACATATATATCTTCCTGCATACTGGCCGTCTGTATTTGGCACATATGTTTGACTCAACAAGTACAATATCATGATCACTGATGCCAGGGAGTGGTTTACAGGTCGATACAAGGGAATGTCTGTTGGTGGCAAATAGGTTAAAAGTTGACCTATTTCTCGTAGGAAAATCTACAATCTGGTCAAGTCCTCCATTGTCGAACGCGTTCATAATACCCTCATTGATGTCACGCTTATAGGAATTTCCAGTGACCATATTGCTGGACTAATCGATATATGAAAGGTCGAAATCTCCCGCTATCCAGATTACAGATGTCTTGTGCTGGGCACAAAGATCTTCAACAGTGTTGCTAAGTGTTAATGCTGAGACACGGTTATTGTTCGTGGGTCTGTACACAGATGTTATCACTAATGGGTTGTTCCTACACTCAATCTTAACGGCCATGAGTTTGCAATTGTCTGGTTTGCATTCGTCATCACATGTAAGTGTGTTCTTAACCGCAATAAGGACACCGCCATAATCATCGCTACGATCATTTCTGTATACATCGTATTGGTCATGGTTCCATGTATGTATTCGGTAGCTCAGAACTGTGAAGGAACAACCACACCGGGTCTTCATTCAGATAAAGATTATTTAGTATGTTACGATGCTTGTCCTGTAATAGAGAATATTGATGACGTGCTGGTCACACCCACTCATCCGTCATGGTCCGTGATGATCACACACAACCAGGATATGTAAAACTTCAGTTGGTTGATAATGGAATACCATATACAATATATAATAGCGATATAAATAATAATCCAGATGTTGATTCCGACTGTAATGGAAGAATATGCCCGAAACATTTTTTTAAAAGTGGTATGATGGATGGTATAGAGCGCGAGAGAAACGGCCAAGCAGATAAATCTGGAAATGTTGATTATGTCCTTGCATACAGATGTGCATCAGTACCGGAATGTGCCAGTGAGTGGATAAGATGACAACGATCACATGGTTGGCCATCGAGACATATGATTTATCAAATGAAAGCGTCTGGCTGTTTTGTTGTAGGCGTGGGGCATCCAAGTAGTGTTGAGAAACATATTGAATGGAGAATATCGTTCTCTTTACAAGAGACACAACTCATGTTTAAGTGTTATATTCTCCTTAAAATGATCAAAACAGATTTAATGGAACGCAAGCTAGGAAAATTGATTAGCTTCTTATCATTGCAAAACATATATGTTTCATGTGATAGAGAATACACCAGTCAGCATATGGAGGCCAGACAACTTACTATCATGTGTACGTCTGTGTTTATTCGATTTGTTTAAATTTGTGGAAAACGGATTTTGCCCAAATTACTTCATTAAAGAAGAAAATATGTTTGACAGAGATGTCCATAGAATCAATAAGCCACGTTTAATAGAACTTCTACGATCATTAATTGTAAGCGGTCTACGTTATTGTTAGGTATCGAATGTGACCAGATTGGAGAAATATTACTGGATCAGGCTAACTATGACATTATTTATACTGCTAATATAGAACATACTACACATATTAAAATGTGGATCGTTCTTGACCAATTACATCTTAGAAACACAGTCAATATAACAAGGAAAGCAAACGACTTGGTATCTAACTACTGTTGTTATTCAGCGCTGGTACAAAGTGTGGCATCTGTTCTGTACTTTAAATATCACAATGAACAACAAACCAGAGATGTGTTTACGTATATAATCTCATTTATTTACATTACAGATTAGTACAACAACTTATTTCCCTGGTACTGTGATCCCCGAACAATCTGTTGACACTCGGTCTGATATTCAGCAGTTATCATCAATTCCTGGAAGAATGTGGATGTGACATGACGTCATCACGACTTGTGTTTACGTCTAGTGTCTGCTGGAGCAGATAACTGCAGAGTTACAACCGGATGTGCCTACTGTGTGTTCGTGTACCTTTAAGAAATATGAGATACCTTTAAATGATGTACCAGCTGGATATGCACCGTCGTCTCTTTCGTCCACAGCGTCATGTGTCGTGTTCCTTCCATCAGAGTCGACGCTAGACCCGCCCCCACTCCAATACTAGATGCATAATTATATATGTGGGCACACAAGATCACGTGATGAGAAACAGGATTTACTGGTATGACTTTGCTGTAGTGGACGGCATAGTCTTCCTCCACGTTCTAAAGTGTCTCGTTTATTGAAACCTGAATAAGTTAATGAACAAGCGTGTTGCCATTGGTAACCTGAGATGGGTTATTTAGAACAAGGCCAATCTTGGACATCGGGAAACAGTATATAACATACTTGGATGGCTTTACGTACAAGAAAATGGTGTTTTGGAAGCTGTCCAGTGTTTCGTGGAATCATGGAGAATAAAGCCGCTACACAACGCAGCCAAATGGCATTTCAGGAGTCTGCTGTACGATTTATATGAGAACCAGACATAAATCAAAACAGGTTTGGACACCGTAAAACACGATACCATCTATAATATTGTTTTTTAGACACTATAACATGTATGTGTTTAAATAAGGCAACGCGAGTAAATCAATGAACACATATCAGAGAAAACATGACATCAGAACTAGCTTTAATAGAAAGTACTTTTATAAATGTGTTCCCGGCACTGTTGGAACAGATCTAGAAACTTACGGACAACGTATGCGTCTGTATCAATTAATAACATGTGTTGGCTTACTTGATTTAGACGTTCTATAAATTACGTAGCCTGTTTATATCCCTTGCTTAGGCTGTCCCATAATTTCATTTTAGAAATGCATTTGGTGAGCGTCAATATTTTTTATTTGAATAGCATTATCGATGTATTTGAACATTTTGAAAGCATTGTCATGTTTGAATTGTGAATTTACAAGAAAAAAATGATGTTTGTAAATTGAAGTATGAATACATGATTTCGGAAGTCTACTTTCACGTTGTCAACAGTGTCCATACTGAACAGAAACAACTTCAATCTTGTACGACAAATGACCACTAGTTTTCTCATCATATTTTGGTAGAGCAGAGTTGACAAACAGTAAAATGTAGGTTTCACTTCTTTCATTTGGGTCTCTCTATGAATGACAAGCCTTCAAACTTTTGATATTTACTATAGAATAAAGAACAAAAATCAATGGTTTTATTCACATATTTATATTGTTCACACGTCTAAACTAAACCTAGTCTAAACTGACATGTTATCAGATTCGCATCTACTTTCTAACTGACTGACCTTTCTCTCTAAGAATTTGGCTCTGACTGAATAACCAACTATACTATAATTAATAAATACATTGCTACCTTTCAATTGGTCAGTTTCTTAATTATGGACCTTAAAATCCCATCCATATCATATGACAACCTACTGTCAACTACACATCATGATAACCCTTAGCCTATTATTTATCTCCAGTAACCTGTCATCCTATTTTATTAACCAGTCATATGTATATGTAGTGACATGGTTGACCTTGCTGAATACACCATAATACCACAGATGCGAGTCAAACAGCAGACACATACCAAAGAAAGCATGACATTAGAACTAGTTTTGATAGATAGTACATATCATATACCTGTTTTCCCGCAATTGTTAGAACATAGCGACGTGAGTAAATCAGTGGACACATATCAGAGAAAGCATGGCATTAGAACTAGCTTTGGTAGAGAGTACATGTTATAACTGTAAATCAGCAATAAATTGCTAGAACAGATCTCGACAATTATGGACAAAAATGCGTCTGTATCCATTAGTTGTATGTGTTGGCTAGCTTGATTCAGACACTTGATTCAGCCTGTTTATATTCTGCATCAGATTCAAACAAACACACGTGGTTGCATACCGGAGATAAGACATTATAGAGCCAATACCAATATTGTCGTCATATCTAAAAAGGAGTTTATCAGGAAAAACGCTATAAGTGTCTTAAAAAATAAAATGGATAAAAAGCATCTTGTTATCATAAATAAATAAAAATCTAATGTTTTATTATCAAATCCTCCAAAATGTGACAAAGTTGAAGTTTTTGTCAGGTGTTACAAACTTTAAACGAAATCACCATTCTACTGATACTTATAGAGAGTACTTATATACTGTTAAACGAAATCACCATTCTACTGATACTGATAGACAGTACATATATACTGTTAAACGAAATCACCATTTTACTGATACTGATAGACAGTACTTATATACTGTTAAACGAAATCACCATTCTACTGATAGACAGTACTTATATACAGTTTGACGACCCACACATTGTCATTCGGATTCTTTCTAAGAAAAAAAATTTTTTATGACCTTCACATTTTTTAATCGTGTAAGTCTATATGACTGATCAAATTGAAATCAAACACACGATTCGTTAAATACGTCACAATGTATGTTGCAACTTTAAACAGGAAATCTATTTTAATCTAAACTAGGCGCGTATCCAAAGTAAGGAAACCTTTTTTAATATATCATTTTGGCATGTTTAAATACATTATATAGTAATGCACAACTGACAATACATGTTTTTTATTAGTATATATCCACATGTGTTTTCTTGGAAGATGATAAACTTTTCATTACAAACTCAATCAATTGAATTCCAGTATGTATCCACATGTGATGCTTTCGAAAGTAAGCACAACTGTTCTGCCGTGGGGTGTCATGTTCAAATATCATTTGTAATATGTTTATAATTGTGGTTGAATAATTAACTGGTGGTGTACTTTCTTACTGCCAAATACATGTATAAGTGACCTTTCGCAAGTATGCACAACTGTTCTGCCGTGGGGTGTCATGTTCAACAATCATTTTAACCTGTTCATAATTGTGGTTGAATTATCAATCCGGTGTACTTTCTGACTGCCAAATACATGTATAAACGACCTTTCGCAAGTAGGCACAACTGTTCTGCCGTGGGGTGTCATGTTCAACAATCATTTGTAACCTGTTCATAATTGTGGTTTAATCATCAACCCGGTTTACTTTCTGACTGCCAAATACATGTATAAACGACCTTTCGCAAGTAGGCACAACTGTTCTGCCGTGGGGTGTCATGTTCAACTATCATTTGTAATATGTTCATAATTGTGGTTAAATCATTAACTCTGTGGATTTCTCACTGCCAAGTACATGTATAAACTAGCTTTTGAAAGTAGGCACAACTGTTCTGCCGTGGGGTGTCATGTTCAAATATCATTTGTAATGTTTATAATTGTGGTTAAATCATCAACCCGGTGTGATTTCTCACTGCCAAATACATGTATTAACTAGCGTTCGTAAGTACGTACAACTGTTCTGCCTTGAGGTGTCATGTTCAAATATCATTTGTAATAAGTTCATAATTGTGGTTTAATCATTAATTCGATGTGATTTCTGACTGCCAAATACAGTGTATAAACAAGATTTCGTAAGTAGGCACAACTGTTCTGCCGTGATGTTCAAATATCATTCGTTATATGTTTATAATTGTGGTTAACTCATCAACCCGGTGTGATTTCTCACTTCCAAATACATGTATAAACTAGATTTCGAAAGTAGACACAACTGTTCTGTCGTGGGGTGTCATGTTCAAATATCATTTGTAATAAGTTTAAAATTGTGGTTTAATCATCAACCCGATGTGATTTCTCACTTTCAAATACATGTATAAACTAGCTTTCGCAAGTAGTCACAGCTGTTCTGCCTTGAGGTGTCATGTTCAACTATCATTTGTAATATGTTTATCATTGTGGTTAAATCATCAACCCTGTTTGATTTCTGACAGCCAAATACATGTATAAACTAGCTTTCGCAAGTAGGTACAACTATTCTCCCTTGAGTTGTCATGTTCTAATATCATTTGTAACATTTTTATAATTGTGGTTAAATCATCAACCCGGTGTGATTTCTCACTGCCAAATACATGTACGTTATGGCGACAATATACAGCTTTGGCTCATGCATGTGATGAGAGGCGGCAAATTGAGAAGTGCATATCTTTGTTACATTATGTACTATGTACATACCATGGTTCTAGATTCAATATTTATAAGAATGTGTTGATATTTACATGTTATGACTATTTGTTGCTTTTTTACACTGATAGTTAGCCTGGAATACTCCTTCGAGTTGGCGTCACAAAATATGTACTTGTTATTACGAAGTAAGATCTCAAATAATTTATTCATTTTTCGAAAACTTGCAGACGACAGAAAAACAAACACATTATATCACTGGATGATGTTTTGAGAGGCCATTTGAGTGAGATAGAGATCGAACCCGCTACATCTGGCTTGAACGGCCAACATTTATGTTAGAAGACATCTTTGCCCAACCCCATTTCTATATTATAAAATGAAAAACAATATCAACCGGTCAACTTCCTATACATTATAAGACTGCACTTTCTCCATTTATATTTATTTAGCTATCGATCAAAAATAAATAAAACACTATTTATTCGTTTTTTATTTGAATGTATTTTATAAGCAAACTGACATATCAGTACATGTTACACTGAATAAATAATTCAACGTTATTTACTATATCCAAACATGTGTAGTATAATCAATCGTCTGCATTTCTCAAGCCTATTGAGTCACGATTTGTTACGGGGTTTTCCATGTTATAAATATAGACACGCCTCTCCTTTGTGTAATCACATGATCACTACGGAGAAATGGACGGAAGCGTTAAATAAAATAATGTTGGATATCCTGTCGTATTTGTGAAAGTGTGAGACTGTTGTTATTATAAGGTCTGTATTTATTTATTTACAAGTAATTTTCTGATTAATTATGGTATATAACGATTATTGCTTCAAGTTTCGCTTCCCATGTATTTTGTACAATCATTACTTTGTTTTTCCAATTTATGTTCCTCGTTCTGCATTGTGTTAGTTTGTGTGTTTTAGTATAATGAACTATTCAATTTGATATGTTTTAATAATAGATTAAGTTTACGAATAATCAAACATATTGTTCTTGTCTGGTTGTTAAACTGCACATGTCCATGTTTATATTGCTAGTTTCGTTTTCCGTGTATTTTGTACACGGCTTTGTTTAATTGTTAGTTAAGTGTGATAAATGTGACTGTGTCACTTTTAGTAGAGTGTCAAGAGTCGATTGATTGATTGAATGATTGAATATTTAGCGTCATTTTTATGCCATCGAGGGCTAACAGATGATCAGTTTACCTAACCACTGTTTCCTGGGATTAACCAGTACTCGAGTACACCCCATCTCCGCAAGTAACTGATAACTTTCCCACTTGAATCAGTGGTGAGAGACGAATGATAATGAGACACAATGTCGTATATCAATCATCACGGAGACTGTTGGCGGTCAGGGATTCGAACTCAGGACCCCTGGATTAATAGAGGCGTAACCGACTGAGCTAATCGGACCTGGCTGTCAAGAGTCAAGTAAGAAAGTCAAGAGTCGAGTAAGAAATTTGAGTGACGAGTATTAAAGTCAAGTGGCAAGTAAGAAAGTCAAGTGGCGAGTAAGAAATTCACGTGGCGAATAAATATGTTTTAGCGTCGAGTGATAAAATCGAACGCCAAGTAAGAAAGTCGACTGTCGACTAAGAAAGTCAAGTATCGAATAAGAAATTTAGGTGTCGAGAATATAGTCGAGTGTCGAGTAATGAAATCAAATGTCGAGTGTCGAACAAGAAAAATTCAAATGTTTAATATCAGTTTTTAAATCTATGGGTACAGTATGATAGATTGCAAGGTGGATACAGTATAGCATTTTATACGGTCAGTCCAGTAAGGCAGTTTGTATGGCGGTTCAATATGGTAGTGTGTATGGTGAGTTCAGTATGGCATTCTGTGTAATGGGCTCAGTTTGTATTATAGGTTTAGTATAGTAGTCTGATTGGTGTGTTCACTATGGCTGTCTTAATGATCGGAACAGTAAAGAAGTCTGAATAACCGATATAGTATTGCAGTCTGTATGATATGTTCAGTTTGGCAATCTGTATGTTGGGCTCAGTATGGCAGTATTTATGATGTGTTCAATATATAAGTCTGTATTGTAGGTTCAGTATAGTAGTCTGTATGGTGGGTTCATTATGGACATCTGTATGGCGGGTTCAGTATGGCAGTCTGTATGGCGGGTTTGGTATGACAGTCTCTACGATGGGTTCAAAATGGAAGTCTATAGTGTTGATTCAGTATGACAGTCTATATGATGGGTTCAATATGGCAGTCTGTATGGTGGGTTCAATATGACAGCCTATATGAAAGGTTCAGTATGGAAAAATGTATGGTAAGTTTAGTTTGACAGTATGTATTGCGGATTCAGTATGGCAGTTTTAATGGCGCGTTCAGTATGATAGTCTTTATGATGGGTTCAGTATGGTGATCTGCATGGTGGGATTGGTATGGAAGTCTGTATGGTAGGTTTAGTATGGTAGCCTGTATGATGAGTTCTATATGGCAATCTGTATGATGGGTTCAGTATGGCAGTCAGTATTGTCGGTTCAGTATGGTAGTCTGAATATTCAGTTTAATATGGCATTATGTTTGGTGGATTTAGTATGAAGGTCTGTATTCTGATTTAGTATTGCAGTCTATATGATGGGTTCAGTATGGAAGTATGTATGGTAGGTTTAGTATGGCAGTATGTATGGCGGATTCAGTATGGCAGTTTATATGGTGGGTTCAGTATGACAGTATGCATGATGGATTCAATATAGTAGTTTATATGCTGGGTTCAGTTTAACAGTAAATATGGTAAGTTTATAATTGAAATATATATAGTGGGTTCAGTATAGCAGGTATTTTGTATGGTTGGACCAGTATGGTAATTTTTATGGTGGGTTCATTATGGCAGTCTATATATGGGCTTGGTATGGATGTCTATATAGTAGGTTCAGCATGGCAGCCTATATGTTGGGTTCAGTATGGTATTTGGATATTGGTTCAGTATGGCTGTCGGTGTAGTAGGTTCAGCATGGCAGTCTGTATTTTGGGTTCAGTGTGGCTTTATGTATGGTGGGTTCAGTATGGAAGTCTGTACGATGTGTTCAGTTCAGTATGGTAGTTTGTATTGTGGGTTCAGTGTGACAGGCTATATGGTAGGTACAGTATGGCAGGCTCAATATTGGTTCAGTATGGATGTCTATATGATGCGTTCAGTGCAGCAGTATGTATGGTGGGCTCAGTATGGCAGTCTTTATGGTGAGTCTAGTATCACAGTCTGTATGTTGAGTTCAGTATGGCAGTTTGTTTGGTTGGTTTAGTACGGTAGTCTGTTTACTGGGTTCAGTATGGCTGTCTGTTCTGTTGGTTTAGTACGGTAGTCTGTATACTAGGTTCAGTATGGCAGTCTGTTCTGTTGGTTTAGTACGGTAGTCTGTATACTGGGTTCAGTATGGCAATATATCGGTTGGTTTAGTACGGTAGTCTGTATACTGGGTGTCAGTATGGCTGTCGTTATGGTGGCTATAGTATGGCAGTCTGTGTGATGGGTTCAATATGGAGGGTTCAGTACGTCAGTCTGCATGGTGGGTTCAGCATGGTAGTCTGTATGGTAGGTTTAGTATATAATGCTAATGCAATCTGTATGGCAAGTTCACTCTGAGATGAAAAAAAAAACGTAACAACTTTTATTTTATTAACTACTGAAAGAGGGTATTCAACAACAATTTATCAACGCTTCCTTGTTTTCAATTTAAAGGACAAGTCAGCAAACAAATGAGATTATAATAAGTTCTCTGTCAATGCATTTGCTTTCTAATGGTAACCAGTATTAACTTGTGATTTGAATGCCTAGTGCTGTATTTGTAATAAAAGATGAAGTATAACTCTCTCCTTTCATAAAAAAGTTGACGTTCCATGATTATTTATTTATTTATTGTTTTAATATGATAACCTTTTTTATATAATTCACATATATATATTTAAAACTGGACGTAGAATCCTCTATTTTCTTATTCGACGCTCAATTTTTCTTATTCGGCACTCGACCTTTTTAGTCGACACTCGATTTTTCTGACTTGACACTCGACTTTCCTATTTTACACTCGACTTTCTGACTCGACACTCGATTTTTCTTACTTGACACTCGACTTTCCTATTCTACACTCGACTTTCTGACTCGACACTCGATATTTTTTACTCGACACTCGTCTTTCCTTCTCGACACTCGACTTTCTCCCGACTTTCTTACTCGACACTCGACTTTCTTACTCGACACTCAAGTTTTCTTACTTAACACTCGACTTTCTATCTCTACACTCGACTTTCTTATACGATATTCGATTGTTTACTCGCCAATCGACTTTCTCACCCGATATTTCTACTCGAAACTTGATTTTCGCCCATTTCTACTCATAATTTAAACGTATTTATTTTACTTCTGGTCATTGAAGGAGTTAACCTATATGTTCCGTGAAATGTGCCATCTTTCTCACATAACCTGGTGAAAATACTTGTGATATTCATTGCAATCATATATATTGTATTCCTTTTATTTTCACGCCCTCATTAATATTAACAGGTTGAAATATCTGGTACATACTCACTGTGTACATTGAAATGTCGATTACCGTGACATTTGGAAGTTAAACACCCGTATAATTTTATGATATCTTCCATTATCGAAGCTCTATCATCTGTCTGAGATAAACTGGAGAAAACAATTCATCATGAGTTTCGGTGAGCGGGCCAGAATCACATTGGATATGCAAATCTCATTTTCTAGGTCACAATTGCATCCAGTTTGCTTAGTAGCCTTGTCTCTGCATGTAAGTTTGACCAAGCAGGTGATATTTATCTGTCCCACAAGGAATTCATGATGATTTATTATCTTACTCGTCACTGTACTTCCTTACTCGACACTCTCCTTCCTTACACGACACTCTACTTCCTTACTCGACACTTTTCTTCCTTACTCGACATTCGTCATTCTTACTCGACACTCTACTTCCTTACTCAACACTCTACTTTCTTACTCGACACTCTACTTCCTTACTCGACACTCTACTTCCTTACACGACACTCTACTTCTTTACTTGACACTTAACTTCCTTACTCGACACTCTACTTCCTTACTCGACACTCTACTTCCTTACACGACACTCTACTTCCTTACTCGACATTCATCATTCTTACTCGACACTCTACTTCCGTCCTGGACACTCTACTTCCTTACTCAACACTTTACTTCCTTACTCGACACTCTACTTCCTTACTCGACACCCTACTTCCTTACACGATACTCTACTTCCTTACTCGACACTTTACTTCCTTACTCGACACTCGTCATTCTTACTCGACACTCTACTTCCTTACTCGACACTCGTCATTCTTACTCGACACTCTACTTTCTTACTCGACACCTGTCATTCTTACTCGACACTCTACTTCCTTATTCGACACTCGTCATTCTTACTCGACCTTCGATTTTCTTACTTCATTACTCATTACAAGAAAGCGGTTATCGTGGTAGAAATTTCTTTATTATCAAAGTGTTGTTTTTTTTTCGGACACATAAACCTTATTTGAAATAAAAGAAAACGTGTACGCTGATCCGTAGACTTGAATTCGATATTGGCGCGGTTAAATAACTTACGCAAAGTGTAATCAATTCTAAAATGTTGATTTGTTCGAAAACGAGTCAACAATGACAAATGCAATCATCATCCAAAATTAAAATAATTATAAAACAAGACAAAATGGGAAATTATTGGTGCGGCATACAAAATAAATGTCAATAAGTTTGGAAAAGTGTTTTGAGATTATAGGTGAGGCATGCCGCACCAACCCTTATACCACACTTTGCCGCACCCGTGTATATGGCCGTGGTACATGTACCTTTAGCCTATAAGTGTATACGATGTATATATACAATACTAGTATAGAATGTAATGTGTGTTTACACGACAATATAGTATGTTTTAACTAACTGAAATAAGCATATCAACTGATAATTTCACCGTGCCACTGTCATCTTACTGGTATCATGTGGTTGTCAAATTGTAAATTTATATTTGTACAACATGCCAGCTGCATAAATACTCACAGTGAGTAATGAAATTGTATATGAATTTAAAAGAAAGATGTGTGTTATTCAAATGAACACGCTATTCAATCGGTAATTCAAAAACATTACTAGCATTTCGTAGTGGAAACTGCACTTAGATTGAACTAACTTGTGGGGGTAAATCCATAGGGAAAACCAGTTTTGTAAATCGAGATAAGAGCTAAATTTAGAATATGAGCAGACTGATACTTTAAAGCTAAATGTTGGGTAATAAATCAGCAGATTTATATTCCTGTGCGCATGGATAAACAATGTACAGAATTAACTATAGAACAAATTCAGAGTGTGCAGAAACAGAGGTATATTGATGAAAGTTAAGAAAGAGATATAGAGTGATGTTAGTGGAGAAAGATAGATAAGGTGATGGGAGTTGGGAAAGAGATATAGAATGATGGGAGTGGAGAAACAGCGATAGAGTGATGGGAGTGGAAAAACATGGTAAAGCATAATGGGGATTGAGACTGAAAGGTAGTTATTGGAGTGGATAATAAGAGATAGAGTGACGAGGTTGAGAAGGGGAAATAGAATGATGGGAGTGGAGAAACAGCGATAGAGTGATGGGAGTGGAGAAACATGATATAGAATAATGGGGATGGAGACTGAAATATAGTTACTGGAATGGATAAATAGAGATAGAGTGATCAGGGTTGAGAAAGGGAAATAAAATGATGGGAGTGGACAAAGAAAGGTAGTGTGATGGGTATGGAGAAAGAAAGGTAGAGTGAAGGTAGTGTAAACATTGAGATAGAGCGATGGAGGAGGAGAAAGAGAGATATAGTGATTAAAGTTGAGAAAGAGTGATAGAGTGATTGGAATGGAGAATCAAGGGTTTGCATTCTTTCACTACTTTGGATTTAAAGTGAGTTATACGTTGAACTTCTTGTCATACCGCAACATATAATACATAATTATGGGAGCATATAAAATTATACATATTGATTGGAGCAGGCCCGTAACTAATCTGAGGCACAGGGAGGTCAGTGCTCCCCTGCTTTTCGGACTAGGTATGAAAAGAATTGAGGCACTATATTTAATATCCTTGTTACATTTTAAAACCAAATAAATTATGATACTCAGGTGAAGTATTGGTCAGGCAGCACATGTTGTCCTAATTTATTTTGCTAGGGATGGAAACTTTGATTTTATTATTGCTGCTGTTTTGACCCAGCAAAATCTAGACTACACTAGACCATAGTCTGTAAGCTTACAACCGAAATACAAGCCCACACTGAAGCTAGAAATTAGTCAGTACTTTAGAAAAGCTTCGTTCTGAAAGCACGAGGGGTTTATTATACCAACGTGCCGGCAGTGTTGCATCCTCACTGGACATTATCCCATATAAACCACGAACTACGGGAAGACAAAAACATCGTGCGCATGCTTTTTTACAACTCATTTAATTTAATCAAAGATTTTCTGACTTAGGTAATGTTCTGAATGGGTGTTTGTTACTACCAGGTAACATAAGTAGGCGAACACCAGAAATTGGACTTTTTTCATTCTTAATTAATGTCTACTACAAGTAACTTCGACAAGAACTGGAAAAATGTAGTATCTTTTATCTTTTGATGATATACCAACACGTCTTGTTAATAGGTGCAGTTATGAATTATGCATACACATACATACATACATACATACATACATACATACATACATACATACATACATACGTATATTTTTATGACGTTAGTTCTTTATTGAATCCAATTTAGAACACATTCAATCGATTATGCTGATCATGGTTCCCCTTTCTACTATAGCGATTAGGTGTAACTTTAGTAGACCGCAGAGCACAAAATAATTATGTAAATAGAGGTCACCGTTATTATGTTGTAATTATGTAGCTTAAGGAAATATGTTAAAATAAATTGATATAAGTGACAGTTGAAGACATTTTTGTGATTATATTATTAACGATTCAGTGATTTAAAACAGTAAAAAACGTCATACGTGTTACACCTGATAAGCCGATCTGGCATGTGGTGAAAAAGTACTCCAAGAAGTGGCTGTGTACAGAAATATATTTTTTTATTTAACTAGTTAACTATAAATTACCTCATTAACTTCTCATCATACCGTCAAATTGGAACAACTGACTGTAAGTACTTTTACAATACCAATAAAATTTACAATGTTACAATTACCGTGTTGTTTCTTATTTAAGAACGGTAAATATATTACAATACATTAAACATTAAATCTCGACTTTCGCTGAAACGAGAAGGTCGTGTTCTGAGTCCGGCGCCATTGGCAGAGCTGTCTGGAGACTTGTCTTCATGAATCATTGACACTTTACATGAGTCTTCAATATGATAAAGCGGTTAACCGGACTCGTGGATAACTCTCGTTCGGATATTTGCAACTTTAAGGTATTTCGTTATACATCATTAAAACATTAGTACATTAGGTGAGATTTTAAGTAAACATGAACTCATTTTTTCTCCCATTCACAAAATGTCATTACAAAATGTTACGCGTGTTTAACACCCAAAAGTTCACAAATATATGAAGAAGTCGATATTTTAAAGTATAATACTGAAAGTATGTACCAGAGTTACACTTCCTCTTTATCTTCTCACACATTGTTTGTTTAAATATTGCACATTAAATAGAATTGTTACCCTGGCTCTGTTCTCATAGGTACATGTATGCAAGGCGTCATACCATGTACATTGTCTACATTTTTTTGACCTAACATCTATATCTTTTTTAAGTTTCCTTCCAAGAAATTTTGTAAAATGTTTTACAGGTATATTCTAATTGTATGTCACTTGACAGCGATTACTAACAAATAGGCTTCAAAATGTTGAGGGCGATGACCTCCACTAATTATAAAAAAAAACGTTTTTAAATTTTTAAAAAAATGTTGTTCAATAAATGGTTGATTGATTGGTTGATTGATTGATTGATTGATTGAATGATTGATAAGTTAGCCTAATTATAATGCAATCAAGAGTGCTGACAGATGATCAGTTAACCTACATTGTAATCACTTTTTCCTGGTATCCGGGAAGGTTAATCGATACTGGTGCACACTTTCCTACATGAATCAGTTGTCAGAAACAAATGGTAATGAAATGCAATGTCGTATAATAATCATCGCGGATAGTGTGGATCCGAACTCACGACCGCAGCAGTGATAGTTAGACGCACAACTGACTGAGCTAACCGGGTCCTGCAAATGCAGATGGCTCTGTCAGTTTGGTAATACATGTACGAACATATTAAAATATCAAATTTAAAAAAAAAAAAAATTCATAATACACTACTGTAGTTAAATAGAGACGAGAATGTTATTTAAAGAAATAACCATGCCAATGTTATTTAGTATCAGATGTGGTTGTAAAAATTGTCATTTTTACTCATTTAAACTTTCATCGCTTGCTAAACGCATTTATACATAGAAACAATATTAAATAAAGAATTGTTGATACGTAACACAGTTTAACTTCCAACAATCTGATACGCGTTTTATCATCTCCATATTTCCATATCAGAACAATAATTCTTGCTTCATGACATCAACAATTGTATATTTTATACGTTTTTTACACAATATATAATCGCGAACCTTAATAATGCTGATATTATCGAAATAAAATTGCCCGAAGCTTAAAATTACCATTTAAGTATTCATTGGAAACGTATGACACAATTGCATACAGATTCAACGGAGGAGTAACATTTCAGTTGGCATATATATTATAATAAATAAGAAATATCACTGTTAAGTATCACATGCCCCCCAAATGGTCTGTGAAAATTAACAATATATGATATAATAGGTAGCGATGTATCCATGAATATCAAGAGTAATGGACTAACGTTTCAGGCTAGACATGCAATTCCATGGTGTTTTTTTTTTACATTACAGCATGACCTTGACCTTTGTGTAACTTGACCTTGACATCTGATGTAATGGTCTGGGTAATTCAACAGTTAAATGCAGGTGAAACATTATCATGACATGCTGATCACTTGCTATTTTAAAATCCCTAAATGTAAGTTACAGATCAATTGTTGATCAATTGATAAATTGAGCCAAGTGTTTTTGAAATCCATCCATGTATGATAAAGTTAAAGGATAGAAGTGAAATTTCAAACAGATTCAAAGTGTTGTCATACATACTCAAAGTGTGACAGTGTCTAGGTTTTTCTTATGACACGTCGTCATGTCATCTTGATCAATTGAGCAAAGTTAAAGACAAAGTCACAGACCAGACACGCAATATCAAACAAATTGAAAGTGTGACCTTGACCTTTGAGGAAAGGTTCTGGGTCTTACATGCGACACTTAATTATGTCATGTTTATCAACTGAGCCAAGTGTTTTTTAAAATATATCCATAGATGACAAAGTTATAGATCGGACAAGAAATCTAACTCAGACTGAAAGTGTTGTCAAACAAACTCAAAGTGTGATTTTGACCTTTGAGGTACGCGTGTGGGTCTTACACGTGACACTTTGAAATGTCATGCTGATGAATTGATCCAAGTGTTTTTGAAATGTATCCATAGGTGACAAAGTTTCAGACCGGACACAAATTCTCAATCAGATTGAAAGTGTCATCAACCAAAGTTAAATTGTGACCTTGACCTTTGAAGTTGGATTCTGGGTGTAACGCGCGACACATTGTCATATTATGTCTGTTATAAAACCCATCTATGTGTAACACAGTTACAGACCTGACACGAAATCTCACACAAACTCAAAGTGCTGTCAAACAAACTCAAATTGTGACCCTGACCTTTGTGGTACGGGTGTGGGTCTTACTCGCGACATGTCATGATGTTATGTTGATCATTTGTAGCAAGTATCATTAAAGTTTCAGACCGGACACGAAATCTCAATCAGACTGAAAGTGTCATCAACCAAAATTAAATTGTGACCTTGACCTTTGAAGTGAGACTTGGGTGTTATGCGCGACACATCGTCATGTTATGTTGGTCATTTGTAGCTAGTATTAACAAAATCCATCTATGCATGACAAAGTTACAGGCCAGACACGAAATCTCAAACAGACTGAAAATGTTGTCAAACAAACTCAAAGTTGACCTTGACCTTTGACGTATGAGTATGGGTCTTACTTGCGACAAGTCGTCATATTATGTTGATCATTTGTAGCAAGTAATTATAAAACCCATATATGCGTGACAAAGTTACAGACCAGACACGAAATCTCACACAAACTCAAAGTGTTGTCAAACAAACTCAAATTGTGACCTTGATCTTTGAAGTACGATGTGGGTCTTACTCGCGACATGTCATTATGTTATTTTGATCATTTGAAGCAAGTTTCAACAAAATTCATCTATGCATGATAAAGTTACAGGCCGGAAACGAAATCTCATACAAACCAAAAGTGTTGTCAAACAAACTGAAATTGTGACCATGACCTTTGAGGTACAGGTGTTGGTCTTACTCGCGACACGTTGTCATGTTATGTTGATCATTTGTAGCAAGTATCAACAAAATCAATCTATGCATGACAAAGTTACAGGCCGGAAACGAAATCTAACAAACACAAAGTGTTGTCAAACTGAAATTGTCACCTTGACCTTTGAAGTACAGGTGTGGGTCTTATTCGCGACACATCGTCATGTTATGTTGATCATTTAAAGCAAGCATCAACAAAATCCATCTATGCTTGACAAAGTTACAGGCCGAAAACGAAATACCGGACAGACGGACGCTGCGATTACTATATGCGACCCAAACAATATTTGGGGGGGGGGGGGGGGGCATAAAAAATAAACATGTATAAAAAAAACTATGGGTTTGTCCGAACTTTTGAGACAACTAACATACATCAATATCCGTTTAATGCAATGGACACAATAGAAACTCTTCATAAAACTAAACCGTTAACATGTATATACTGTTGAAATGATGATATTCAAAGGTTTGTGCTACACAAAACAGTGGTTCTCTTTTCCACATACGTTCGTTATGATTCATAAAATACAATTGTATTACAAATATAATGGATGGCCCGCATCAAATCATTTGTTCGAATATCCATTGGTTTTAATGTCAATTAAATACTACTACTACTACTACTACTACTACTACTACTACTTATACTAATGCTACTACATCAGCTACTTCTACTGCTACTCTTTCTACTACTGCTATTACTTATACTACTACTGCTACTTATATTACAACAACAATAACAACTACCACTACTATTACTTATGAAATTAACCAATTTTTTAAAATAAATAACTTTTAAAAAAAGCCAGCACATCAAGAAATAGTAAAACTAGAATGTATGAACAGTTACTTTGCACAGTTACTTTGCTATATATACCCATGAATATAATTATGTGTTAAATATGTTACACGTGTTAAATTTAATTAATGTATACCTCTCTACCTCTCTCTCTCTCTCTCTCTCTCTCTCTCTCTCTCTCTCTGTGATATGTATCATAATAGTCTATGTTATATGTATATATGTATATAATGTTTTTGTTTGTATTCCCTGCAAACATATATACTTGTTCACATTGAATGCTATATAATTTATACATTTCATTTAACTACTACTTCTTGCAGGTCGCACCCGTGGGTGTAGGTCAAAGTCGCGGCATTTACATCTGATGGTATATCACAGACATGTTTGAGGCTCAATAATGACATTACATGTGATTGCCTTTAAAAGGTAAAGTAAATTGAGTTATAGAGAAACAGTTTTCCCCACTCCCTGATTTCAACTTAAGCAATTGGAAATATTAATCAGGGAAGCATTTCAATATTAATGGAAAGATGAATAATTAGCATAACTCACATTTTTCATTATTCACTTATCTACTTGTTTTTCTGTTGAAGGTACGTCTACAATTTAAGCTATGCTTGTTCCGATTCTGAATTACGTTTCATAGCAGCACATTGAGAGTATTTTAGAGGAATGTTATATATCCAATATAAGTTTAATGGTATACTTTTATCAAAGAAAACAATTATTTTATATAACGCTTAGTTTTGCTTAAAAGATATTATTATTATAAGGCATTGACTAAATTTGAATGAAACAAAAAGTCAATCCGGACTTTCGCTGATCAATGTTACATGTATATCCTGGAATGGTGAAAATCATAAAATTCCTTGTTGTCTGTCTATAGAAGTTGCATGTTTAACACGCGCATAATTATAACTGGGGTATTTAATGTATATATATATAATGCAAATAAAAGTATGAAATCTCAATAATCTCAAAATCTCAAAAATACGAAACGCAGATGATTTATTTGTGGCTAGTACATGCAACGCAATATCAAGGTAGTTATATAAATATTACAATAAACACGAAGATACACAAGAAACCGAATATTACAAACATGCGTAGTACGGTTGTTTTTCAAAATATACATAATTGGGTCGGTGGGGTCCTCTCTTTTGTCTCATTTTACAAATGGCTATGTTGCACTATATAACCGACGAATAAATTGCACTATAACCGATTGATGTATAGATATGTCGCCACTGGGGACCTCTCTTTTGTCTCCTTTTACAAAGGGCCATGTTGCACTATAACCAAGTGACATACATGTATAGTTGTGTCACTGGGTTCTCTCTTTTGTCTTATGGTACAAAGGCCCATGTTGAATTATTACAGATTGATATATAGTAATATCACTGGGGTTCTCTCTTTTGTCTTATGGTACAAAGGCCCATGTTGAATTATTACAGATTGATATATAGTAATATCACTGGGGTCCTCTCTTTTGTCTTATTGTACAAAGGACCATGTTGCACTACTACAGATTGATAAACAGTTGTGTCACTGGAGTTCTCCCTTTTGTCTGATTGTACAAAGGGCAAAGTTGCACTATAACATATGGATATAAATTTCTGTCAATGAGGTCCTCTCTTTTGTCTTATTGTACAAAACGCAATGTGGCACTAAAGCATATTGATATATAGTTGTGTCACTAGAGTCCTCTCTTTTGTCTTATTTAACAAAGGACCATGTTGCACTATTACAAATTGATATATAGTTGTGTCACTGGAATCCTCTTTTTTGTTTTACTGTACAAAAGCCCACGTTGCACTATTACAGGTTGATATATATATATGTATCACTGGAGTAATCTCTTTTGTCTTACTGTACAAAGGGCCACGTTGCACTATTACAGATTGATATGTAGTTGTTTCACTGAGATCCTCTCTTTTGTCTTATTTTAAAAAGGACCATCTTGCACTATTACAGATTGATTAGTTGTGTCACTGGAGTCCTTGCATTGTTTTATTGTACAAAGAGCCATGTTGCACTATTACAGATTGATAAATAGTTGTGTCACTGGGGTTTTCTCTTTTGTCTTATTTTACAAAGGGCCAAGTAACACTGTTACAGATTGATATATAGTTGTGTCACTGGGGTCCTGTCTTTTGTCTTATTGTACAAAGGGCCATGTTGCACTATTACAGATTGATATATAGTTGTGTCACTGTGGTCTTCTCTTTTGTCTTATTTTACAAAGGGCCAAGTAACACTGTTACAGATTGATATATAGTTGTGTCACTGGGGTCCTGTCTTTTGTCTTATTGTACAAAGTGCCATGTTGCACTATAACAGATTGATATGTAGATGTCTCACTGGAGTCGTGTATCTGAGGTCTTCTCTTTTGTCTTATTTTACAAATGGCCAAATTCCATTATTACAGATTGATATATAGTTGTGTTTCTGGGGTCCTCTCTTTTATCTTATTGTACATAGGACCATGTTACATTATAACAGATTGATATATAGTTGTGTCACTTGGGTCTTCTCTTTTGTCTTGTTTTACAAACGGCCAAATTGCACTATTACAGATTGATATATAGTTGTGTCACTGGGGTCCTCTCTTTAATCTTATTGTACAAAGGGCCATGTTGCACTATTACAAATTGGTATATAGTTGTGTGACTGGGGTTTTCTCTTTTGTCTTATTTTACAAATGGCCAAGTTGCACTATTACAGATTGATATGTAGTTGTCACACTGGATTCGTGTATCTGAGGTCTTCTCTTTTGTCTTATTTTACAAATGGCCAAGTTCCATTATTACAGATTGATATATAGTTGTGTTTCTGGGGTCTTCTCTTTTGTCTTATTTTACAAATGGTCAAGTTGCACTATTACATATTGATATATAGTTTGTCACTGGAGTCCTTTTTTTTTCTTATTGTACAAAGGGCCATGTTGCACTATTACAGATTGGTATATAGTTGTGTGACTGGGGTTTTCTCTTTTGTCTTATTTTACAAATGGTCAAGTTGCATTATTACAGATTGATATATAGTTGTGTCACTGGGGTCCTCTCTTTTATCTTATTGTACAAAGGGCCATGTTACACTGCTACAGATTGATATATAGTTGTGTCACTGTGGTCTTTCCTTTATCGTATAGTACAAAAGGCCGTGTTGCACTATTATAGATTGATATATAGTTGTGTGACTGGGGTTTTCTCTTTTGTCTTATTTTACAAAGGGCCAAGTTACACTGTTACAGATTGATATATAGTTGTGTCAATGTGGTCTTTCCTTTATCGTATAGTACAAAAGGCCGTGTTGCACTATTATAGATTGATATATAGTTGTGTGACTGGGGTTTTCTCTTTTGTCTTATTTTACAAAGGGCCAAGTTACACTGTTACAGATTGATATATAGTTGTGTCACTGGGGTCCTGTCTTTTGTCTTAATGTACAAAGTGCCATGTTGCACTATAACAGATTGATATGTAGATGTCTCACTGGAGTCGTGTATCTGAGGTCTTCTCTTTTGTCTTATTTTACAAATGGCCAAGTTCCATTTTTACAGATTGATATATAGTTGTGTTTCTGGGGTCCTCTCTTTTATCTTATTGTACATAGGACCATGTTACATTATAACAGATTGATATATAGTTGTGTCACTTGAGTCTTCTCTTTTGTCTTATTTTACAAACAGCCAAATTGCACTATTACAGATTGATATATAGTTGTGTCACTGGGGTCATCTCTTTTATCTTATTGTACAAATGGCCAAGTTGCACTATTACAGATTGATATGTAGTTGTCACACTGGATTCGTGTATCTGAGGTCTTCTCTTTTGTCTTATTTTACAAATGGCCAAGTTCCATCATTACAGATTGATATATAGTTGTGTTTCTGGGGTTTTCTCTTTTGCCTTATTTTACAAATGGTCAAGTTGCACTATTATATATTGATACATAGTTGTGTCACTGGGGTCCTCTCTTTTATCTTATTGTACAAATGGCCAAGTTGCATTATTACAGATTGATATATAGTTGTGTTTCTGAGGTCTTCTCTTTTGTCTTATTTTACAATTGGCCAAGTTGCACCATTACATATTGATATATAGTTGTATCACGGAGGTCCTCTCTTTTATCTTATTGTACAAATGGCCAAGTTGCACTATTACATATAGATATATAGCTGTGTCACTGGGGTCCTCTCTTTTATCTTATTGTACAAAGGTCCATGTTGCACTATTACAGATTGATATATAGTTGTGTCAAGGGGGTCCTCTTTTGTCTTACTGTACGAAGGGCCACGTTGCACTATTACAGATTGATATATAGTTGAGTCACTGGATTCATCTCTTTTTTCTTACTGTACAAATGGCCATGTCGCATTGTTACATATTGATATATAGTTGTGTCATTGGGATCCTCTCTTTTATCTTGTTGTACAAAGAGTCATTTTGCACTATTACAGATTGATATATAGATATATCACGGAGGTCCTCTCTTTTGTCTTATTGTACAAATAGCCAAGTTACACTTTTACATATTGATATATAGTTGTGTCACTGGGGTTCTCTCTTTTATCTTATTGTACAAAGGTCCATGTTGCCCTATTTCAGATTGATATATAGTTGTATCACTCGGGTCTTTTTTGTATTATTTTACAAAGGGCCACGTTGCACTTTAACAGATTGAAACATAATTGTGTGATTTGAGTCCTCTCTTTTGTCATATTGTACAAATGGCCATGTTGCATTATTACAGATTGATATATAGATGTATCACTCGGGTCCTTCTTGTATTATTTTACAAAGGGCCACGTTGCACTATTACAGAGTGAAATATAATATAGTGTTTGAATTGAGTCCTCATTTTTGTTATATGGTACAAATGGCCATGTTGCACTATATCATATTTATATAAAGTTAAGTCATGGAGGTCCTCCATTTTGTCTTATTTTACAAAGAGTCATGTTGCACTGTTACAGATTGATATATAATTGTGTCACAGGAGTCCTTTGTTTTTTCTTATTGTACAAATGGTCATGTGGCACTGTAACAGATTGATATAAAGTTGTGTGTCTGAGGTCCTCTTTTTTGTCTTATTTTACAAAGGGCCACGTTGCACTATAACAGATTGATATAAAATTGTGTCATTGTGGTCCTTGATTTATCATATTGTACAAAGTTGCACTGTAACCGATGGAAATATAGTTGTGTGATTTGAGCCCTCTATTTTGTCTTATTGTACAAATGGCCATGTTGCACTATAACATATTAATATATAGTTGTGTCACGGAGGTCGTACCTTTAGTGTTATTTTACAAATGGACGTGTTGCACTGTAACCGAATGACATAAAGTTGTGTCACTGGTGTCCTCTATTTTGTGTTATTAAGGGCCATGTTGCACTCTTACAGATTGATATGTAGTTGTGTCAGTAAAGTCCTCTCTTTTATCTTATTGTACAAAGAACCATGTTGCACTGTAACAGATAGATATATAGTTGTGTCACTGGAGTCCTCTGTTTTGTCTTATTTGACAAAGGGCCATTTTGCACTATTATAGATTGATATGTAGTTGTGTAACTTGAGTCCTTTCTTTTGTCTTATTGTGCAAAGGGCCATGTTGCACTATTACATATTGATATATAGTTTTATCACTTGAGTCCTCTCTTTTGTCTTATTGTACGAAGGGCCATGTTGCACTTTTACAGATTGATATATAGTTGTGTCACTGGAGTCATTCTTTTGTCTTAGTGTACAAAGGACCATGTTGGACTATTATAGATTGATATAAAGTAGTATCACTGGGGTTCTCTCTTTTGTCTTATTATTCAAAGGGTCATGTTGCACTTTAACATATTGGTATATAGTTGTGTCACTGAGGTCCTCTCTTTTGTCTCACATTAAAAAGGATTATGTTGCACTATTACACATTGATATATATTTGTGTCACTGGAGTCCTTTCTTTTTCTCTTATTGTACAAAGGATTATGTTGCACTTATACATATTGATATATAGTAGTGTCACTGGAATCCTTCGTTTTGTCTTATAGTACAAAAGACTATGCTGTACTATTTCAGATTGATATATATAGTTGTGTCTCTGAGTTTCTCTCTTTTGTCTTACTTTACAAAGGGCCATGTTGCACTGTAACAGATTGAGATATAATTGTGTCAATGAGGTCCTGTCTTTTGTCTTATTTTACAAAAGGTCATGTTGCACTATAACAAATTGATATAAAGTTGTGTCATTGAGGTCCTCTCTTTTGTCTTATTTTGTAAAGTGCCATGTTGTACTATTACAGATTGATATACAGTTGTGTCACTGGTGTTCTCTATTTTGTCTTATTTTGCAAAGTGCCATGTTGCACTATAACAGATTGATATATAGTTGTGTCAATGGAGTCCTGAAAAATTAAGTGTAAAATTGAGCACACTATCGAGTTTAAGTAAAATAAGAGACTTAATTATTTTTGTGAACCAGGGCCTGTCTTTTGTCTTATTGTACAAAGGACCATGTTGCACTGTAACAGATTGATATATAGTTGTGTCACTGGGGTCCGGTCTTTTGTCTTATTGTACAAAGTGCCATGTTGCACTATAACAGATTGATATAAAGTTGTGTCACTTGGGTCCTCCCGTTTGTCTAATTTTACAAAGGACCATGTTGCACTAGATCATATCGATATATAGTTGTGTCGCTAATGTCCTCTCTTTTGTCTTATTTCAAAAAGGACGATGTTGCTCTATTACAGATTGATATATAGTTGTTTCTCTGGAGTCTTTTCTTTTGTCTTATTTTACAAAGGGCCATGTTGCACTATTACAGATTGATATATAGTTGTATCACTGGGGTCCTCTCTTTTGTTTTATTGTACGAAGGGCCATGTTGCACTGTTACAGATAATTATATAGTTGGAAGAAAACCTCAAAATGAATCTGAGAAGAATCAAAGTCATTGCGCAAGTAACTGAGAAACTGTCTCACATATTGAGACGTCGCCTTAGACCACACGGCAACGGAGGACCCATCTACTGTATTTAGCGTTTGCGCCATGTCTCCCAGTGTTGATCAAAACAATATAAACAGAAGTAAGTCTTGTTTCATGTTCTTATTGGTAGCTTTGTTGATTAAACCTGGGCAACAGTATGTATGAAGCACGCTATACAAAGTTATAACGCCCATGTAGACTATTCATTTGACAATAAAGGTACATTCTGACTAAATACACGTCAAAGGAATGCACGTGCCACTGTGGGTGTTCACTTTACTACTGATGACAATCAATGGTTGATCAATTAATTATAGTATATTCAGGATTATAAGCTCGATCTTCCTTAAGCCCTTTAACAAAATGTCAAAGTATAAAAGTACCAATAATTCTGCTTAAAACAAACTTATACCACTGTGGTCCTTATGGTTGCAGAGACAATGGTGATATTTCATTGACTAATAGTAAATAAGTTGGAAGCATTCTGTTGTTAGCCGTACTTTGGTTTCCTCTGCGTAGAGTGAGCGCTGACATAAAGTTAATTTTACTAAAACAGAAATTACAAATATTTCTCACATGCCACTAGTCGGAGTTTATGGAACTTTTAATTACGCCCTGTTTACATGTACACTCTATGTTCACGAGTTACTTTAAAGTAATACATGATGTAGTGTTATACTAGTATACAAATAAAGGTCAATTAGTTAAAAGAGTTCTCTTAAGTATTGTAATGACTGAATAAAATTGAGATTAATGATTGTTAAACGTATTTTTGTTTTGTAGTTATGTTTATATTGTGTATTGGTAATCTATTAACATGGGAGACATATAATATCGATATATAAAAGAAATACTAACTAAATTCATAAGAGATGACATGTGTTTTGTGTGCATTAATTTGTTGTTGAATATTTAGTATACATCGGCATTAAATCGTTACAAATATCCTGTACTCCAACGCTGTAGTGGTTTTGTGTGTTGTATTGTGAGTGTTTTATGCAGATTATCAATTTCCAATTTGAAATATGTAACTGCTAAGAATTGAACGCGAACAGATAACAGAAAATGTCAGACGACATAGTCAATACTGCAGAAAGGCACCTTTTGATAGCTTGCGTTTGTTTGTAATACTTCTCATTTCAAATTACAGTTTTATGTCTGTTAATGGATAATATCATAAAAATGTTAAAATGCTGCCGTTTCTACCCAGAAATTATGAGCTAAAATGCTGGCGTTCCTGATTAGAAATAATGAGCTAGAATGCTAATGTTCCTACTCAGAAATAATGAGCTAAAATGCTGGCGTTCCTGATTAGAAATAATTAGCTAAAATGCTGGCGTTCCTGATTAGAAATAATGAGCTAGAATACTGGGGTTCCTACTCAGAAATAATGAACTAGAATGCTGGTGATCCTACTCAGAAATAATGAGCTAGATTACCGGCGTTCCTACTCAGAAATAATAAGCTAAAATGCTGGCGTTCCTGATTAGAAATAATGAGCTAAAATGCTGGCGTTCCTGATTAGAAATAATGAGCTAGAATACTGGCGTTCCTTCGTAGAAATAATGAGCTAGAATGCTGGTGTTCCTACTTAGAATTAATGAGCTAAAATACTGGCGTTCTTACTTAAAAATAATGAGCTAGAATGCTGGCATTCCTACGCAGAAATAATGAGCTAGAATGCTGGCGTTTCTATTTAGAGAAAATGAGCTAGAATGCTGGCGTTCCTTCTCAGAAATAATGAGCTAGAATGCTGGCGTTCCTACTTAAAAATAATGAGCTAGAATGCTGGCGTTCCTACTCAGAAATAATGAGCTAGAATGCTATCGTTCCTACTCAGAAATAACTAGCTAGAATGCTGGCGTTCCTACTCAGAAATAATGAGCTAAAATGCTCCCGTTCCTACTCGGAAATAATTAGCTAAAATCCTGGCGTTCCTACCCAGAAATAATTAGCTAGAATGCTGGCGTTTCTACTCAGAAATAATGAGCTAAAATACTTCCGTTCCTACTCGGAAATAATTAGCTAGAATGCTGGCGTTCCTACTCAGAAATAATGAGCTAGAATGCTTCGGTTTCTACTAAAAAAATATGAACCAGAATATTGCTGTTCCTATTCAGAAGGAACGCGCTAGAATATCGGCGCCCCTATTCAAAAACAAAAAATGTGTCAGATCAGGAATTATTCAATACATATATTTTTGTATTTTAATTTTATTACTAGTTTGAGACGCGTTTTTTTTAAATTATTGCATTCATAAAATGAAAAATTGATAAAAATTACAAACTGTTAACCTTTAAAATTAGTTTAGATTTTTTTCTTTTGATAACAACAATTAATTGGTGAGAGAGAAGTGTATAGCACACGTATATGTTGATTTCCTAACCTTAATATTAGGGGTAGGGGATGGTTGTGACTACACCACCTCCATTTCTACGCCTATGGTTTGTCAATTATATATCGTTATTTGTTTTAATTGGGAATTTTGCTCTTCATTAAAATGCCAAAGAGTGGAATATACCTGACCTTCCTGTCCTAACTAACTAACTACTGGTTAATCCACCTTAGATTCCTTAATGAGATGACAACAGCATTACTGTAGCTAAACTTAGTATTTACGTTTGTATAATTGTACATGGCAACCTTCCAACAAAGCTACACAAACAATTAGTTTATATATGTTAAATATACCTAAAGTTAGGTGTACCGATTAAAGTGGTCATATAATAATGAGTAAATTTATTACAAATCGATCCATCTTGATGATATAATTGAGGAGTATAACATAATCAGTGTTAGGAATATGTGCTAAATCAGTCAAACACCAAATAGTAATCAATATACTACACATGGTTTTGTACCACATAATTAAATATGTAACGCATCAAATATCATTCTAATACTTGTAATATCTATGTATGGTAAAGAATCAAATATCATCTATTACATGTAATATCCATATACGGTAGATACATTAACGAATCAAATATCATCTATTACATGTAATATCCATATACGGTAGATACATTAACGAATCAAATATCATCTATTACATGAATCAGATATCATCTATTACATGTAATATCCATATACGGTAGATCCAGTAACGAATCAAATATCATCTATTACATGTAATATCCATATACGGTAGATACAGTAACGAATCAAATATTACTATTACATGTAATATCCATATACGGTAGATCCAGTAACAAATCAAATATCATCTATTACATGTAATATCCATATACGGTAGATCAAGTAACGAATCAAATATCATCTATTACATGTAATATCCATATACGGTAGATACATTAACGAATCAAATACCAAATATTACATGTGATATCCATATACGGTAGATCTAAGTGGGAAATTAAGTAATTATTCAAATACCAAATATTACATGTAATATCCATATACATAGATCTAAGTGGGAAATTAAGAAATTATTCAAATACCAAATATTACATGTACTATCCATATACGGTAGATCTATTTGGGAGATAAAGTAACTTATTAAATACCCAATATTACATGTAGTATATATGTATGGTAGATCTATTCGGGAGATAAAGTAACTTATTAAATACCCAATATTACATGTAGTATATATGTATGGTAGATCTTTTCGGGAGATAAAGTAACTAATTAAATACCCAATATTACATGTAGTATCTATGTATGGTAGATCTATGTGGGAAATTAAGTAATCAATCCAATACTATCTATATATGTAAGTATCGACGCATAGTATATCTACGTGGTAACTGAAATATCCCACAGTCTGTCGAAATAAATATGATACATTTATAACATGCAATGTCTATATATGGTATATATATATATATATATATATGTATATGTGTGTGTGTGTGTGTGTGTGTGTGTGTGTGGGTGTGTGTGTGTGTGTGGTAACTGAAGAATCGACTTATTTATATAAATGGAAACAACATCATATATTAATATCATGGTATTGTTCACAAACGCTCCGGAACTTCTAACCCAATTCAACTTCTTTATTATCTTTATTCAAATGTTTTAAAGACTAATTATCGTCGACCAATTGGTCATTTGCAGATCAATAATAATGAAACGGAATAATAAATGTAACCAAAGAATGAAATACATAAACAAAAGCAATGCAATTAAATAATTTATTGTTTAACCTTCTTTGGCACAGCCTTTAGAGTTCACATCCGATTGTTCCTGCGTAATGATGTCTATATTAGTATGGATATTTCTGTTAGCCATAATAACGATACTATTCCTGCAGTCATATTCCACACACGAGTGATCAGACAAATTGGCCCCAATTACTGTGACTATTTAGACTTTGCTTTTGACTTAGACTTTGAGAGTTTATTAAGAAAAACAAGACCAGTTGAATGTTTTTTTTCTGTGATCATTATTGACGATAGTTATATTTTACCTGCTGTACCGTCACATACAGTTATTCATTCATTGTTACTGTTAGGTAGGGTAGGATGCGATTCTTTTCTCCACAGGAATACAAACGTATACAGTGACGCAGACATGACGCTGACGTGACTAGGACGTCACTAACGGCTGTGTATTTTCATAAGAGATAATATTTGCATATGTCTATTTTATATGTCAGTATTCAGAGTGTCAAACTCGTATTTAGGCAAACATCAGATATTGCAGTGAAACATAAAGGAGATATGCATGTCTTCATCATACAACTGAAAACTACTAATGAAATTTTACTAAATACTAATTTACATGCTTATTTCAAAATATACAGCTTGAATCGCCGTCTTAAATCCATCTCTCCTACAATGTATTGAGTTTTAATTAGTTGTGATTTTTTTTATCAGGCTATTTATTAAGATGGTATTGTGTCGGAAATTAGACATACTCCAGGTTCTTTTGTCGTAAACACGTGACATTTATTAATAAGTTTTCTTTAAAGTATACTATACATTAAAACGATCAAATTTTCCACTCAATACTTTGGTTAAACTGACAGGCGGCAGTGTCGGTGTCTGATTTACCCCATTTACCGATATGGAGTGATTTTGTGGTCTATGTTGCTATCTCAATCTCCCCACCTCCACCCCCTCCTTTTTAAAAAATGGGTAAGGTTTAGGGTAAGAGCAGGGGGTAATGGGGTTCAAAAGCATTTTTTTTAAAAGGGTGGTGATTTTTTTCTTTATCGGTAAAGGGGGTAATCCAAACACCGATACTGCCGCCTGTGATTAAATTGCTAGAAAATGAATCAAGATAGAAAATATGTATACCATGTAACATAACCCATATTGATAAATACTAGAAACTTCGTAAAACAACGTAGTACAGAAGAATGTAGTGTTTCAACAAATAATTAGGAAATTTGTTTTAGCTTTTGTTTTGAATTAAGCGCCAATAATAACAACAGAGGACTGGTGACTTGCATTTCGTTCTATATAAATATGCACGCAGGGAACCACTCCCGAAAAAAAAAAATATTTTTGGCATTTTTTTTAAAGGGGGATGATTTTTTTCTTTATCGGTAAAGGCGGTAATCCAAAGACCGATAGTGCCGCCTGTGGTTAAACTACGACCTCAGAGGGAAGACTGGTGTATCTTCGTATTCAATCTTGGCTTGCATCTATCTTATTGCTCTGACAAAGTGTGGTTATATATTGAATAATGATTCTACATTATACGTATAATCATTGTTATAAAAAACCATGTTAAAACAATGATGCGTTCATACATTAGGATCTGTCAGGAGGTATCGATAGTAGGTAAACCGACAAAATATGTACTTGAAATATGAACATGATTAGATTATAACAAATATATCGAAGAAATCAAATATCAGTCCTATTGTTACGCATGCTGTATACTCCTGTCCTGGTTATATTGCCTTAACTACGTATATACAATGGATTGACGATATTTAATCTTAATAATACACCATTCCAAATTAACAAATAAAGATTTACGTCAATTGTAAACACATAATGCGTTACACATAGAGAGGAAAGATTAAAGGTTACAGGTGGAACTCAGTATGTAATTTGAAATGTCAATTTCTGTGACATATTTGGGAGTAAAATATTAGATGTCCCCAGACTTGAGATAAACGGAAATGTAACACATGTTTATTAAACTAAACAGCTTAAAGAGGATATTACAGGTACAGAATGTTATGATTTATCTCAATTAATGATAAAAAGAGTTTATAATTGTATGATAAGAACAGTTAAACAGTCAACTTATATATTTGAATTGATTGACTGATTTAATTTTTAGCGTCATCTTTATGCAATCGAGGACTAACGGACGATCAGTTAACCTAACCACTGTTTTCTGGGATCCGCCTGGAAGGTTAACCAGTGCTCGAGCACACCCCATATACCCAAGAAACTGACACCATTCGCAGTTGAAACAGCGACGAGAGACAAACGATGATGAGACGCAATGTCGTATATTAATCAGCATGTAGACTGTGGCATGGTGGTGATTGAAACACACGACCCCTTGATTGACATTCAGACGCGCAACCAACTGCGATAATCAGGCCCGGCAATTTGACTTAAATGTCTAAAGGTACTCAATAAAAAATAACAATCTTACAAAATACGCTTAGACATAATGACACATTTAAAGTTACATACATGTTTTAAACAGTTGTATTGCGTTAATTATATTTGCTGTATTCTTAAATGTAGAGTTATGTTGCACATTATTATTTGTACGTTGTTTGCAGCGAAATACTGAAACTGGATAAATTCCAACCTTAAGCGAAAATTAATAATTAAAGTAGTTTATTTCCATGAATTTATAATATACAAATATAATACCAGGTAACTGCCCAAGTATGTTGCATAATATATAGAGGTCAATTCAGCTATAATTCTAGAAACTTAAAGAACAACATGAATTTGTTTATTAATTACATTCTCAGACTTTTGTAATATTTTCAGCATTAAATATACCACATGGACACAATGTATTTATGTTGCCATGGCAAGTAGTATTTCCAAATTGCGTAATGCTACCGAATACCGTTACATAGCAACGGCGCTAGAAAATATGCATATAATGGCTACCTTTAGCAGTGCGATGACGTCAACGACCTCCAGTATTTGCATATTTTTATGTCAAAATCTTCATAAACTTAAGTTTCAAAATCATTGCATCATTGAACAGTTCAATGAAAAATGAAAGCTGAATAGCCATAATATGCATACTTTATAGTGATGTTGCTACTTAACGGTAATTCTATATATACTCGGAATGTTGCAGTTGCATAGAGAAAATGATCCTTTTTATGGCAATATAATGTAAAAACACGTGCTATATTAAATGCTGAAAAGGATCATAAAAGTCCACTTATATTTTGACACACCTTGTTCATTTTGGGGAACAAATCTGACTTTTTGTCAGTTTTTTGTATATTAATATTAATTAACTATTTTGTATTAGTTATGCCATTGACGAAAATTCGAATCGGTACCATCCGAATAAATAAGACAAATATAAACCGAACGTGTACCCATGCGATTACTTCCGGTTGTCTATCCTAAGAGCGTCCACTAGATACTCGGGACGAACGTCTTGTAATAATGAGAAAAACACCATGGACAATAAAAGTTAAAGTATCTGAAACAGATTATGTAGTGTGTTGCCGTTCACACCAAGATTCCGGATTATAAATCTCATGATATAAGTTTCAAAAATACAATACAAAGCCTAATGATTTGTTCTATTTTTGAACATCAGTATATTCTTATAAGCAAATTGAAAACTGACCCGATTATTAGAAGCAGTTAATCAAATGTATAGTCATCAAGAAATAGATCCCGCACTGGTTCGTGGTCTACGACATTGGACAAATATAACAATCTCTGGGTCAATAACTGGACCAATATAAAATCGCTCGATTAATTATAATGATGGCAATCACACAAGTATTGTGACATGTGTTTTACGGGCTTCCGTTGTAGACAAATAACGTAAACAGCGTACCAGTAACTCCATTTTATAGAAAAAATTAAATTGCCATTCGAAGCAAATGTGTATAGTGTTTAATATTTGTACATAGTGAAGGTAAAAAAGCAACTTCTGTAACATGTACATTAAACTATTGATATTTCCTCCAGGAAAACCAATTTCATGTCATGAGATAACAGCTAACCTTGGTACATGATGTGTCAACATAATCCCGATAACCTATTTTGTGAATATACCAGATATCATGTACGGATATAAACATGTGTAAATGTATCAACACGGGAATGATTAGCAAATTTGTAAAAAGTGTCATTACTTAACGATAAATAGCGATTCTATTGTCAATCAGTTTACAATGAATAGTGGCTTTATTTTATATATGTTTACAATGAATAAAGGCTTTATTGTCTATCTGTTTACAATGAATAGTGGTTTTATTTTTTATCTGTTTACAATGAATAGTGGCTTTATTGCCTATCTGTTTAAAATGAATAGTGGCTTTATTTTATATCTGTTTACAATGAATAGTGGCGTCATTTTTTATCTGTTTACAATAAATAGTGGCTTTATTGCCTATCTGTTTAAAATGAATAGTGGCTTTATTTTATATCGGTTAACAATGAATAGAAACTTTATTGCCTATATATTTACAATGAATAGTGCCTTTTATTATATAAGTTTACAATGAATAGTGACTTTATTTTATATCTATTCACAATGAATAGTGGCTTTATTGCCTATCTGTTTACAATGAATCGCGGCTTTATTGCCTATATGTTTACAATGAATAGTGGCTTTATTTTATATCTGTTTACAATGAATAGCGGCTTTATTGCCTATCTATTTACATTGAATAGCAGCCTTATTGCCTATCTGTTGAAAATGAATAGTGGCTTTATTGCCTATCGGTTAACAATGAATGGTGACTTTATTTTATGTCTGTTTACATTGAATAGTGGCTTTATTTTATATCTGTTTACAATGAATAGCGGCTTTATTGCCTATCTGTTTACATTGAATAGCAGCCTTATTGCCTATCTGTTGAAAATGAATAGTGGCTTTATTTTATATCTGTTACAATGAATAGTGGCTTTATTTCATATCCGTTTAAATGAATAGTTACTTTATTTTATATCTATTTACAATGAATAGTGGCTTTATTTTGTATCTCTTTACAATGAATAGAGGCTTTATTGCCTGTCTGTTTACAATGAATAGTGACTTAAGTGTCTATCGGAATATATTAATCAGTGATTGTATTGTCTATTAGTTTACACTAAACAGTGCCTTTATTGACTATGGGTTTACAATAAATGGACCAGGTGCCTTTTTGCCTCTCAGTTTACATAATCAGAGACTTTATTGCCAATCGGTTTACAATTAAAGATGACTTAATTGTCTGTCGGTTTACAATAAACAGTGACTTTATTGCGTAGCGGTTCACAATAAACAGTGATTTTATTGTCTATCGGTTTACAATAAACAGTGACGTTATTGCGTATCGGTTCACAATAAACTGTGACTTTATTGTCTATCGGTTTACAATAAACAGTGACTGTATTGCCTATCAGTTTACAATTAAAAATTACTTGATTATCTATCGGTTTACAATACACAGTGACTTTATTTATAATGACAGGTTTATTGCCGATCCGATCATAATATAGACTATCGATTCACAAAGAAAGAAATGCCTATATTACCTACATGTTTAAGATACAATGAATAATAACTTGAGTCTCAATATTTTTTATCATAATTTATGTAAGCGTAACCGCTACTCAAGTTTATTTTGTTTTATTATGTTTTGATGAAATTATCTGCATATATCCTGAAATGTAAAGGTAGACTTGAATTGGTACCACAGTTAAGCATGCGTATGTCACTTTTATTAAAGTGGCATAACTAGTAACTAAACATGTATTTTTTATAAAGAATTAAGCAACTTGTTCATGATTGACAAATTTATCTTGAATTTTCAACGTCTGGCATCAATCCAACAACCAACTACCTCAATTATACGTGAATACATCGTGTTCTCGTTCATAATATGTCGATTGTTTGGATTTTAATTTCGTGACACCTTCTTAACAGGTTATCTCAGAAACTTTCAGTAAGTAAAATCGGGTTCTAAAATCGGGTACTACTGAGAATAGCGAACGTTGAAGTGAGATTTATTTAATAACGTTTATATTTCCACGTTTGCGATTTATGTTTTGGTTATCTATTATTTGGACAGTGTAGCCGCTGGTTAGGGTAATAACTCAGGAGACGATTCTGACTTTACCGTTGAAAAACAACCATAAGTTACAAAGTTATTGCCCCGGGGACGGGCAAGAAAAGCCTTAATTGTCATAATCATGTTCATTTCTGCGGGGTCGAACGCTGGCAGGTAGAGAATTGTAACTTAGAAGTGAAAAAGGCGGAAAATGGCTACATAAATATCAAATATTACATAACTCGTATAGTAAAAACCACTGATTAAATTCAAATGTTAACTTTTGTCGATAACTGTCATCACCATTCTGACCATATTTGGTGGTACTCGTACCATAAAAATAATATACATTTGTGCCGATTCTTATTTAAATTTGGCCAACCATTACAAAACTACTTATAAAACTGATGTTTAAGTTGGACAGTGGTCACGGAATAAAGTCATCCAGGAATCTGGTGGTTATTACAAAACTATTCATAAAACTAATGTTGAAGTTGGACTCTTGTCACGAAATAGTGTCATCCCGGAATCAGATCTTTATTACAAAACTACTTATAAAACTTATGATAAAGTTGAACTGTGATCACGGAAAAATGTTATCCTGGAATCTGGTCGTCATTACAAAACTACTTATATAACTAATGTTTAAGTTGGAAAGTGGTCACGGAATAATGTCACCTCGGACTCGGGTCGTCATTACAAAGCTACTGATAAAACTAATGTTCAAGTTGGAATATTGTCACGGAATAATGTCATCCCGGACTCTGGTCGTCATTACAAAATTACATAAAAAACTAATGTTACAGTTGGACCGTTGTCACGGAAAAAATGTCATCCCGGAATGTGGTCGTCATTACAAAGTTACTTACAAAACTAATAATTAAGTTGGATTGTTGTCACGGAAAAAATGTTAGCCCAGACTCTGGTCCTCATTACAAAACTACGTATAAAACTAATGTTAAAGTCGGACAGTTGTCACTGAATAATGTCATCCCGGACTCTGGTCGTCATTACAAAATCACCTAAAAAACTAATGTTACAGTTGGACCGTTGTCACGGGAAAATGTAATTCCGGAATTTGGTCGTCGTTACAAAACTACGTATAAAACTAATGTTTAAGTTGGAAAGTGGTCATGAAATAATGTCATCCCGGAATCTGGTCGTCATTACAAAACTACTTATAAAACTAATATTTAAGTTGGACTGTGGTCACGGAATAATGTCATCCCGAACTCTGGTCGTCTCTACAAAACTACTTATAAAACTAATGTTAAGTTGGACAGTGGTCACGAAATAATGTCATCCCAGAATCTGGTCGTCATTACAAAGCTACTTATAAAACTAATGTTTAAGTTAGACTGTGGTCTCGAAATAATGTCATCCCGGAATCTGGTAGTCATTACAAAACTACGTATAAAACTAATGTTTAAGTTAGACAGTGGTCACGAAATAATGTCATCCCGGAATCTGGTCGTCATTACAAAGCTGCTCATAAAACTAATGTTTGAGTTGGACAGTGGTCACGAAATAATGTCATCCCGGAATCTGGTCGTCATTACAAAGCTGCTTATAAAACTAATGTTTGAGTTGGACTGTGGTCACGGAAAAATGTCTTCTCGAAATATTTTAGTGATTTCATTCAATGATATAGTGGAAATGGATAAAGAGAAAGAGATAGTGATGGGAATGGAAAAGAAGATATATAATAATGGAAGTGGAGAAAGAGAAATAGAATGATTGGATGGAGAGAGAGAGAGAGATAAAATAATGTAAGTGGAGTAAGATAAATAGAGTGATGGGAGTGGAGAAAGAGAGATATAATAATGAAAGTGGAAGAGAGAGAGAGAGAGTAAAGTTGAGAAAGAAAGATAGAGTGATGGGAGTGGAGAAGTGAGTGTTTGCCTTTTTTCACTGCTTTAGATTTAAAATGACTGATACGTTAAATTACTCTTCATGGCGCGACATATAGACATATTTATACGAGCATAGACAAATACACATAGTGATGGGAGTCAAGAGATGATAGATTACATACTTATTATCCTATTGATTTTCATTGACGGATTCTTTAAAATACTACTTCTACCGCAATAGATAGACAGTGAGAAGGGAGTGGCGATAGAGAGATAGAGAGATGGGGGTAGAGAAGGAGAGATAGATAGATGGAAGTGGAGAAGCATGTGGTTGTATGCTTATTCTCCTATGAATTTACAGTGATGGATACGTCACAGATACGGAGACACTTTCTACAGACAGATAGAGAGATGGGAGCGGAGAAAGAGAGATGAAGAGTTGAGAGATGAGATTTTATAAAATACTATAAATAATTGACAAACCATTGAACCATCGTTGTGTATATAACATAATATTTTCTATATATTCTGTGTGCATTAAACGCGATTTTTATTTCTGGCACGTACATTAAATACGACATTCAATATCTGCCATGCACATTTAACACGACTTTCTATATCTGCCGCGAACATTGAATACGACTTTCTATATCTTCCGCGTACATTGAATACGACTTTCTATTTCTGTCGCGTACATTGAATACGACTTTCTATATCTGCCATGTACATTAAACACGACTTTCTATATCTGCCGCGAACATTGAATACGGCTTTCTATATCTTCCGCGTACATTGAATACGACTTTCTATATCTGATTCGTACATTGAATACGACTTTTTATATCTGCCATGTACATTAAACACAACTTTCTATATCTACCGGGTACATTGAATACGGCTTTCTATATCTGCCGCGTACATTGAATACGACTTTCTGTATCTACCACGTACATGTACATTAAACACGACTTTCTATATCTGCCAGGTACATTAAACAAGACTTTCTATATCTGCCAGGTACATTAAACAAGACTTCTATATCTGCCGCGTACATTAAACACGACTTTTATATCTGCCGCGTACATTGAATATGACTTCTATAACTTTTGCGTACATGTACATTAAATACGGCATTTTATATCTGCTGCCTACATTAAATACGGCATTCTATATCTGCCGCGTACATTGAATACGACTTCCTATATCAGCCGCGTACATTGAATACGACTTTCTTTATCTGCCGCGTGTATTGAAAACGACGATAAAAACGAGTTATATCTGCTTTGTGCGTCAACCACAATTTACTATATCTGCCACGTTCATCAAACACGGCTTTCTATATCTGCCATGTACATTAAACGTGACTTTCTATATCTGCCGCGTACATTGAGAACGACGATATAAACGAGTTGTTATCTCTGCTTTGTGCATCAAGCATAATTTACTATATCTGCTACGTTCATTAAACACAGCTCTCTGTATCTGCCATGTACATTAAACATGACTTTCTATATCTGCCAAGTTCATTAAACACGGCTCTCTGTATCTGCCAGGTACATTAAACATGACTTTCTATATCTGCCAAGTTCATTAAACACGGCTTTCTGTGTCTGTCAGGTACATTCAACATGACTTTTTATACGTGTAACGTTCATTAAATATGACTTTTTATACTTTGTATATCAAAATTGATTTTGTGCACATTAACGAAGGTTATCTGTATTTGTATTTGTATCTGTATAATTATGTAAATATATCATGTAATAGTAGCATTTTTGGGCAGCGACTACGTCATTTTACTGCAGATATATCTACTGCCGTGTTCTGTCAATGTTCCAAAGCCACAGTAGGGTCGCGGGTACGGAATTCTGACACGCAGGACTTGGACAAACGACGCCACCAGGGTGGGAAAATTGAGCTAAAACCAATTTAAAATTTATAAATGCCCAGAATGTGCCCGCCGCCCCCTCCCTGACCACGTTCGGGAAACAATGTCATATGAATCCAACGTTTCATCTTCAATCCGCCATGTTCATTATTTTGATTAAATTATCAACTCGTTAGGTATAAAATAAACGATGGTAAAAACGGGATCACTGTAGTGATGCATGGCATAAGATGAATGGATATAATATGTTGAAAATCAATCATTCAGGTATCAATATTCTAGGGTCATTCAGCATATTCATTTCATGATCTGTGTTGTATTTCTATTTTTATTTTGTTATTGGACATAACAGTGGCTGTTGATTCATGCTGGCGTTATATTAATTAAAATAAATGCTTGTAGATGTTTGTATTGGTACGGCGTAAATTACAAAAAATATGATTAATAATGAATACTATTTATATCTCGTGGAATTTTGAATTAAATTTAAATGTATTATCATTAATAACAATAATAATAATATATTATTATATTTATTATTACTATTATTACTATCAGTATTATTATTATTACAGTCACAACCATGTCAGACGGCTACAGTCACGTGTCGTTACGCCTCTGTGATATATTGGAGCATGTTGGTGGATCTGAGGCAATGCGGAAGTTACACCAGAAAGTCGGGATTAATGATGACATACATACTACGCTGAGAAATCATCTTAATCAACTGCATGCTTCCATGTATGTATTCGGTAGTTTCTGTGAAGGAACAACCACACCGGGTCTTCAGTCAGATACAGATTGTTTATTATGTTACGATGCTTTTCCTGTGATAGAGAATATTGATGACGCTGCTGATCACGCTCTATCATTACTCATGGTCCGTGATGATCACACACAACCAGAATATGTAAAACTTCAGGAGGTTGGTAATAGAATACCACATACAATATATAATAGTGATATAAATACTCTTGTTGATTCTGACTGTAATGGAAGAATATGCCGGAAACATTTTTCTCAATGTGGTGACATAGATGGTATAGAGCGTGAGAGAAATGGTCCGGCAGATACGGTTATACGTGCACAGATTGATATGGTCCTTGCATACAGATGTGCATCAGTACCGGAATATGCCAGTGAGTGGATAAGATGACCACGATCACATGAATGGCCATCGAGACATATGATTGATCAAATGAAAGCGTCTGGATGTTTTGTTGTAGGGGTAGGACATCCGGCCAGTGTTGAGAAACATATTGAATGGAGATTATCGTTCTCTCTTCAGGAGAGACAACTCATGTTTAGTTTTAATACTGTACAACACAAGTGTAACATTCTCTTAAAAATGATCAAAAAGGATTTGATAGAACGCGAGCTAGGAAAATCAATTAGCTCTTATCATTGCAAAACTTGTCTGTTTCATGTGATAGAGAATACACCAGTCAGCATATGGAGGCCAGATAACTTACTTTCATGTGTACGTCTGTGTTTATTCGTTATGCTCAAATGTGTGGAAAACGGATTTTGCCAAAATTACTTCATTAAAGAAGAAAACATGTCTGACAGAGATGTCCATAGAATCATTAAGCCACATTTGATAGAACTTCTACGATCATTAATTGTAAATGGTCCTATGTTATTGTTAGGCATCGAATGTGACCAGATTGGAGACATATTACTGGATCAGGCTAACTTTTACCTTGTTTTTAAAGCTAGTATAGAAGATAGTAAACATCTTAGATCGTGGATCGTTGGTAAACAATCACGCCTTAGAAACAAGGTCAACAGAACAATGAAAGGAAACGACTTGGTATCTAACTATTGTTATTATTCAGCGCTGATACAAAATATGTCATCTGGTGCGTACTTTAAGGATCACAATGAACAACAAACCAGAGATGTATTCCCGCCTATAATCTCATATCTACATTACAGATTAGCTCAACAACTTATTTCCCTGGTACTAAGTTCCCCGTATAATCCGATGACACGTGATCTGGTACTCAGGAGTTATCATCATTTCCTGGACGGATGTGGATGTGACATGACGTCATCACCACTTGTGTTTGCGTCTGTCCTGTACAAATTTGGATTATATGACAGGTGCGAGCGTCTGCTGGAGCAGATAACCGCAACGTTCCAACCGGATGTACCTACTGTGTGTTCAAATATCATTTGTAATATGTTTATAATTGTGGTTAAATCATCAACCCGGTGTGATTTCTCACTGCCAATTACATGTACGTTATGGCGACAATATACAACTTTGGCTCATGCATGTGATGAGAAGCGGCAAATTGAGAAGTTCATATCTTTGTTACATTATGTACATACCATGGTTCTAGATTCATTATTTATAAGAATTTGTTGATATTCACACGTTATGACTATTTGTTGCTTTTTCACACTGATGGTTAGCCTGGAATAATCCCTCGAGTTGACGTCACAAAATATTTACTTGTTATTACAAGTAAGATCTCAAAATATTTATTCACTTTTCGAAAACTTGCAGACGACAGAAAAACAAACACATTATATCACTGGATGATGTTTTGAGAGGCCATTAGAGTGAGACAGAGATCGAACCCGCTACATCTGGCTTGAACGGCCAACATTTATGTTAGGAGACATCTTTGCCCAACCCCATTTCTATATTATAAAATGAAAAACAATATCAACCGGTCAACATCATATACATTATAAGACTGCACATTCTCTATTTATATATTTATTTAGCTATCGATCAGAAAGAAATAAAACATTATTTATTCGTTTTTTATTTGAAGGCATTTCATAAGCAAACTGACATATGTTTAGTATAATCTATCGTCTGCATTTCTCAAGCCTATTGAGTCACGGTTTGTAACGGGGTTTTCCATGTTATGAATATGGACACGCCTCTCCTTTGTTTAATCACATGATCACTTTGGAGAAATTGTCGGAAGCGTCAAATAAAATAATGTTGGATATCCTGTCGTATTTGTGAAAGTGTGAGACTGTTGTGATTATAAGGTCTGTATTTATTTATTTACAAGTAATTGTCTGATTAATTATGGTATGTAACGAGTATTGCTTCAAGTTTCGCTTCCAATGTATTTTGTACAATCATTACTTTGTTTTTCCAATTTATGTTCCTCGTTCTGCATTGTGTTAGTTTGTGTGCTTTAGTATAATGAACCATTCAATTTGATATGTTTTAATAATAGCTTAAGTTTACGAATAATCAAACATATTGTTCTTGTCTGGTTGTTGAACTGCACATGTCCATGTTTATATTGCTAGTTTTGTTTTCCGTGTATTTTGTACACGGATTTGTGTGATAAATGTGACTGTGTCACTTCTAATAGAGTGTCAAGAGTCGATTGATTGATTGAATGATTGAATGATTGAATATTTAGCGTCATTTTTATGCCATCGAGGGCTAATAGACTATCAGTTTACCTAACCACTGTTTCCTGGGATTAACCAGTACTCGAGCACACCCCATCTCCACAAGTAACTGATAACTTTCCCACTTGAATCAGTGGTGAGAGACGAATGATAATGAGACACAATATCGTATATCAATCAGTCTGTTAGCGGGCGGGGATTCGAACTCAGGACCCCTGGATTAATAGAGGCGTAACCGACTACGCTAATCGGGCCCGGCTGTCAAGAGTCGAGTAAGAAAGTCAAGAGTCGAGTAAGAAAGTCAAGAGTCGAGTAAGAAAGTCAAGTGTCGAGTAAGAAATTTGAGTGTCGAGTGTTAAAGTCAAGTGGCGAGTAAGAAAGTCACGTGGCGAATAAAAATTTTTTAATGTCGAGTGATAAAATCGAACGCCAAGTAAGAAAGTCGACTGTCGACTAAGAAAGTCAAGTATCGAGTAAGAAATTTAAGTGTCGAGAATATAGTCGAGTGTCAAGTAATGAAATCAAATGTCGAGTGTCGAGTAAGAAAAATTCAAATGTTTAATATCAGTTTTTAAATCTATGGGTACAGTATGACGGATTGCAAGGTGGATACAGTATAGCATTTTATACGGTCAGTCCAGTATGGCAGTTTGTATGGTGAGTTCAGTATGGCATTCTGTATAATGGGTTCAGTTTGTATTGTAGGTTTAGTATAGTAGTCTGATTGGTGTCTTAATGATATGAATAGTAAAGAAGTCTGAATAACCGATATAGTATTGCAGTCTGTATGATATGTTCAGTTTGGCAATCTGTATGGTGGGCTCAGTATGGCAGTATTTATGATGTGTTCAATATATAAATCTGTATTGTGGGTTCAGTATGGTAGTCTGTATGGTGGGTTCATTATGGAAATCTGTATGGCGGGTTCAATATGGCAGTCTGTATGGTGGGTTCAATATGACAGCCTATATGAATGGTTCAGTATGGAAAAATGTATGGTAGGTTTAGTTTGACAGTATGTATTGTGGATTCAGTATGGCAGTTTTAATGGCGCGTTCAGTATGGCAGTCTATATGATGGGTTCAGTATGGTAATCTGCATGGTGGAATTGGTATGTAAGTCTGTATGGTAGGTTTAGTATGGTAGCCTGTATGATGAGTTCTATATGGCAGTCTGTATGATGGGTTCAGTATGGCCGTCTGTGTAATTGATATGGTATGCCAGTCTGTATGATGGATTCAGTATGGCAGTCAGTATTGTCGGTTCAGTATGGTAGTCTGAATGTTCAGTTCAATATGGCATTATGTGTGGTGGGTTTAGTATGGACGTCTGTATTCTGATTCAGTATGGCAGTCTATATGATGGGTTCAGTATGGAAGTATGTATGGTATGTTTAGTATGGCAGTATGTATGGCGGATTCAGTATGGCAGTTTATATGGTGGTTTCAGTATGACAGTATGCATGGTGGATTCAGTATAGTAGTTTGTATGATGGGTTCAGTATAACAGTGAATATGGTAAGTTTATAAATGAAATCTATATGATGGGTTCAGTATAGCAGGCATTTTGGTATGGTTGGACCAGTATGGTAATTTTTATGGTGGGTTCATTATGGAAGTCTATATATGGATTTGGTATGGATGTCTATATAGTACGTTAAGCATGGCAGTCTATATGTTGGGTTCAGTATGGCATTCCGGATATGGGTTCAGTATGGCTGTCTGTGTAGTAGGTTCAGCATGGCAGTCTATATTTTGGGTTCAGTGTGGCTGTCTGTACGATGTGTTCAGTGTGGTAGTTTGTATTGTGGGTTCAATGTGACAGTCTATATGGTAGGTAAAGTATGGCAGTCTGGATAGGGGTTCAGGATGCGTTCAGCATGGCAGTCTATATGTTGGGTTCAGTATGGTATTTGGATATTGGTTCAGTATGGCTGTCTGTGTAGTATGTTCAGCATGTCAGTCTGTATTTTGGGTTCAGTGTGGAAGTCTGTATGATGTGTTCAGTGTGGTAGTTTGTATTGTGGGTTCAGTGTGACAGTCTATATGGTAGGTACAGTATAGCAGGCTGGATATTGGTTCAGTATGGATGTCTATATGGTGCGTTCAGTGTGGCAGTATGTACGGTGGGCTCAGTATGGTAGTCTTTATGGTAAGTCTAGTATCACAGTCTCTACTAGTATGTTGAGGTCAGTATGACAGTCTGTTCTGTTGGTTTAATACGGTAGTCTGTATACTGGGTTCAGTATGGCAGTCTGTTCCGTTGGTTTAGTACGGTAGTCTGTATACTGGGTTCAGTATGACTGTCGTTATGGTGGCTTTAGTATGACAGTCTGTGTGATGGGTTCAATATGGAGGGTTCAGTACGGCAGTCTGCATGGTGGGTTCAGTATGGTAGTCTTAATGGTATGTTTAGTATATAATGCTATTGCAATTTGTATGGCAAGTTGACTCTGAGATGAAAAAAAAACGTAACAAATTTTATTTTATTAACTACTGAAAGAGGGTATTCAACAACAATGTATCAAATAATGATTCCTTGTTTTCATTTTAAAGGACAAGTCAGCAAACAAATGAGATTATAATAAGTTCTCTGTCAATGCATTTGCTTTCTAATGGTAACCAGTATTAACTTGTACATGTATATTTATATCTGCATTGGGAAAAAGGCCAAATAAATTAGAGAAAGAAGCTCACTATAGTAATAGCTGCCATTGGAACACCTTTGTATTGATGCAGAACATACTTTCTATCTGAACCCAGGTCTATAAACCTTTAGATTAAAACTTTAAGTATTGGTAACTCAATCATCAATTTTTATTCGTAATTTACAATTTGGGGTTGAACCAACAGCAGATAATTTGTTCTGTAAACAAACTCTAGCCATTATAATACAATACTTTAATGTTTCTATCTCACAAGCACGTGTGTCAACAACAACAACATATAAATTGTTTTGTATACATTATATAAATTATACATAAATGTTGCATTCTCACAAGCACTATAATTCTATTGGTACAACACTAACTACTCTTCAATGTTAGTTTGGATGTCTCTATGGTGATTTGAATGCTAAGTGCTGTATTTGTAATAAAAGATGAAGTATAACTCACTCCTTTCATAAATAAATTGACGTTCCATGATAATTAATTTATTTATTGTCTTAATATTATAACCTTTCTTATATAATTCACATATAGATATTTAAAACTGGACGAAGAATCCTCTATTTTTCAATTCGACGCTCAATTTTCTTATTCGGCACTCGACCTTTTTAGTCGACACTCGATTTTTTCTTACTTGACACTCGATTTTCTTACTTGACACTCGACTTTCTCTCGACTTTCTTACTCGACACTCGACTTTCTAACTCGACACTCAAGTTTTCTTACTTAACACTCGACTTTCTATCTCTACACTCGACTTTCTCATCCGACATTCGATTGTTTACTCGACAACCGACTTTCTCACTCGATATTTCTACCCGAAACTTGATTTTCGTCCATTTCTACTCATAATTTAAACGTATTTATTACACTTCTGGTAATTGAAGGAGTAAAACTATATGTTCCGTGAAATGTGCCATCTTTCTCACATAACCTGGTGAAAATACTTGTGACATTCATTGCAATCATATATATTGTATGTCTTTTATTCACGCCCTCATCAATATTAACAGGTTGAAATATCTGGTACATACTCACTGTGTACTTTGAAATGTCGATTACCGTGACATTTGGAAGTTAAACACCCGTATAATTTTATGATATCTTCCATTATCGAAGGTCTGTTATCTGTCTGAGATAAACTGGAGAAAACAATTCATCATGAGTTCCGATGATCGGGTCAGAATCACATGGGATATGCAAATTTCATTTTCTAGGTCACAATTGCACCCAGTTGGCTTGGCAGAGCCTTGTCTCTGCATGTAGATTTGACCACCTACATGCAGAGACAAGGCTCTGCCAAGCCAACTGGGTGAAGCAGGTTAGATTTATCTGTCCCACAAGGAATTCATGATGATTTATTATCTTACTCGTCACTGTACTTCCTTACTCGACACTCTACTTCCTAACACGACACTCGACTTCCTTACTCGACACTTTACTTCCTTACTCGACACTTTACCTCCTTACTCGACACTCTTCTTCCTTACTCGTCACTGTACTTCCTTACTTGTCACTGTACCTCCTTACCCGACACTCTACTTCCTAACACAACACTCGACTTCCTCACTTGACACTTTACTTCCTTACTCGACACTATACTTCCTTACTCGACACTTTACTTCCTTTATTCGACACTCTACTTCCTTACTCGTCACTGTACTTCCTTACTCGACACTTTATTTCCTTACTCGACACTCTACTTCCTTACTCGACACTTTACTTCCTTACTCGACACTCTACTTCCTTACTCGACACTCGACTTCCTTTCTTAACACTCTACTTCCTTACTCGACACTCGTCATTTTTACTCGACCTTCGATTTTTTTTACTTCATTACTCATGACAAGAAAGCGGTTATCGTGCTAGAAATTTCTTCATTATCAGAGTTTGTTTTTTTTTCGGACACATAAACCTTATTTGAAATAATAGAAAACGTGTACGCTGATCCGTAGACTTGAATTCGATATTGGCGCGGTTAAATAGTTTACGAAAAGTGTAATCAATTCTAAAATGTTGATTTGTTCGAAAACGAACCAACAATGACAAATGCAATCATCTTCCAAATTTAAAATAATTATTAAACAAGACAAATTGGGAAATTATTGGTGCGGCATACACAATAAATGTTAATAAGTTTGGAAAAGTGTTTTGAAATTATAGGTGAGGCATGCCGCACCAATCCTAATAACACACTTTGCCGCCCCCGTGTATATGACCATGGTACATCTACCTTTTGCCTATAAATGTATACGATGTATATATACAATACTAATATAGAATGTAATGTGTGTTAACATGGCAATATTATATGTTTTAACTAACTGAAATAAGCATATGAACTGATAATTTCACCGTGCCACTGTCATCTTACTGGTATCATGTGGTGGTCAAATTGTAAATTAATATTTGTACAACATGCCAGCTGCATAAATACTCATAGTGAGTAATGAAATTGTATATGCATTAAAAAGAAAGATGTGTGTTATTCAAATGAACACGCGATTCAATCGGTAATTTAAAAACATTACTTTCATTTCGTACTTGAAACTGCACTTAGATTGAACTAACTTGTGGTGGTAAATCCATTGGGAAAACCAGTTTTGTAAATGGAGATAAGAGCTGAATTCAGAATATGAACAAACTTTTACTTTAAAGCTAAATGTTTGATAATGAATCAGCCGATTTATATTCCTGTGCGCATGGATAAACAATGTACAGAAGTAACTATAGAACAAATTCAGAGTGTGCAGAAACAGAGGTATATTGATGAAAGTTAAGAAGAGATATAGAGTGATGTTAGTGGAGAAAGATAGATAAGGTAATTGGAGTTGGGAAAGAGATATAGAATGATGGGAGTGGAGAAACAGCCATAGAGTGATGAGAGTGGCGAAACATGATATAGAATAATGGGGATGGAGACTGAAAGATAGTTACTGGAATGGATAAATAGAGATAGAGTGATGAGGGTTGAGAAGGGGAAATAAAATGATGGGAGTGGAGAAAGAAAGGTAGTGTGATGGGTATGGAGAAAGAAAGGTAGAGTGAAGGTAGTGTAAACATTGAGATAGAGCGATGGAGGTGGGGAAAGAGAGATATAGTGATTGAAGTTGAGAAAGAGTGATAAAGTGATTGGAATGGAGAATCAAGGGTTTGCATTCTTTCACTACTTTGGATTTAAAGTGAGTTATACGTTGAACTTCTTTTCATACCGCAACATATAATGCATAATTATGGGAGTATATAAAATTATACATATTGATTGGAGCAGGCCCGTAACTAATCTGAGGCACAGGGAGGTCAGTGCTCCTCTGTTTTTCGGGCTAGGTATGAAAAAAATTGAGGCACTATATTTAATATCCATGTTACATTTTAAAACCAAATAAATTATGATACTCAGGTGAAGTATTGGTCAGGCAGCACATGTTGTCCTAATTTATTTTGCTAGGGATGGAAAACTTTGATTTTATTATTGCTGCTGTTTTGACCCAGCAAAATCTAGACTACACTAGACCATTGTCTGTAAGCTTACAACCGAAATACTGTGATTGACTACAAGCCCACACTGAAGCTAGAAATTAGTCAGTACTTTAGAAAAACTTCGTTCTGAAAGCACGAGGGGTTAATTATACCAACGTGCCGACAGTGTTGCATCCTCACTGGACATTATCCCATATAAACCACGAACTACGGGAAGACAAAAACACCGTGCGCATGCTGGCAATTCTGACGCTGTTATGACTACTTCCGAATAAATTAATTTTACCCTTTTCTAGATCATATTTTACAACTCATTTAATTTAATCAAAGATTTTTCGACTTACGTAATGTTCTGAATGGGTGTTTGTTAGGCCTACTACCAGGTAACTCTTTTCATTCTTAATAAATGTCTACAAGTAACTTCGACAAGAACTGGAAAAATGTAGTATCTTTTATCTTTTGATGATATACCAACAAGTCTTGTTAATAAGTGCAGTTATGAATTATGCATACACATACATACATACATACATACATACATACATACATACATACATACGCATAATTGTATGACGTTAGTTCTTTATTGAATCCAATTTAGAACACATTCAATTGATTATGCTGATCATGATTCCCCTTTCTACTATAGCGATTACGTGTAACTTTAGTAGACCGCAGAGCACAAAATAATTATGTAAATAGAGGTCACCGTTATTATGTTGTAATTATGTAGCTTAAGGAAATATGTTAAAAGCAATTTATATAAGTGACAGTTGAAGACATTTTTGTGATAATATTATTAATGATTCAGTGATTTAAAACAGTAAAATACGTCATACGTGTTACACCTGATAAGTCGATCTGGCAAGTGGTAAAACAGTACTCCAAGAAGTGGCTGTGTACAGAAATATATTTTATTTAACTAGTTAACTATAAATTACCTCATAAACTTCTCATCACACTCTCAAATTGGAACAACTGACTGTAAGTACTTTTACAATACCAATAAAATTTACAATGTTACAATTACCGTGTTGTTTCTTATTTAAGAACGGTAAATATAATACAATACATTAAACATTAAAACTCGACTTTCGCTGAAACGAGAAGGTCGTGTACTGAGCTCGGCGCCATTGGCAGAGCTGTCTGGAGACTTGTCTTCATGAATCATTGACACTTTACATGAGTCTTCAATATGATAAAGGGGTTAAACGGATTCGTGGATAACTCTCGTTTGGATATTTGCAACTTTAAGGTATTTCGTTATACATCACTAAAGCATTAGTACATTAGGTGAGATTTTAAGTAAACATGAATTCATTTTTTCTCCCATTCACAAAATGTCATTACAAAATGTTACGCGTGTTTAATACCCAAAAGTTCACAAATATATGAATAGGTCTGTATTTTAAAGTATACTACTGAAAGTATGTACCAGAATTACACTTCCCCTTTATCTTCTCACACATTGTTTGTTTAAATATTGCACATTAAATATAATTGTTACCCTGGCTCTGTTCTCATAGGTATGCAAAGCGTCACACCATGTACATTGTCTACATTTTTTTGACCTAACATCTATATCTTTTTTACGTTTCCTGCCAAGAAATTTTGTAAAATGTTTTACAGGTATATTCCAATTATATGTCACTCGACAGCGATTACTAACAAACAGGCTTCAAAATGTTGAGGGCGATGTCCTCCACTAATTATAAAGAAACGTTTTTAAATCTTTAAAAAAATGTTGTTCAATAAATGGTTGATTGATTGATTGATTGATTGATTGATTGATTGATTGATTGATTGAATGATTGATTGATAAGTTAACCTAATTATAATGCAATCAAGAGTGCTGACAGATGATCAGTTAACCTACATTGTAATCACTTTTTCCTGGTATCCGGGAAGATTAATCGATACTGGTGTACACTTTCCTATATGAATCAGTTGTCAGAAACAAATGGTAATGAAATGCAATGTCGTATAATAATCATCGCGGATAGTGTGGATTCGAACTCACGACCACAGCTAGTTAGGCGCACAACTGACTGAGTTAACCGGGTCCTGCAAATGCAGATGGCTCTGCCAATTTGGTAATACATGTACGTACATATTTAAATATCAAATTTAAAAACAAAACAAAAATAATTTTCATAATACACTACTGTAGTTAAATAGAGACGAGCATGTTATTTAAAGAAATAACCATGCCAATGTTATTTAGTATCAGATGTGGTAAAAATTGTCATTTTTACTCATTTAAACTTTCATGGCTTGCTAAACGCATTTATACATAAAAACAATATTAAATAAAGAATTGTTGATACGTAACACAGTTTAACTTCCAACAACCTGATACGCGTTTTATCAACTCCATTATTTCCATATCAGAACAATAATTCTTGCTTCATGACATCAACAATTGTATATTTTATACGTTTTTCACACAATATATAATCGCGAATCTTAGTAATGCTGATATTATCGAAAAAAAATTGCCCGAAGCTTAAAATTACCATTTATGTATTCATTGGAAACGTATAAAAAAAACTATGAGTTTGTCCGAACTTTTGAGACAACCAACATACATCAATATCCTTTTAAAGCAATGGACACAATAGAAACTCTTCATAAAACTAAACCGTTAACATGTATATACTGTTGAAATGATGATATTCAAAGATTTGTGCTACACAAAACAATGGTTCTCGTTTCCACATACGTATTTCGCTATGATTCATAAAATACAATTGTATTACAAATATAATGGATGGACCGCATCAAATCATTTGTTCGAATATCCATTGGTTTTAATGTCAATTAAATACTACTACTACTACTACTACTACTACTAATAGTAATGCTACTACATCAGCTACTTCTACTGCTACTCTTTCTACTACTACTATTACTTATACTACTACTGCTACTGGTATTACAACAACAATAACAACTACCACTACTATTACTTATGAAATTAACCAAACTTTTAAAATAAATAACTTTTAAAAAAAAGGCCAGCACATAAAGAAATAGTAAAACTAGAATGTATGAACAGTTACTTTGCACAGTTGCTTTGCTATATATACATGTACCCATGAATATAATTATGTGTTAAATATGTTACACGTGTTAAATCTAATTAATGTATACCTCTCTACCTCTCTCTCTCTCTCTCTCTCTCTCTCTCTATCTATCTCTCTCTCTCTCTCTCTCTCTCTCTGTGATATGTATCATAATAATCCATGTTATATGTATATATGTATATAATGTTTTTGTTTGTATTCCCTGCAAACATATATACTTGTTCACATTGAATGCTATATAATTTATACATTTCATTTTGTTTTGTTAACATTCGATGTTCATAATCTTCTTAAAGGGAGGAAATAAAGAGAATATAATTACCATTTCTTCTATTACTTCTGTTGTTACTTCTATTTCTTTCGACACTACTACATGTACTAATACTGCTATTTCTACTATTACTAATGCTATTACTACTACTACTATTTCTACTACTAGTAATACTTACGCTCGCTGTTATTACGACTACTACTACTTCTACATTAACTACAACTTCTTGTATTATTTTAATTTCTTCTACAACAACTTCTACTACTTCTACTATTTAATCTACAAGTAAAACAACTAGTTTTACTTCTACTACCACCACAACTACTACCACTACTACTATTACGGCTACTACTACTACTACTATTACTACTTCTATTATTTCTACTACTATTACTACTACTACTACTACTACTTCTACTGCTATTTTCACTTCTTCTACTAGTACTACTTCTACTACTACTACTACTACTACTACTACTACTACTACTACTACTACTGCTACAACAACTACTACTACCACTATTATTTCTACCAGTACTACTACTACTACTACTACTACTACTACTGCCACTTTTGCTACTATTACTACTTCTACTATTACTACTTCTACTACTTCTACTACTACAACTACTACCACAACTACTACCACTTCTTCTACAACAACAACAAATACTACTACTACTATTACTTCTGCTTCTAATACTACTGCTACAACTACTACTTCTACTTTTACTTCTCCTTCTACTGGTACTACTATTACTACTACTACTACTGCTACTACTACTACTTCTACTACTGCTACTTTTACTACTACTACCACTACTGTTACTATTACTACTACTTCTACTGGTACTACTATTAATTCTACAACTACTTCTACTACTACTCCTGCTCCTACTACTGGTACTACTACTACTACTACTATTACTACTACTACTACTACTGCTGCTGCTGCTACTTTTACTACTTCTACTACTACTACTACTACTATTACAACTGCTACTGTTACTACTACTACTGCTACTATTACTACTTCTATTATTACTACTACTACTACTACTACTACTACTACTACTACTACAAAAACAACTACAACTATTACTTCTACTCCTAGTAATAATACTACATTTACCACTACTACTTCTACTACTACTGCAACTGCTACTGCTTCTGCTACTACTACTACTGCTACTGCTACTACTACTACTACTACTACTACTTCAAACAATATAAACTCATTTGTGTTTCATTTTTTATGTAAACTTTCTTATCTATTCCAAATATATGGTGTTCAAATAATACGTAACACTCCAATGAATGTGGTATAAGCAAATTTTAAAGTTTGATAAAATAAATAAGTGGAATGTTTGTGGTCCATGTATAGTAGTACACTATTATTTTCTAAATAAAACTGACAATACAAATTTAACTTCAACTTATTCGACATTGACTGAGAATATCAATACATTACGAAATCACGTTAAACGTAAAACAACAATTTAAAGTCAAATTTAAAATTACATTTTTGAATGTAATTCAAAGACATGTTGATTCAAAGACATGTTTATTCGTATTTAAGTGGAATTACACTCGTACGCAATATGATATCATAAAAAGTAGTACCCGAATGGTGCGATATATAAACATAAGCCTTAGTTACGATCAAAATCAGTTTAATTAGAAGAAAAAAAACAATCAGACAACCGAAACTGACACTCTATACACGGAAACAAGAAAATAATGTAATCTTTTGAATCAGTTCCGGAAGTTATGTGACAATTGTGTCATATTTTGGAATACCACCAGGTGACACATAGTCATGTAGCGTATTTACTTATAGACAGTGTGAAGCGATCTTTTCATAGATAGTAATGACAGAGTACCTAATAATAGTATTTTTATTTATTTCAAAATGTGATTTGTAATTTCTATTTACGAATGGCTATGAAAGAAAAGTATTATATACTTCACGGACTTTATAGAAGGGCAATTGTAGGTGCAGTTGACACCAATGGGTGCAGGTCGCACCCGTGGGTGTAGGTCAAAGTCGTAGCATTTACATCTGATGGTATATCACAGACATGTTTGAAGCTCAATAATGACATTACATGTGATTGCCTTTAAAAGGTAAAGTAAATTGAGGTATAGAGAAGCAGTTTTCCCCACTCCCTGATTTCAACTTAAGCAATTGAAAATATTAATCAGGGAAGCATTTCAATATTAACGGAAAGATGAATAATTAGCATAACTCACATTATTCATTATTCACTTATCTACTTGTTTTTTCTGTTGAAGGTACGTCTACAATTTAAGCTATGCTTGTTCCGATTCTGAATTACGTTTCATAGCAGCACATTGAGAGTATTTTAGAGGAATGTTATATATCCAATATAAGTTTAATGGTATACTTTTATCAAAGAAAACAATTATTTTATATAACGCTTAGTTTTGCTTAAATGATATTATTATTATAAGGCATTGACTAAATTTGAATAAAACAAAAAGTCAATCCGGACTTTCGCTGATCAATGTTATATCCTGGAATGGTGAAAATCATAAAATTCCTTGTTGTCTGTCTATAGAAGTTGCATATTTAACACGCGCATAATTATAACTGGGGTATTTAATGTATATATATAATGCAAATAAAAGTATGAAATCTCAATCAAATTGAGGTCAAGTCCTACGAAACGCAGATGATTTATTTGTGGCTAGTACATGCAACGCAATATCAAGGTAGTTATTACAATAAAAACGAAGATACACATTTCTGTTCTGCAACAAACCGAATATTACAAACATACGTAGTACGGTTGCTTTTCAAAATATACATAATTGGGTCGGTGGGGTCATCTCTTTTGTCTCATTTTACAAATGGCAATGTTGCACTATATAACCGACTAATATGATAGTTGTATCACCGGTGGCGGTCTATATTGTCTCATTCCACAAACGGCGATATTGCACTATAACCGATTGATGTATAGATATGTCGCCACTGGGGACTTCTCTTTTGTCTCCTTTTACAAAGGGCCATGTTGCACTATAACCAAGTGACATACATGTATAGTTGTGTCACTAGGTTCTCTCTTTTGTCTTATGGTACAATGGACCATGTTGAATTATTACAGATTCATATATAGTAATATCACTGGGGTCCTCTCTTTTGTCTTATTGTACAAAGGACCATGTTGCACTACTACAGATTGATAAACAGTTGTGTCACTGGAATTCTCCCTTTTGTCCGATTGTACAAAGGGCAAAGTTGCACTATAACATATGGATATAAATTTCTGTCAATGAGGTCCTCTTTTTTGTCTTATTGTACAAAACGCAAAGTGGCACTAAAGCATATTGATATATAGTTATGTCACTAAAGTCCTCTCTTTTGTCTCATTTAACAAAGGACCATGTTGCACTATTACAGATTGATATATAGTTGTGTCACTGGAATCTTCTTTTTTGTCTTAATGTACAAAAGCCCACGTTGCACTATTACAGATTGATATATATATGTATCACTGAATAATCTCTTTTGTCTTACTGTACAAAGGGCAACGCTGCACTATTACAGATTGATGTGTAGTTGTTTCACTGAGATCCTCTCTTTTGTCTTATTTTAAAAAGGACCATCTTGCACTATTACAGATTGAATAGTTGTGTCACTGGAGTCCTTTCATTGATTTATTGTACAAAGGGCAATGTTGCACTATTATAGATTGATGTATAGTTGTGTCACTGGAGTCCTGTCTTTTGTCTGATTGTACAAAGGACCATGTTGTACTATTACAGATTGATATATAATTGTGTCACTGGACTCCTTTTTTGTCTTATTGTACAAAGGGCCATGTTGCACTATTACAGATTGGTATATAGTTGTGTCACTGGAGTCCTTTCTTTTGTCTTATTGTACATTGGACCATGTTGCACTATAACATATTGATATATAGTTGTGTCACTTGGGTCTTCTCTTTTGTCTTATTTTACAAATGGCCAAATTGCCCTATTACAGATTGTTATATAGTTGTGTCACTGGGGTCCTATCATTTATCTTATTGTACAAAGGGCCATGTTGCACTATTACAGATTGATATATAGTTGTGTCACTGGGGTCTTCTCTTTAGTCTTATTTTACAAATGGCCAAGTTGCACTATTACAGAATGATATGTAGTTGTCTCACTGGATTCGTGTATCTGAGGTCTTCTCTTTTGTCTTACTTTACAAATGGCCATGTTCCATAATTACAGATTGATATATAGTTGTGTTTCTGGGCTTTTCTCTTTTGTCTTATTTTACAAATGGTCAAGTTGCACTATTACATATTGATATATAGTTTTGTCACTGGGGTCCTCTTTTTTATCTTATTGTACAAATGGCCAAGTTGCATTATTACAGATTGATATATAGTTGTGTTTCTGAGGTCTTCTCTTTTCTCTTATTTTACAATTGGCCAAGTTGCACCATTACATATTGATATATACTTGTATCACGGAGGTCATCTTTTTTATCTTATTGTACAAATGGCCAAGTTGCACTATTACATATTGATATATAGCTGTGTCACTGGGGTCCTCTCTTTTATCTTACTGTACATAGGGCCACGTTGCACTATTACAGATTGATATATAGTTGAGTAACTGGAGTCATATCTTTTGTCTTACTGTACAAATGGCCATGTCGCACTGTTACATATTGATATATAGTTGTGTCACTGGGGTCCTCTCTTTTATCTTGTTGTACAAAGAGCCATGTTGCACTATTACAGATTGATATATAGATATATCACGGAGGTCCTCTCTTTTGTCTTATTGTACAAATAGCTAAGTTACACTATTACATATTGATATATAGTTGTGTCACTGGGGTTCTCTCTTTTATCTTATTATACAAAGGTACATTTTGCCCTATTTCAGATTGATATATAGTTGTATCACTCGGGTCCTTTTTGTATCATTTTACAAAGGGCCACGTTGCACTTTAACAGATTGAAATATAATTGTGTGATTTGAGTCCTCTCTTTTGTCATATTGTACAAATGGCCATGTTGCATTATTACAGATTGATATATAGATGTATCACTCGGGCCCTTTATGTATTATTTTAAAAAGGGCCACGTTGCACTATAACAGAGTGAAATATAGGTCCTCCATTTTGTCTTATTTTACAAAGGGTCATGTTGCACTGTTCCAGATTGATATATAGTTGTGTCACTGGAGTCAATTGTTTTTTCTTATTGTACAAAGGGTCAAATAGCACTATAACAGATTGATATAAAGTTGTGTCATTGTGGTCCTTGATTTATCACATTGTACAAAGTTGCACTGTAACAGATGGAAATATAGTTGTGTGATTTGAGCCCTCTATTTTGTCTTATTGTACAAATGGCCATGTTGCACTATAACATATTAATATATAGTTGTGTCACGGAGGTCGTACCTTTAGTGTTATTTTACAAATGGACGTGTTACACTGTAACCGACTGACATAAAGTTGTGTCACTGGGGTCCTGTCTTTTGTCTTATTGTACAAAGTGCCATGTTGCACTATAACAGATTGATATAAAGTTGTGTCACTGGGGTCCTCCCGTTTGTCTAATTTTACAAAGGACCATGTTGCACTATATCATATCGATATATAGTTGTTTCACTGATGTCCTCTCTTTTGTCTTCTTGTACAAAGGTCCATGTTGCACTTTAATAGATTGATAGATAGTTGTGTCGCTCTTGTCCTCTCTTTTTTCTTATTTCAAAAAGGACCATGTTGCTCTATTACAGATTGATATATAGTTGTTTCTCTGGAGTCTTTTCTTTTGTCTTATTTTACAAAGGGGCATGTTGCACTATTACAGATTGATATATAGTTGTATCACTGGGGTCCTCTCTTTTGTTTTATTGTACGAAGGGCCATGTTGCCCTATTACAGATAATTATATATTTGGAAGAAAACCTCAAAATGAATCTGAGAAGAACCAAAGTCATTGCGCAAGTAACTGGGAAACTGTCTCACATATTGAGACGTCGCCTTAGACCACACGGCAATGGAGGACCCATCTACTGTATTTAGCGTTTGCGCGATGTCTCCCAGTGTTGATCAAAACAATATAAACAGTAGTAAGTCTTGTTTCATGTTCTTATTGGTAGCTTTTTTGATTGAACCTGGGCAACAGTATGTATGAAGCACACTATACAAAGTTATTACGCCCATGTAGACTATTCATTTGACAATAACGGTACATTCTGACTAAATACACGTGCCACTGTGGGTGTTCACTTTACTACTGAAGACAATTAATGGTAGATCAATTAATTATAGTATTTTTAGGATTATGAGCTCGATCTTCCTTAAGCACTTTAACAAAATGTCGAAGTATAAAAGTACCAATAATGCTGCTTAAAACAAACTGATACGACGGTGGTCCTATTGGTTGCAGAGACAGTGGTGAAATTTCATTGACAAATAGTAAATAAGTTGTAAGCTTTCTGTTGTTAGCCGTACTTTGGTTTCCTCTGCGTAGAGAGAGGTCTGACATAAAGTTAATTTACTAAAACAGAAATGACAAATATTTCTCACATGCCACTAGTCGGAGCTAATGGAACTCTTAATTATGCCCTGTTTACATGTACACTCTATGTTCACGAGTTGCTTTAAAGTAATAATTGATGCAATGTTATACTAGTATACAAATAAAGGTAAATTAGTTAAAAGAGATCTCTTAAGTATTGTAATGACTGAATAAAACTGAGATTCATGATTGTTAAACGTATTTTTGTTTTGTAGTTATGTTTATATTGTGTATTGGTAATCTATTAACATGGGAGACATATAATATCGATATATAAAAGAAATACTAACTTAATTCATAAGAGATGACACACGTTTTCTGTGCATTAATTTGTTGTTGAATATTTAGTATACATGAGCATAGAGCCGTTACAAATATCTTGTACTCCTACGCTGTAGTGGTTGTTGTTTGTTGTATTGCGAGTGTTTTATATAGATTTTCAATTTCCAATTTGAAATATGTAACTGCTAAGATTTGAACGCGAACAGATAACAGAAAATGTCAGACGATATAGTCAATACTGCAAAAAGGCACCTTTTAATAGTTTGTGTTTATTTGTAATACTTAACACTTCAACTTACAATTTTATGTCTATTAATGGATAATATAATGAAAATGTTAAAATGCTGCTGTTTCTACCCAGAAATAATGAGCTAGAATGCTGGCGTTCTTACTTAGAAAAAATGAACTAGAATGCTGGCGTTCCTACTTAGAAATAATGAGCTAGAATGCTGGCGTTCCTACCCAGAAATAATGAGCTAGAATGTTACCATTCCTACTCAGAAATAATGAGCTAGAATGCTGTCGTTCCTATTCAGAAATAATGAACTAGAATGCTGGCGTTCCTACTTAGAAATAATTAGCTAGAATGCTGGCGTTCTTACTTAGAAAAAATGAACTAGAATGCTGGCGTTCCTACTTAGAAATAATGAGCTAGAATGCTGGCGTTCCTACCCAGAAATAATGAGCTAGAATGTTACCATTCCTACTCAGAAATAATGAGCTAGAATGCTGTCGTTCCTATTCAGAAATAATGAACTAGAATGCTGGCGTTCTTACTCAGAAATAATGAGCTAGAATGCTTCCTTTCCTACACGGAAATAATTAGCTAGAATGCTGGCGTTCCTACTTAGAAATAATTAGCTAGAATGCTAGCGTTCCTACTCAGATATAATGAGCTAAAATACTTCCGTTCCTACTTGGAAATAATTAGCTAGAATGCTGGCGTTCCTACTCAGTAATAATGAGCTAGAATGCTTCAGTTTCTACTAAAAAATAATGAACCAGAATGTTGCTGTTCCTTTTGAGAAGGAACGCGCTAGAATATTGGCGCCCCTATTCAAAACAAAACAATGTGTCAGATTAGGAATTATTCAATACATATATTTTTGTATTTTAATTTTATTACTAGTTTTAAACACGTTTTTTTTTTAAATTATTGCATTCATAAAATGATGAATTGATAAAAATTACAAACAGTTCACCTTTAAAATTAGTTTAGATTTTTTTCTTTTGATAACAATAATTAATTGGTGAGAGGGAAGTGTATAGCACACGTTTATGTTGATTCCTTAACCTTAATATTAGGGGTAAGGGATGGGTGTGACTACACCACCTCCGTTTCTACGCCTATGGTTTGTCAATTATATATCGTTCTTTGTTTTAATTGGGAATTTTGCTCTTCATTAAAATGCCAAAGAGTGACATATACCTGACCTCCTTGTCCTAACTAACTAACTACTGGTTAACCCACCTTAGATTCCCTAATGAGATGACAACAGCATTACTGTAGCTAAACTTAGTATTTACGTTTGTACAATGGTACATGGCAACCTTCCAACAAAGCTACACAAACAATTAGTTTATATATGTTAGATATACCTATAGTCAGGTTTACCGATTATAGTGGTCATGTAATAATGAGTAAATTAATTACAAATCGATCCATCTTGATGATATAATTGAAGAGTATAACATAATCTGTGTTAAGACTATGTGCTAAATCAGTCAAATACCAAATAGTAATCAATATACTACACATGGTTACGTACCACATAATTATATATGTAACGCATCAACTATCATTCTAATACTTGTAATATCTATGTGTGGTGAAGAATCAAATATCATCTATTACATGTAATATCCATATACGGTAGATCTAAGAGGGAAATTAAGTAATTATTTAAATACCAAATATTACATGTAATATCCATATACGGTATATATAAGTGAAAAATTAAGTAATTATTCAAATACTAAATATTACATGTACTATCCATATACGGTAGATCTATTCGGGGATAAAGTAACTTATTAAATACCCAATATTACATGTAGTATCTATGTATGGTAGATCTATTCGGGAGGTAAAGTAACTTATTAAATACCCAATATAACAAGAAGTTTCTATGTATGGTAGATCTATTCGGGAGATAAAGTAACTTATTAAATAACCAATATTACATGTAGTATATATGTATGGTAGATCTATTCGGGACATAAAGTAACTTATTAAATACCCAATATTACATGTAGTATCTATGTATGGTAGATCTATATGGGAAAGTAATCAATCAAATACTCTCTATATATGTACATGTAAGTATCAACGTATAGTATATCTACGTGGTAACTGAAATATCGCACCGTCTGTCGAAATAAATATGATACTTTTATAACATGCAATGTCTATATATGGTATATATATATATATATATATATATATATATATATATATATATATATGTGTGTGTGTGTGTGTGTGTGTGTGTGTGTGTGTGTGTGTGTGTGGTAACTGAAGAATCGACCTATTTATATAAATGGATACAACATCATATATTAATATCATGGTATAGGACTAATTATCGCCGACCAGTTGGTCATTTGCGGATCAATAATAATGTAACGGAATAATTCATGTAAACAAAGAAAATAACTACATAAACAAAAGCAATGCAATTAAATACTTCACTGTTTAACCTTAAAAAACAATCGGTAAAGGGGGTAATCAAAACACCGATATTGCCGCCTGTGATTAAATTGCTAGAAAATAAATCAAGATAGAACATATGTATACCATGTAACAACACCCATATTGATATATACTAGAAACTTCGTAACACAACGTAGTACTGAATAACGTACTGTTTCAACAAATAATTAGGAAAGGTGTCCTAGCTTTTGTTTTGAATTAAGCGCCAATAATAACAACAGAGGACTGGTGACTTGAATTTCGTTCTATATAAATATTTTTTATTTTTGGCAATTTTTTTAAAGGGGGCTGATTTTTTTCTTTATCGGTAAAGACGGTAATCCAAACACAGATTTGCCGCCTGTGGTTAAACTACGACCTCAGAGGGAAGACTGGTGTATCTTCGTATTCAATCTTGGCTTACATCTATCTTATTGCTCTGACAAAGTGTGGTTATATATTGAATAATGATTCTACATTATACGTATAATCATTGTTATGAAAAACCATGTTAAAACAATGATGCGTTCATTCATTAGGATCTGTCAGGAGGTATCGATAGTAGATAAACCGACATAATATGTACTTGAAATATGAACATGATTAGATTATAACAAATATATCGAAGAAATCAAATATCAGTCCTATTGTTACGCATGCTGTATACTCCTGTCCTGGTTATATTGCCTTAACTATGTCTATACAATGGATTGACGATATTTAATCTTAATAATACACCATTCCAAATTAACAAATAAATATTTACGTCAATTGTAATCACGTAATACGTTACACATAGAGAGGAAAGATTAAAGATTACAGGTGGAACTCAGTATGTAATTTGAAATGTCAATTTCGGTGACATATTTGGGAGTAAAATATTAGATGTCCCCAGACTTGTGAAAAACGTACATGTAACACATGTTTATTAAACTAAACAGCTTAAAGTGGATATTACAGGCATGTTATGATTTGTCTCAATTAATGATAAAAAGAGTTTATAATTGTATGATAAGAATGGTTTATGAACGAATATAAACAGTCAACTTATATAATTGAATTGATTGACTGATGTAATATTTAGCGTCATCTTTATGCAATCGAGGACTAACGGACGATCAGTTAACCTAACCACTGTTTTCTGGGATCCGCCTGGAAGGTTAACCAGTGCTCGAGCACACCCCATATACCCAAGAAACTGACATCATTCGCAGTTGAAACAGCGACGAGAGACAAACGATGATGAGACGTAATACCGTATATTAATCAGCATGTAGACTGTGGCCTGGTGGTGATTTAAACACACGACCCCTTGATTGACATTCAGACGCGCAACCAACTGCGATAATCGGGCCCGGCAATTTGACTTAAATGTCTAAAGGTACTCAATAAAAGCTAACAATCTTACAAAATACGCTTAGAGATAATGACACATTTAAAGTTGCTTACATGTTTTAAACAGTTGTATTGCGTTAATTATATTTGCTGTATTCTTAAATATAGAGTTGCACATTATTATTTGTACGTTGTTTGCAATGCAATACTGAAACTGGATCAATTCCAACCTTAAGCGAAAATTAATAATTAAAATAGTTTATTTCCATGAATTTAAAATATACAAATATAATACCAGGTAACTGCCCAAGTATGTTGCATAATGTATAAAGGTAAATTCAGCTATAATTCTAGAAACTTAAAGAACCACATGAATTTGTTTTTTAATTACACTCTCAGACTTTTGTTATACTTTCAGCATTAAATATACCACATGGACACAATGTATTTATGTTGCCATGGCAAGTAGAATTTCCAAATTGCATAATGCTACCGAATACCGTTACGTAGCAACGGCGCTAGAAAATATGCATATAATGGCTACCTTTAGCAGTGCGATGACGTCAACGACCTCCAGTATTTGCATCATTTTTATGTCAAAATCTTCATAAACTTAAGTTTCAAAATCATTGCATCATTGAACCGTTCAATGAAAAATGAAAGCTGAATAGCCATAATATGCATTCTTTGTAGCGATGTTGCTACTTAACGGTAATTCTATATATACTCGGAATGTTGCAATTGCATAGAGAAAATGATCCTTTTTATGGCAATATAATGTAAATGCACGTGTTATATTAAATGTTGAAAAGAATCATAAACGTCCAATTATATTTTGAAACACCTTTTCATTTTTGGAAACAAATCTGTCCTTTTGTCAGTTTTTTTGTATATTAATATTAATTAACTATTTTGTATTAGTTATGCCATTGACAAAAATTCGAATCGGTACAATCCGAATAAATAAGACATATATAAACCGAACGTGTGCCCATGCGATTACTTCCGGTTGTCTATCCTAAGAGCGTCCACTAGATACTCGGGACGAACGCCTTGTAATAATGAGAAAAACACCATGGACATTAAAAGTTAAAGTATCTGAAACTGATTATGTAGTGTGTTGCTGTCACATCAAGATTCCGGATTATAAATCTCATGAGATAAGCTTCAAAAATACAATACAAAGCCTAATGATTTGTCCTATTTTTGAACATCAGTATATTTTTATGAACAAATTGAAAACTGGCCCGATTATCAGAAGCAGTTAATCAAATGTATAGTCATCAAGAAATAGATCCCGTATTTGGTTCGTGGTCTACGACATTGGACCAATATAACAATCTCTGGGTCAATAACTGGACCAATATAAAATCGCTCCATTAATTATAATGATTACAATTACACTAGTATTGTGACATGTGTTTTACGGGCTTCCGGTGTAGACAAATAATGTAAACAGCATACCAGTAACTCTATTTTATAGAAAAAATTAAATTGCCATTCGAAGCAAATGTCTATAGTGTTTTATATTTGTACATAGTGAAGGAAAATGCAACTTCTGTAACATGTACATTTCACTATTGATATTTCCTCCAGGAAAACCAATTTCACGTCATGAGATAACAGCTAACCTTGGTACATGGTGTGTCAACATAATCCCGATAACCTATTTTGTAAATATACCAGTTATCATGTACGGTTACATGTGTCAATGTATAAACACGGGAATAATTAGCAAATTTGTAAAAAGTGTCATTACTTAAAGATAACTAGCGATTCTATTGCCAATCTGTTTACAATGAATAGTGGCATTATTCTATATCTGTTTACAATGAATAGTGGCTTGATTTTATATATGTTTACAATGAATAGAGGCAATATTGCCTATCTGTTTAAAATGAATAGTGGCTTTATTTTTTATCTGTTTACAATGAATAGTGGATGTATTGCCTATCTGTTTACAATGAATAGTGGATTTATTTTTTTAATTGTTAACAATGAATAGAGGCTTTATTGCCTATATGTTTTCAATGAATAGTGGCTTTTTATATCAGTTTACAATGAAAAGTGGCTTTATTTTATATCTATTTACAATGAATAGTGGCTTTATTGCCATCTGTTTACAATGAATAGCGGCTTTATTGCCTATCTGTTGAAAATGAATAGTGGCTTTATTGCCTATTGGTTAACAATGAAAAGTGACATATTTTATGTCTGTTTACAATGAATAGTAGCTTCATTTTGTATCTGTTTACAATGAATAGAGGCGTTATTGCCAATCTGTTTACAATGAATAGTGGCTTTATTTTATGTCTGTTTACAATGAATAGTGGCTTTATTTCATATCCGTTTACAATGAATAGTGACTTTATTTTATATATTTTTACAATGAATAGTGGCTTTATTTTTTATCTGCTTACAATAAATAGTGGCTTTATCTTATATCTGTTTACAATGAATACAGGCTTTATTTTGTTTCTATTAACAATAAATAGAGGCGTTATTGCCTGTCTGTTTACAATGAATAGTGACTTTAGTGCCTATCGGTTTATATTAATCAGTGATTGTATTGTCTATTGGTTTACACTAAACAGTGCCTTTATTGACTATCGGTTTACAATAAATGGAGCAGGTGCCTTTTTGCCTCTCAGTTTGCATTCTCAGAGATTTTATTGCCAATCGGTTTACAATAAAAATTACTTCAATGTCTGTCGGTTAACAATAAACAGTGACGTTATTGCGAAGCGGTTCACAATAAACAGTGACTTTATTGTCTATCGGTTTACAATAAACAGTGACTTTATTGTCTATCGGTTTACAATCAGCAGTGACTTTATTGTCTATCTGTTTACAATAAACAGTGACGTTATTGCGTATCGGTTTACAATAAACAGTGACTTTATTGTCTCTCGGTTTACAATAAGCAGTGGCTTTATTGTCTATCTGTTTACAATAAACAGTGACGTTATTGCGTATCGGTTTACAATAAACAGTGACTTTATTGTCTCTCGGTTTACAATAAACAGTGACTTTATTGTCTATCGGTTTACATTAAGCAGTGACTTTATTGCCTATCGGTTTATACTAAATAGTCAGTGACTTTATTGTCTATCGGTTTACAGTAAACAGTGACGTTATTGCGTATCGGTTCACAATAAACTGTGACTTTATTGTCTATCGGTTTACAATAAACAGTGACGTTATTGCGTATCGGTTCACAATAAACAGTGACTTTATTGTCTATCGGTTTACAATAAACAGTGACTGTATTGCCTATCAGTTTACAATTAAAAATGACTTAATTATCTATCAGTTTACAATACACAGTGACTATATTTATAATTACAGGTTTATTGCAGATCCGATCATAATATAGGCTATCGATTCACAAAGAAAGAAGTGCCTTTATTACCTATATTTTTAAGATACAATGAATAATAACTTGAGTCCTAATATTTTTTATCATAATTTATGTAAGCGTAACCGCTACTCAAGTTTATTTTGTTTTATTATGTTTTGATGAAATTATCTGCATATATCCTGAAATGTAGAGGTAGACTTGAATTGGTATCACAGTTAAGCATGCGTATGTCACTTTTATTAAAGTGGCATAACTAGTAACTAAACATGTATTTTTTATAAAAAAATAAGCAACTTGTTCATGATTGGCAAATTTATCGTGAATTTTCAACGTCTGGCATCACTCCAACAACCAAATACCTCAATTATACGTGAAAACATCGTGTTCTCATTCACAATATGTCGCTTGTTTGGATTTTAAATTCGTGACACCTTCTCAACAGGTTATCTTGGGAACTTTCAGTCAGTAAAATCGGGTTCTAAAATCGGGTACTACTGATTTAATAACGTTTATATATCCACTTTTGCGATTTATGTTTTGGTTTTCTATTATTTGGACAGTGTAGCCACTGGTTAGGGTAATAACTCAGGAGACGATTCTGACTTTACCGTTGAAAAACAACCATAAGTTATTGTTATGTTGTTATGTTGAAGTTGGACTCTTGTCACGGAATAATGTCATCCCGGAATCAGGTCTTTATTACAAAACTACGGAATAATGTTATCCCGGACTCTGGTCCTCATTACAAAACTACGTATAAAACTAATGCTAAAGTTGGACTCATGTCACGGAATAATGTCATCCCGGAATGTGGTCGTCATTTCAAAGCTACTTATAAAACTAATGTTTAAGTTGGACTGTTGTCACGGAATAATGTCATCCCGGAAACTGGTCGCCATTACAAAACTTCTTAACAAACTAATGCTTAAGTTGGACTATGGTAACGGAAAAATGTCATCCCGGAATTTGGTCGTCGTTACAAAACTACTTGTAAAACTTATGTTTAAGTTGGACAGTGGTCTCGAAATAATGTCATCCCGGAATCTGGTCGTCATTACAAAACTACTTATAAAACTAATATTTAAATTGGACTGTGGTCACGGAATAAAATCATCCCGGACTCTGGTCGTCTCTACAAAACTACTTATAAAACTAATGTTAAAGTTGGACAGTAGTCACGAGATAATGTCATCACATATTCTGGTCGTCATTACAAAGCTACTTTTAAAACTAATGTTTAAGTTGGACAGTGGTCACGAAATAATGTCATCCCAGAATCTGGTCGTCATTAACAAAGCTACTTATAATAGTAAAGTTTAAGTTGAACAGTGGTCACGAAAACTACTTTTAAAACTAATGTTGGACAGTTGTCACGGAAATATGTCTTCTCGAAATATTGTCGTGATTTCTTTCAATGATATAGTTGTGGGAGTGGAGAAATAGAGATATAATAATGGAAATGGATAAATAGAAAGAGATAGTGATGGGAATGGAAAAGTATAGATATAATAATGGAAGTGGAGAAAGTGGAGAAAGAGAAATAGAATGATTGGCTGGAGAGAGGTAGATAGAATAATGTAAGTGGAGTAAGAGAGATAGAGTGATGGGAGTGGAGAAAGAGAGATAGAACAATGGAAGTGGGAGAGAGAGAGAGAGAGAGAGAGAGAGAGAGAGAGAGAGATAAGTTGAGAAAGACAGATAGAGTGATGGGAGTGGAGAAGTGAGTGTTTGTTTTTTTCACTGCTTTAGATTTAAAATGACTGATACGTTATATTACTCTTCATGGCGCGACATATAGACATATTTATACGAGCATAGACAAATATACATAGTGATGGGAGTAAAGAGACGATAAGTTACATACTTATTCTCCTGTTGATTTTCATTGACGGATTCTTCAAAATACTATTTCTACTATTTATACCGCATTAGATAGACAGTGAGAAGGGAGTGGCGATAGAGAGATAGAGAGATGGGAGTAGAGAAGGAGAGATAGAGAGATGGAAGTGGAGAGGCATGTGGTTGTATGCTTATTCTCCTATGAATTTACAGTGATGGATAAGTCACAGATACGAAGACACTTTCTACAGACAGATAGAGACAAACCATTGAACTGATCGTTGTGTATATAACATAATATTTCCTATATATTCTGTGTGCATTAAACGCGATTTTCTATGACTGGCACGTACATTAAATACGACATTCAATATCTGCCATGAACATTTAACACGACTTTCTATATCTGCCGCGAACATTGAATACGACTTTCTATATCTTCAGCGTACATTGAATACGACTTTCTATATCTGTCGCGTACATTGAATACGACTTTTTATATCTGCCATGTTAATTAAACACGACTTTCTATATCTGCCGCGTACATTGAATACGACATTCAATATATGCCATGCACTTTAAACACGACTTTCTATATCTGCCGCAAACATTGAATACGGCTTTCTATATCTTCCGCGTACATTGAATACGACTTTCTATATCTGCCGCGTACATTGAATACGACTTTCTTTATCTGCCGGGTACATTAAACAAGACTTTCTATATCTGCCTTGTACATTAAACACGACTTTCTATATATGTCGCGTACATTGAATGTTACTTCTATAATTGTTGCGTACATGAACATTAAAACGGCATTCTATATCTGCCGCGTACATTTAATACGGCATTCTATATCTGCCGCGTACATTGAATACGACTTTCTATATCTGCCGCGGATATTGAATACGACTTTCTATATCTGCTGCGTACATTGAGAACAACGATAAAAACGAGTTGTTATATCTGCTTTGTGCGTCAAGCACAATTTACTATATATGCCAAGTTCATTAAACATGGCTTTCTATATCTGCCATGTACATTCAATACGACTTTCTATATCTGCGCATACATTGAAAACGACAATAAAAACGAGTTGTTATATCTGCTTTGTGCATCAAGCATAATTTATTATATCTGCCACATTCATTTAACACGGCTCTCTGTATCTGCCAGGTACATTAAACATGACATTCTATATCTGCCAAGTTCATTAAACACGGCCTTCTGTATCTGCCGGGTACATTAAACACGGCTTTCTGTATCTGCCGGGTACATTAAACACGGCTTTATGTAGCTGCCGGGTACGTTAAACACGACTGTACATTAAACACGGATTTCTGTATCTGCCCGGTACGTTAAACATGACTTTTTATACGTGTAACGTTCATTTAATAAGACTTTTTATGCTTTGTATATCAAAATTGATTCAGTGCGCATTAACGAAGGTTATCTGTATTTGTATTTGTATCTGTATAATTATGTAAATGTATCATGTAACAATAGCATTTTTGGGCAGCGACTACGTCATTTTACTGCAGATATATCTACTGCCGTGTTCTATCAATGGTCCAAAGCCACAGTAAGGTCACGGGTACGGAATCCGGCACGCATGACTTGGACAAACGACGCCACCAGGGTGGGGAAATTGAGCTAAAACCAATGTGAAATTTATAAATGCCTAGAATGTGCCCGCCGCCTCCTCCCTGACCACGATGGGGGAAAACATTATCATATGAATCCAACGTTTCATCTTCAATCCGCCATGTTCATTATTTTGATTAAATTATCAACTCGTAAGGTATAAAATAAACGATGGTTAAAACGGGACCACTGTAGTTGATGCATGGCATAAGATGAATGGATATAATATGCTGAAAATCAATTAATCAGGTATCAATATTCTAGGGTCATTCAGCATATTCATTTCTTGATCTGTGTTTCCCGATCTGTGTTGTATTTTTATTTTGTTTTTGTTCTTGGACATAACAGTGGCTGTTGATTCATGTTGGCGTTATATTAATTAAAAAAAATGCTTGTAGATGTTTATATTGGTACGGCGTAAATTACAAAAAAAATATGATTTATAATAAATTATATTTATATCTCGTGGAATTTTTCATTTAATTTAAATGTATTATCATTAATAATAATAATAATTATAATAATATAAATAATAATAATAATAATATATTATTATTGTTGTTATTATTATTATTATTATTAGTATTATTATTATTATTACTATGATTATTATTATTATTATTATTATTACTATGATTATTATTATTATTTTTATTATTATTATAATAATAATACTGATAATAATAATAATAATAATAATATATTATTATTGTTGTTATTATTATTATTATTATTAGTATTATTATTATTATTACTATGATTATTATTATTATTATTATTATTATTACTATGATTATTATTATTATTATTACTATGATTATTATTATTATTTTTATTATTATTATTATTATCAGTATTATTATTATTACAGTTACAACCATGTCAGACGACTACAGTCACGTGTCGTTACGCCTCTGTGATATATTGGAGCATGTTGGTGGATCTGAGGCAATGCGGAAGTTACACCAGAAAGTCGGGATTAATAAGGACATGATTGGTACGTTGAGTAATCGTCTAGATCAACTGCATAGTTCCATGTACACATTCGGTAGTTTCTGTGAAGGAACAACCACACCGGGTCTTCAGTCAGATATAGATTATTTATTTTGTAGCGATTATTTTCCTGTGGTAGAGAATATTGATGACGCTGCTGATCACGCTCTATCATTCCTCATGGTCCGTGATGAACACACACAACCAGGATATGTAAAACTTCAGGAGGTTGGTAATGGAATACCACATATAGTATATAATAGTGATATAAATAATGGTCCAGGTGTTGATTCTGACTGTAATGGAAGAATATGCTGGAAACATTTTTCTCAATGTGGTGAGATGGATGGTATAGAGCGTGAGAGAAATGGTCCGGCAGATACGGTTATACGTGCACAGATTGATATGGTCCTTGCATTAAGATGTGCATCAGTACCGGAATATGCCAGTGAGTGGATAAGACGACCACGATCACATGAATGGCCATCGAGACATATGATTGATCAAATGAAAGCGTCTGGATGTTTTGTTGTAGGGGTAGGACATCCGGCCAGTGTTGAGAAACATATTGAATGGAGATTATCGTTCTCTCTTCAGGAGAGACAACTCATGTTTAGTTTTAATACTGTACAACACAAGTGTTACATTCTCTTAAAAATGATCAAAAAGGATTTGATAGAACGCAAGCTAGGAAAATCTATTAGCTCTTATCATTGCAAAACCTGTCTGTTTCATGTGATAGAGAATACACCAGTCAGCATATGGAGGCCAGATAACTTACTTTCATGTGTACGTCTGTGTTTATTCGTTATGCTCAAATGTGTGGAAAACGGATTTTGCCAAAATTACTTCATTAAAGAAGAAAACATGTTTGACAGAGATGTCCATAGAATCATTAAGCCACGTTTGATAGAACTTCTACGATCATTAATTGCAAGCGGTTCAATGTTATTGTTAGGTATCGAATGTGACCAGATTGGAGACATATTACTGAATCAGGCTAACTTTGGCATTATTTATAAAGCTAGTATAGAATATAGTAAAAATCTTAAATCGCATATCGTTAAGTTCCAATCAGATCTCAGAAACACAGTCAATAGAACAATGCAAGGAAACGACTTGGTATCTAACTGCTGTTATTATTCAGCGCTGATACAAAGTGTGTCGTCTGGTGCATACTCTAAGGATCACAATGAACAACAAACCAGAGATGTATTCCCGCCTATAATCTCATATCTACATTACAGATTAGCTCAACAACTTATTTCCCTGGTACTGAGATCCCCGTATACTCCGATGACAAGTGATCGAGTACTCTGGAGTACTTATCATCATTTCCTGGACGGATGTGGATGTGACATGACGTCATCACCACTTGTGTTTGCGACTGTCCTGTACAAATTTGGATTTTATGACAGGTGCGAGCGTCTGCTGGAGCAGATAACCGCAACGTTCCAACCGGATGTACCTACTGTGTGTTCGTGTACCTATAAGAAATGTGAGATATCTTTAAACGACATACCAGCTGAATATGCACCGTCGTCTCTTTCATCCACAGTGCCTTGTATCGTGTTCCTTCCGTCAGAGTCGACACTAGCCCCGCCCTCACTCCAGTACGAGATGTATAGATCAGTAAACACACCTCCAGGATCACGTGATGAGAAGGATGACTACTGGTATGACTTTGCTGTAGTGGACGGCATAGTCTACCTCCACGTTCTAAAGTGTCTCGTTTATTCAAGCCTGAATAAGTCAATGCACAAGCGTGTCGCCATTTGTAACCTGAAATGGGTTATTCAGAACGAGGCCAATCTTGGACATCGGGAAACAGGATACAACTTACTTGGATGGCTTTACGTACAAGAAAATCGTGTTCCGGAAGCTGTCCAGTGTTTCGCGGAATCATGGAGAATAAAGCCGCTACACAACGCAGCCAAATGGCATATCTTGAGTCTGCTGTACCATTTCAATGGGAACCAGAGATAAATCAAACTCGGATACCGTGAAACGGGATACTATCTATAGTCTTGTTTTCTAGACGCTGTTATGTGTTTAAAATAAATCAGCAGACACAGATCAGTGAAAACATTACATTAGAACTAGCTTTGATAGAAAGTACAAGTTATAGCTGTATTCCAGCAATTCTATAACAGATCTAGACAATTATGGACACAATATGCCTCTGTATCAATTACTTGTATGTGTTGGTTAGCTTGATTCAGACGTGCTATACATTACGTAGCCCGATTATATCTCACAATACCAGAGGTCTGGTTGCATGCTGATGCTGTCCCATAATTTAATTTTAGAAATGCATTAGGTGAGATCGACATTATTGTTGAGGTATAGATTTGGTTAAATATCAAACAAAATGTTAATGTTTGTAAAAATAATACATGTACATATTTTAATAAACCTTTTATTATTATCTATTACAAAGTCTCCAAAAATGGCTATTTATTAATTTGACATTATTTGTAGAACTTTATCTAACCAATACATATGGACGAATCATTCGGACATTGTTCAGTAGTTTTCAAATATGATTTTATAAAATTTATATAACTGTAATAACTGGTGAAATATGTAAAATCACACAAAATTCATATATAAGCCATACATGTGTTTTGTTTTTAAAATGCGTACACTAAATTTGTGTATTATTTTCTTAATTAAAAATAAAAAAATTTCTTTGTGTATTATTTTGTAGATGATAATAACATATTTCCAAAGCTTATTATTTATATGATAACAATTGTTTTTGGAGGAAAAAAACACTAAAACGGATATTGTGCAATAGTTATATACTTGAATTATATTCATATGGTCCGTTATTTCTATTTAATAGTTATGTTTAAACTTATTTATTTTACTTCGATTGCGAAACAAATTATTACAACTTCAATATATCACGCTCGAAGGTGGAACCGTTACTAAGCTTATGCAGATAAGATGTCTTGCTCACTTGCTTGTCACATACTTGTAAGTGTGGTTAAATCATCAATCCGGTGTGATTTCTCACTGCCAAATACATGTTTAAACTAGCTTTCGTAAGTACGTACAACTGTTCTGCCGTGGGGTGTCATGTTCAAATATCATTTGTAAAATGTTCATAATTGTGGTTAAATCATTAACCCGATGTGATTTCTGACTGCCAAATACATATATAAACTAGCTTTCGAAAGTAGGCACAACTGTTCTGTCGTGGGGTGTCATGTTTAAATATCATTTGTAATATGTTTATCATTGTGGTTAACTCATCAACCCTGTGTGATTTATCACTGCCAAATACATGTATAAACTAGCTTTCGAAAGTAGGCACAACGGTTCTGCCCTGAGGTGTCATGTTTAAATATCATTTGTAATATGTTTATAATTGTGGTTAACTCATCAACCCTGTGTGATTTATCACTGCCAAATACATGTATAAACTAGCTTTCGAAATTAGGCACTACTGTTCTGCCGTGGGGTGTCATGTTCAAATATCATTTGTAACATTTTTATAATTGTGGTTAAATCATCAACCCGGTGTGATTTCTCACTGCCAAATACATGTACGTTATGGCGACAATATACAACTTTGGCTCATGCATGTGATGAGAGGCGGCAAATTGAGAAGTTCATAACTTTGTTACATTATGTACATACCATGGTTCTAGATTCATTATTTATAAGAATTTGTTGATATTCACACGTTATGACTATTTGTTGCTTTTTTACACTGATAGTTAGCCTGGAATAACCCTTCGAGTTGGCATCACAAAATATTTACTTGTTATTACGAAGTAAGATCTCAAAAAATTTATTCATTTTTAGAAAACTTGCAGACGACAGAAAAACAAACACGTTATATCAATGGATGATGTTTTCAGAGGCCATTAGAGTGAGATAGAGATCGAACCCGCTACATCTGGCTTGAACGGCCAACATTTATGTTAGAAGACATCTTTGCCCAACCCGATTTCTATATTATAAAATGAAAAACAATATCAACCGGTCAACATCCTATACATTATAAGACTACACTTTCTCTATTTATATTTATTTAGCTATCGATCAGAAAGAAATAAAACACTATTTATTCGTTTTTTATTTGAATGCATTTTATAAGCAAACTGACAAATGTGTAGTATAATCAATCGTCTGCATTTCTCAAGCCTATTGAGTCACGGTTTGTAACGGGGTTTTCCATGTTATAAATATAGACACGCCTCTCCTTTGTGTAATCACATGATCACTACGGAGAAATGGACGAAAGCGTTAAATGAAATAATGTTGGATATCATGTCGTATTTGTGAAAGTGTGAGACTGTTGTTATTATAAGGTCTGTATTTATTTATTTACAAGTAATTTTCTGATTAATTATGGTATATAACGATTATTGCTTCAAGTTTCGCTTCCCATGTATTTTGTACAATCAATACTTTGTTTTTCCAATTTATGTACCTCGTTCTACATTGTGTTAGTTTGTGTGTTTAAGTATAATGAACCATTCAATTTGATATGTTTTAATAATAGCTTAAGTTTACGAATGTTCAAACATATTGTTCTTGTCTGGTTGTTAAATTGCACATGTCCATGTTTATATTGCTAGTTTCGTTTTCCGTGTATTTTGTACACGGCTTTGTTTAATTGTTAGTTAAGTGTGATAAATGTGACTGTGTCACTTTTAGTAGAGTGTCAAGAGTCGATTGATTGATTGAATGATTGAATATTTAGCGTCATTTTTATGCCATCGAGGGCTAACAGACGATAAGTTTACCTAACCACTGTTTCCTGGGATTAACCAGTCCTCGAATACACCCCATCTCCGCAAGTAACTGATAACTTTCCCACTTGAATCAGTGGTGAGAGATGAATGATAATGAGACACAATGTCGTATATCAATCATCACGGAGACTGTTGCCGGGCAGGGATTCGAACTCAGGACCCCTGGATTAATAGAGGCGTAACCGACTGAGCTAATCGGGCCTGGCTGTCAAGAGTCAAGTAAGAAAGTCAAGAGTCGAGTAAGAAATTTGAGTGACGAGTATTAAAGTCAAGTGGCAAGTAAGAAAATCAAGTCGCGAGTAAGAAAGTCATGTGGCGAATAAAAAAAAATTAGCGTCGAGTGATAAAATCGAACGCCAAGTAAGAAAGTCGACTGTCGACTAAGAAAGTCAAGTATCGAGTAAGAAATTTAAGTGTCGAGAATATAATCAAGTGTCGAGTAATGAAATCAAATGTCGAGTGTCGAGTAAGAAAAATTCAAATGTTTAATATCAGTTTTTAAATCTATGGGTACAGTATGACGGATTGCAAGGTGGATACAGTATAGCATTTTATATGGTCAGTCCAGTATGGCAGTTTGTATGGCGGTTCAATATGGTAGTGTGTATGGTGAGTTCAGTATGGCATTCTGTGTAATGGGTTCAGTTTGTATTGTAGGTTTAGTATAGTAGTCTGATTGGTGTGTTCACTATGGCTGTCTTAATGATCGGAACAGTAAAGAAGTCTGAATAACCGATATAGTATTGCAGTCTGTATGATATGTTCAGTTTGGCAATCTGTATGGTGGGCTCAGTATGGCAGTCGTTATGATGTGTTCAATATATAAGTCTGTATTGTGGGTTCAGTATGGTAGTCTGTATGGTGGGTTTATTATGGAAATCTGTATGGCGGGTTCAGTATGGCAGTCTGTATGTCGGGTTTGGTATGACAGTCTATACGATGGGTTCAAAATGGAAGTCTATATTGTTGGTTCAGTATGACAGTCTATATGATGGGTTCAATATGGCAGTCAGTATGGTGGGTTCAATATGACAGCCTATATAAATGGTTCAGTATGGAAAAATGTATAGTAGGTTTAGTTTGACAGTATGTATTGCGGATTCAGTATGGCAGTTTTAATGGCGCGTTCAGTATGGCAGTCTATATGATGGGTTCAGTATGGTAATCTGCATGGTGGGATTGGTATGGCAATCTGTATGGTAGGTTTAGTATGGCAGCCTGTATGATGAGTTCTATATGGCAGTCTGTATGATGGGTTCAGTATGGCCGTCTGTGTAATTGATACGGTATGCCAGTCTGTATGATGGATTCAGTATGGCAGTCAGTATTGTCGGTTCAGTATGGTAGTCTGAATGTTCAGTTCAATATGGCATTATATGTGGTGGATTAAGTATGGAAGTCTGTATTCAGATTCAGTATGGCAGTCTATATGATGGGTTCAGTATGGAAGTATGTATGGTAGGTTAAGTATGGCAGTATGTATGGGGATTCAGTATGGCAGTTTATATGGTGGGTTCAGTATGACAGTATGCATGGTGGATTCAATATAGTAGTTTATATGATAGGTTCAGTATAACAGTGAATATGGTTAGTTTATAATTGAAATCTATATAGTGGGTTCAGTATAGCAGGCATTTTGTATGGTTGGACCAGTATGGTAATTTTTATGGTGGGTTCATTATGGCAGTTTATATATGGGTTTGTATGGATGTCTATATAGTAGGTTAAGCATGGCAGTCTATAAGTTTGGTTCAGTATGGTATTCTGGATATGGGTTCAGTATGGCTGTCTGTGAAGTAGGTTCAGCATGGCAGTCTATATATTTGGTTCAGTATGGCTGTCTGTATGGTGGGTTCAGTATGGAAGTCTGTACGATGTGTTCAGTGTGGCAGTCTTTATGTTGGGTTCATGGTATTTTGATATTGGTTCAGTATGGCTGTCTGTGTAGTAGGTTCAGCCTGGCAGTCTGTACGATGTGTTCAGTGTGGTAGTTTGTATTGTGGATTCATTGTGACAGTCTTTATGGTAAGTAAAGTATGGCAGTCTGGATATGGGTTCAGTATGGATGTCTTTATGATGCGTTCAGCATTGCAGCCTATATGTTGGGTTCAGTATGGTATTTGGATATTGGTTCTGTATGGCTGTCTGTGTAGTAGGTTCAGCATGGCAGTTTGTATTTTGGGTTCAGTGTGGCAGTATGTATGGTGGGTTCAGTGTGAAAGTCTGTACGATGTGTTCAGTGAGGTAGTTTCTATTGTGGGTTCAGTGTGACAGTCTATATGGTAGGTACAGTATGGCAGGCTGGATATTGGTTCAGTATGGATGTCTATATGGTGCGTTCAGTGTGGCAGTATGTACGGTGGGCCCAGTATGGTAGTCTTTATGGTAAGTCTAGTATCACAGTCTATACTAGTATGTTGAGGTCAGTATGGCAGTCTGTTCTGTTGGTTTAGTACGGTAGTCTGTATACTTGGTTCAGTATGGCAGTCTGTTCCGTTGGTTTAGTACGGTAGTCTGTATACTGGGTTCAGTATGGCTGTCGTTATGGTAGCTTTAGTATGACAGTCTGTGTGATGGGTTCAATATGGAGGGTTTAGTACGGCAGTCTGCATGGTGGGTTCAGTATGGTAGTCTGTATGGTATGATTAGTATATAATGCTATTGCAATCTGTATGGCAAGTTCACTCTGAGATGAAAAAAAACGTAGCAAATTTTATTTTATTAGCTACTGAAAGAGGGTATTCGACAACAATGTATCAATGATTCCTTGTTTTCATTTTAAAGGACAAGTCAACAAACGTTTAAATGAGATTATAATAACTTCTCTGTCAATGCATTTGCTTTCTAATGGTAACCAGTATTAACTTGTACATGTACATGTATATTTATATTTGTATTGGAAAAAAGGCCAAATAAATTAGAGAAAGAAGCTCACTATATTAATAGCTGCCATTGGAACGCCTTTGTATTGATGCAGAACATACTTTCTATCTGAACCCAGGTCTATAAACCTTTTGATTAAAACTTTAATTATTGGTAACTCAATCATCAATTTTTATTCGTAATTTACAATTTGGGGTTGAACCAACAGCAGATTATTTGTTCTGTAAACAAACTCTAGCCATTATAACACAATACTTTAATGTTTCTATCTCACAAGATGTGTGCCAACAGCAACAACATATAAATTGTTTTGTATACATTATATAAATTATACATTAATGTTGCATTCTCACAAGCACTATAATTCTATGGGTACAACACTAACTACTCTTCAATGTTAGTTTGGATGTCTCTATGGTGATTTGAATGCTAAGTGCTGTATCTGTAATAAAAGATGAAGTATAACTCTCTCCTTTCATAAAAAAGTTGACGTTCCATGATAATTAATTAATTAATTGTCTTAATATGATAACTTTTTTTTTTATATAATTCACATATAGATATTTAAAACTGGACGTATGATCCTCTATTTTCTTATTCGACGCTCAATTTTCTTATTCGGTACTCGACCTTTTTAGTCGACACTCGATTTTTCTTACTTGACACTCGACTTTCCTATTCTACACTCGACTTTCTGACTCGACACTCGATTTTTCTTACTCGACACTCGACTTTCGTACTCGACACTTGCCTTTCGTACTCGACACTCGCCTTTCTCTCAACTTTCTTACTCGACAATCGACTTTCTTACTCGACACTCAAGTTTTCTTACTTAACACTTGACTTTCTATCTCTACACTGAACTTTCTCATGCGACATTCGATTGTTTACTCGACAATCGATTTTCTCACTCGATATTTCTACTCGAAACTTGATTTTCGTCCATTTCTACTCATAATTTAAACGTATTTATTTTACTTCTGGTCATTGAAGGAGTAAAACTATATGTTCCGTAAAACGTGCCATCTTTCTCACATAACCTGATGAAAATACTTGTGACATTCATTGCAATCATATATATTGTATGCATTTTATTTTCACGCCTTCATAGATAATAACAGGTTGAAATATCTGGTATATACTCACTGTGTACTTTGAAATGTCGATTACCGTGACATTTGGTAGTTAAACACCCGTATAATTTTATGATATCTTCCATTATCGAAGGTCTGTTATCTGTCTGAGATAAACTGGAGAACACGATTCATCGTGATTTCTGATGATCGGGCCAGAATCACATGGGATATGCAAATCTCATTTTCTAGGTCACAATTTCATCCAGTTGGCTTGGCAGAGCCTTGTCTCTGCATGTAAGTTTGACCAAGCAGGTTAGATTTATCTGTCCCACAAGGAATTCATGATGATTTATTATCTTACTCGTCACTGTACTTCCTTACTCGACACTCTACTTCCTAACACGACACTCGACTTCCTTACTTGACACTCTACTTCCTTACTCGACACTCGTCATTCTTACTCGACACTCTACTTCCTTATTCAACACTCTACTTTCTTACTCGACACTCTACTTCCTTACTCGACACTCGTCATTCTTAATCGACACTCTACTTCATTACTCAACACTCTACTTTCTTACTCGACACTCTACTTCCTTACTCGACACTCTACTTCCTCAAACGACACTCTACTTCCTCACTCGACACTCATCATTCTTACTGGACACTCTACTTCCTTACTCGACACTCGTCATTCTTACTCGACACTCTACTTCCTAACTCGACACTCGTCTTTCTTACTCGACACTCTACTTCGTCACACGACACTCTACTTCCTTACTCGAACTAGTCTTTCTTACTCGACATTTTACTTTCTTACTCGACACTCGTCATTCTTACTCGACCTTCGATTTTCTTACTTCATTACTCATTACAAGAAAGCGGTTATCGTGCTAGAAATTTCTTCATTATCAATGTGTTTTTTTTTCGGACACACAAATCTTATTTGAAATAAAAGAAAACGTGTACGCTGATCTGTAGACTTGAATTCGATATTGGCGCGGTTAAGTATTTTACAAAAAGTGTAATCGATTCTAAAATGTTGATTTGTTCGAAAACGAACCAACACTGACAAATGCAATCATCTTCCAAATTTAAAATAATTATAAAACAAGACAAATTGGGAAATTATTGGTGCGGCATACAAAATAAATGTCAATAAGTTTGGAAAAGTGTTTTGAGATTATAGGTGAGGCATGCCGCACCAATCCTAATACCACACTTTGCCGCACCCGTGTATATGGCCGTGGTACATGTACCTTAAGCCTATAAGTGTATACGATGTATATATACAATACTAGTATATAATGTAATGTGTGTTTACACGACGATATAATATGTTTTAACTAACTGAAATAAGCATATCGACTGATAATTTCACCGTGCCATTGTCATCTTACTGGTATCATGTGGTTGTCAAATTGTAAATTAATTGTAAATTAATATTTGTACAACATGCCAGCTGCATAAATATTCACACTGAGTAATGAAATTGTATATGAATTTAAAAGAAAGATGTGTGTTATCAAATACATTTCTAAAATTATTTCAATCGGTAATTCAAAAACATTACTAGCATTTCGTAGTGGAAACTGCACTTAGATTGAACTAACTTGTGGGGGTAAATCCATAAGGAAATCCAGTTTTGTAAAGCGAGATAAGAGCTAAATTTAGAATATGAACAGACTTATACTTTAAAGCTAAATGTTGGGTAATGAATCAGCAGATTTATATTCCTGTGCGCATGGATAAACAATATACAGAAGTATCTATAGAACAAATTCAGAGTGTGCAAAAACAGAGGTATATTGATGAAAGTTAAGAAAGAGATATAGAGTGATGTTAGTGGAGAAAGATAGATAAGGTGATGGGAGTTGGGAAAGAGATATATAATGATGGGAGTGGAGAAACAGCGATAGAGTGATGGGAGTGGAGAAACATGATATAGAATAATGGGGATGGAGACTGAACGATAGTTATTGGAATGGATAAAAAGAGATAGAGTGATGAGGTTGAGAAGGGGAAATAGAATGATGGGAGTGAAGAAACAGCGATAGAGTGATGAGAGTGGAGAAACATGATAAAGAATAATGGGGATGGAGACTGAAAGATAGTTACTGGAATGGATAAATAGAGATAGAGTGATGAAAGAGAGATATAGTGAATGAAGTTGAGAAAGAGTGAGAGAGTGATTGGAATTGAGAATCAAGGGTTTGCATTCTTTCACTACTTTGGATTTAAAGTGAGCTATACGTTGAACTTCTATTCATACCGCAACATATAATACAAAATTATGGGAGCATATAAAATTATACATATTGATTGGAGCAGGCCCGTAACTAATCTGAGGCACAGGGAGGTCAGTGCTCCTCTGTTTTTCGGGATTGGTATGAAAAGAATTGAGGCACTATATTTAATATCCTTGTTACATTTTAAAACCAAATAAATTATGATACTCAGGTGAAGTATTGGTCAGACAGCACATGATGTTCTAATTTATTTTGCTAGGGATGGGAAACTTTGATTTTATTATTGGTGCTGTTTTGACCCAGCAAAATCTAGACTACACTAGACCATTGTCTGTAAGCTTACAACCGAAATACTGTGATTGACTACAAGCCCACACTGAAGCTAGAAATTAGTCAGTACTTTAGAAAAGCTTCGTTCTGAAAGCACGAGGGTTTATTATACTAACGTGCCGACAGTATTGCATCCTCACTGGACATTATCCCATATAAACCACGAACTACGGGAAGACAAAAACATCGTGCGCATGCTGGCAGTTCTTGTTAGGCCTACTACCAGGTAACATATTAAGTAACTTACACCTTAATAAATGTCTATTACAAGTTACTTCGACAAGAACTGGAAAAATGTAGTATCTTTTATCTTTTGATGATATACCACCAAGTCTTGTTAATAAGTACAGTTATGAATTATACATACATACATACATACATACATACATACATACATACATACATACATACATACATACATACATACATACATACATACATACATACATACATACGCATAATTGTATGACGTTAGTTCTTTATTGAATCCAATTTAGAACACATTCAATTGATTATGCTGATCATGGTTCCCCTTTCTACTATAGCGATTAGGTGTAACTTAAGTAGACCGCAGAGCACAAAATAATTATGTAAATAGAGGTCACCGTTATTATGGTGTTATTATGTAGCTTAAGGAAATATGTTAAAAGCAATTTATATAAGTGACAGTTGAAGACATTTTTGTGATAATATTATTAATGATTCAGTGATTTAAAACAGTAAAATACGTCATACGTGTTACACCTGATAAGCCGATCTGGCAAGTGGTGAAAAAGTACTCCAAGTAGTGGCTGTGTTCAGAAATATAATTTTTTATTTAACTAGTTAAATATAAATTACCTCATTAACTTCTCATCACACCGTCAAATTGGAACAACTGACTGTAAGTACTTTTACAATACCAATAAAATTTACAATGTTACAATTACCGTGTTGTTTCTTATCTAAGAACGGCAAATATATTACAATACATTAAACATTTAAACTCGACTTTCGCTGAAACGAGAAGGTCGTGTACTGAGTCCGGCGCCATTGGCAGAGCTGTCTGGAGACTTGTCTTCATGAATCATGGACACTTTAGATGAGTCTTCAATATGATAAAGGGGTTAAACGGATTCGTGGATAACTCTTGTTTGGATATTTGCAACTTTAAGGTATTTCGTTATACATCACTAAAACATTAGTACATTAGGTGAGATTTTAAGTAAACATGAACTCATTTTTTCTCCCATTCACAAAATGTCATTACAAAATGTTACGCGTGTTTAATACCCAAAAGTTCACAAATATATGAAGAAGTCGATATTTTAAAGTATAATACTGAAAGTATGTACCAGAGTTACACTTCCTCTTTATCTTCTCACACATTGTTTGTTTAAATATTGCACATTAAATATAATTGTTACCCTGGCTCTGTTTTCATAGGTATGCAAGGCGTCATACCATGTACATTGTCTTCATTTTTTTGACCTAACATCTATCTCTTTTTGAAGTTTCCTTCCAAGAAATTTTGTAAAATGTTTTACAGGTATATTTTAATTATATGTCACTTGACAGCGATTACTAACAAACAGGCTTCAAAATGTTGAGGGCGATGACCTCCACTAATTATAAAAAAAACGTTTTAAAATCTTTAAAAAATGTTGTTCAATAAATGGTTGATTGTTTGGTTGATTGATTGATTGATTGATTGATTGATTGATTGATTGAATGATTGATAAGTTAGCCCAATTATAATGCAATCAAGAGTGCTGACAGATGATCAGTTATCCTACATTGTAATCACTTTTTCCTGGTATCCTGGAAGGTTAATCGATACTGGTACACACTTTCCTACATGAATCAGTTGTCAGAAACAAATGGTAATGAAATGCAATGTCGTATAATAATCATCGCGGATAGTGTGGATTCGAACTCACGACCACAGCTAGTTAGACGCACAACTGACTGGGCTAACCGGGTCCTGGAAATGCAGATGGCTCTGCCAGTTTGGTAATACATGTACGTACATATGAAAATATCAAATTTAAAATACAAAACAAAAGTTAAATAGAGACGAGCATGTTATTTAAAGAAATAACCATGCCAATGTTATTTAGTATCAAATGTGGTTTTAAAAATTGTCATTTTTACTCATTTAAACTTTCATCGCTTGCTAAACGCATTTATACATAGTAACAATATTAAATAAAGAATTGTTGATACGTAACACAGTTTAACTTCCAACAACCTGATACGCGTTTTATCAACTCCATTATTTCCATATCAGAACAATAATTCTTGCTTCATGACATGAACAATTGTATATTTTATACGTTTTTTACACAATATATAATAGCGAATCTTAATAATGCTGATATTATCGAAAAAAAATTGCCCGAAGATTAAAATTACCATTTATGTATTCATTGGAAACGTATGACACAATTGCATACAGATTCAACGGAGGAGTTACATTTCAGTTGGCATATATATTATAATAAACAAGAAATGTCACTTTGAAGTATCACATGCCCCCCAAATGGTCTGTGAAAATTAACAATATATGATATAATAGGTAGCGATGTATCCATGAATATCAAGAGTAATAGACTAATGTTTCAGACTAGACATGCAATTCCATGGGGTTTTTTTTACATTACAGCATGACCTTGACCTTTGTGTAACTTGACCTTGACATCTGATGTAATGGCCTGGGTAATTCAACAGTTAAATGCAGGTGAAACATTATCATGACATGCTGATCACTTGCTATTTTAAAATCCCTAAATGTAAGTTACAGATCAATTGTTGATCAATTGATAAATTGAGCCAAGTGTTTTTGAAATCCATCCATGTATGATAAAGTTAAAGGATAGAAGTGAAATTTCAAACAGATACAAAGTGTTGTCATACATACTCAAAGTGTGACAGTGTCTAGGTTTTTCTTATGACACGTCGTCATGTCATCTTGATCAATTGAGCCAAGTTAAAGACAAAGTCACAGACCAGACACGCAATATCAAACAAATTGAAAGTGTGACCTTCACCTTTGAGGAAAAGTTCTGGGTCTTACATGCGACACTTAATTATGTCATGTTTATCAACTGAGCCAAGTGTTTTTTAAAATATATCCATAGATGACAAAGTTATAGATCGGACAAGAAATCTAACACAGACTGAAAGAGTTGTCAAACAAACTCAAAGTGTGATTTTGACCTTTGAGGTACGCGTGTGGGTCTTACACGTGACACTTTGAATGTCATGCTGATGAACTGAGCCAAGTGTTTTTGAAATTTATCCATAGGTGACCAAGTTTCAGACCGGACACAAATTCTTAATCAGATTGAAATTGTCATCAACCAAAGTTAAATTGTGACCTTGACCTTTGAAGTTGGATTCTGGGTGTAACGCGCGACACATTGTCATATTATGTCTGTTATAAAACCCATCTATGTGTAACAAAGTTACAGACCTGACACGAAATCTCACACAAACTCAAAGTGTTGTCAAACAAACTCAAATTGTGACCTTGACCTTTGTGGTACGGGTGTGGGTCTTACTCGCAACATGTCATGATGTTATGTTGATCATTTGTAGCAAGTATCATTAAAGTTTCAGACCGGACACGAAATCTCAATCAGACTGAAAGTGTCATCAACCAAAATTAAATTGTGACCTTGACCTTTGAAGTGGGACTTACGGGTCTCATACAAACCAAAAGTGTTGTCAAACAAACTGAAATTGTGACCTTGACCTTTGAGGTACAGGTGTTGGTCTTACTCGCGACACGTCGTCATGTTATGTTGATCATTTGTAGCAAGTATCAACAAAATCAATCTATGCATGACAAAGTTACAGGCCGGAAACGAAATCTAACAAACTCAAAGTGTTGTCAAACTGAAATTGTCACCCTGACCGTTGAAGTACAGGTGTGGGTCTTACTCGCGACACGTCGTCATGTTATGTTGATCATTTATAGCAAGTATCAACAAAATCCATCTATGCTTGACAAAGTTACAGGCCGGAAAAGAAATACCGGACAGACGGACGGAAGGACGGACGGACACTGCGATTACTATATGCCACCCAAACAATATTTTGGGGGTCATAAAAAATAAACATGTATAAAAAAAACTATGGGTTTGTCCGAACTTTTGAGACAACCAACATACATCAATCTCCGTTTAATGCAATGGACACAATAGAAACTCTTCATAAAACTAAACCGTTAACATGTATATACTGTTGAAATGATGATATTCAAAGGTTTGTGCTACACAAAACAGTGGTTCTCGTTTCCACATACGTATTTCGCTATGATTCTTAAAATACAATTGTATTACAAATATAATGGATGGACCGCATCAAATCATTTGTTCGAATATCCATTGGTTTTAATGTCAATTAAATATTACTACTATTACAACTACTAATACTAATACTACTTATACTAATGCTACTTCATCAGCTACTGCTACTGCTACTGCTACTCTTTCTACTACTACTATAACTTAAACTACTACTGCTACTAATATTACAACAACAATAACAACTACCACTACTATTACTTATGAAATTAACCAAACTTTTAAAATAAATAACTTTTAAAAAAAGCCAGCACATAAAGAAATAGTAAAACTAGAATGTATGAACAGTTACTTTGCACAGTTACTTTGCTATATATACCCATCAATATAATTATGTGTTAAATATGTTACACGTGTTAAATTTAATTAATGTATACCTCTCTACCTCTCTTTCTCTCTCTCTCTCTCTCTCTCTCTCTCTCTCTCTCTGTGATATGTATCATAATAGTCCATGTTATATGTATATATGTATATAATGTTTTTGTTTGTATTCCCTGCAAACATATATACTTGTTCACATTGAATGCTATATAATTTATACATTTCATTTTGTTTTGTTAACATTTGATGTTCATTATCTCCTTAAGGGAGGAAATAAAGAGAATATAACTACCATTTCTTCTACTACTTCTGCTGTTACTTCTATTACTTTCGACACTACTACATGTACTAATACTGCTATTTCTACTATTACTAATGCTATAACTACTACTACTATTTCTACTACTAGTAATACTTACGCTGTTACTACGACTACTACTACTTCTACATTAACTACTACTTCTTGTATTATTTTAATTTCTTCTACAACAACTTCTACTACTTCTACTATTTAATCTACTAGTAAAACAACTAGTTTTACTTCTACTACCACCACAACTACTACCACTACTACTTTTACGGCTACTACTACTTCTACTACTACTACTATTACTATTTCTATTATTTCTACTACTATTACTACTACTACTACTACTATTACTACTACTACAACTACTTCTACTGCTATTTTCACTTCTTCTACTACTACTACTTCTACTACTACTACTATTACTACTTCTACTACTTCTATTACTATAACTACTACTACAACTATTACTGCTTCTTCTACAACAACAACAAATACCACTACTACTATTACTTCTGCTTCTATTACTGCTGCTACAACTACTACTTCTACTTTTACTTCTCCTTCTACTGGTACTACTATTACTACTACTACTACTGCTACTACTACTACTTCTACTACTGCTACTTTTACTACTACTACCACTACTGTTACTATTACTACTACTACTACTACTTCTACTGGTACTACTATTACTACTACTTCTACATTAACTACTACTTCTTGTATTATTTTAATTTCTTCTACAACAACTTCTACTACTTCTACTATTTAATCTACTAGTAAAACAACTAGTTTTACTTCTACTACCACCACAACTACTACCACTACTACTTTTACGGCTACTACTACTTCTACTACTACTACTATTACTACTTCTATTATTTCTACTACTATTACTACTACTACTACTACTACTACTACTACTACTACTACAACTACTTCTACTGCTATTTTCACTTCTTCTACTACTACTACTTCTACTACTACTACTATTACTACTTATACTACTTCTATTACTATAACTACTACTACAACTATTACTGCTTCTTCTACAACAACAACAAATACCACTACTACTATTACTTCTGCTTCTATTACTGCTGCTACAACTACTACTTCTACTTTTACTTCTCCTTCTACTGGTACTACTATTACTACTACTACTACTGCTACTACTACTACTTCTACTACTGCTACTTTTACTACTACTACCATTACTGTTACTATTACTACTACTACTACTACTTCTACTGGTACTACTATTACTACTACAACTATTTCTACTACTTCTACTGTTACTACTACTCCTGCTCCTACTACTGGTACTACTACTACTACTACTATTACTACTACTACTACTACTACTACTACTACTACTACTACTACTACTGCTGCTGCTACTTTTACTACTTCTACTACTACTACTACTATTATTACAACTGCTACTGTTACTACTACTACTGCTTCTATTACTACTTCTATTATTACTACTACTGCTTCTACGACTACTACTACTACTACTATTACTACCATTACAAAAACAACTACAACTATTACTTCTACTCCTAGTAACAATACTACATTTACTACTACTTCTTCTACTACTACTGCAACTGCTACTGCTTCTGCTACTACTACTACTGCTACTGCTACTACTACTACTACAACTACTACTACTTCTTCAAACGATATAAACTCATTTGTGTTTCATTTTTTATGTAAACTTTCTTATCTATACCAAATATATGATGTTCAAATAATACGTAACACTCCAATGAATGTGGTATAAGCAAATTTTAAAGTTTGATAAAGTAAATAAGTGGAATGTTTGTGGTCCATGTATAGTAGTACACTATTATTTTCAAAATAATAAGAATTATACTGATTTACATGTGGTCGCAATAAAACTGACAATACAAATTTAACTTCAACTTATTCGACATTGACTGAGAATATCATTACATTACGAAACCACGTTAAACGTAAAACAACAATTTAAAGTCAAATTTAAAATTACATTTTTGAATGTAATTTGAAAAAGGATTCAAAGGCATGTTTATTCGTATTTAAATGGAATTACACTCGTACGCAATATGATATCATAAAAAGTAGTACCCGAATGGTGTGATATATAAACATAAGCCTTATTTACGATCAAAATCAGTTTAGTTAGAAGAAAAAAAACCAATCAGACAACCGAAACTGACACTCTATACACGAAAACAAGAAAATAATGTAATCTTTTGAATCAATTCCGGAAGTTATGTGACAATTGCGTCATATTTTGGAATGCCACCAGGTGACACATAGTCATGTAGCGTATTTACTTATAGACAGTGTGAAGCGATCTTTTCATAGATAGTAATGACAGAGTACCTAATAATAGTATTTTTATTTATTTCAAAATGCAATTTGTAATTTCTATTTACGAATGGCTATGAAAGAAAAGTATTATATACTTCACGGACTTTATAGAAGGGCAATTGTAGGTGCAGTTGACACCCATGGGTGCAGGTCGCACCCGTGGGTGTAGGTCACAGTCGTGGCATTTACATCTGATGGTATATCAGACATGTTTGAGGCTCAATAATGACATTACATGTGATTGCCTTTAAAAGGTAAAGTAAATTGAGTTATAAAGAAACAGTTTTCCCCACTCCCTGATTTCAACTTAAGCAATTGAAAATATTAATCAGGGAAGCATTTCAATATTAATGGAAAGATGAATAATTAGCATAACTCACATTATTCATTATTCACTTATCTCTTTGTTTTTCTGTTGAAGGTACGTCTACAATTTAAGCTATGCTTGTTCCGATTCTGAATTACGTTTCATAGCAGCACATTGAAAGTATTTTAGATGTATAGATATGTCGTCACTGGGGACCTCTCTTTTGTCTCCTTTTACAAAGGGCCATGTTGCACTATAACCAACTGACATACATGTATAGTAATATCACTGGGGTTCTCCCTTTTGTCTTATGGTACAAAGGCCCATGTTGAATTATTACAGATTGATATATAGTAATATCACTGGGGTCCTCTCTTTTGTCTTATGGTACAAAGGCCAATATTGAATTATTACAGATTGATATATAGTAATATCACTGGGGTCCTCTCTTATGTCTTATTGTACAAAGGACCATGTTGCACTACTACAGATTGATAAACAGTTGTGTCACTGGAGTTCTCTCTTTTGTCTGATTGTACAAAGGGCGAAGTTGCACTATAACGTATGGATATAAATTTCTGTCAATGAGGTCCTCTCTTTTGTCTTAATGTACAAAACGCAATGTGGCACTAAAGCATATTGATATAAAGTTGTGTCACTAGAGTCCTCTCTTTTGTCTTAGTTAACAAAGGACCATGTTGCACTATTACAAATTGATATATAGTTGTGTCACTGGAATCCTCTTTTTTGTCTTACTGTACAAAAACCCACGTTGCACTATTACAGGTTTATATATATATATATATATATATATATATATATATATATATGTATCGCTGGAGTAATCTCTTTTGTCTTACTGTACAAAGGGCCACGTTGCACTATTACAGATTGATATGTAGTTGTTTCACTGAGATCCTCTCTTTTGTCTTATTTTAAAAAGGACCATCTTGCACTATTACAGATTGAATAGTTGTGTCACTGGAGTCCTTTCATTGTTTTATTGTACAAAGGGCCATGTTGCACTATTACAGATTGGTATATAGTTGTGTCACTGGAGTCCTTTCTTTTGTCTTATTGTACATAGGACCATGTTGCACTATAACATATTGATATATAGTTGTGTCACTTGGGTCTTCTCTTTTGTCTTATTTTTACAAATGGCCATGTTACACTGTTACAGATTGATATATAGTTATGTCACTGTGGTCCTTCTTTTATCGTATTGTACAAAGGGCCATGTTGCACTATTACAGATTGATATATAGTTGTGTCACTGGGGTTTTCTCTTTTGTCTTATTTTACAAAGGGCCAAGTTACACTGTTACAGATTGATATATAGATGTGTCACTGGGGTCCTGTCTTTTGTCTTATTGTACAAAGTGCCATGTTGCACTATAACAGATTGATATGTAGTCGTGTATCTGAGGTCTTCTCTTTTGTCTTATTTTACAAATGGCCAAGTTCCATTATTACAGATTGATAAATAGTTGTGTCTCTGGGGTCTTCTCTTTTATCTTATTGTACATAGGACTATGTTACACTATAACAGATTGATATATATTTGTGTCACTTTGGTCTTCTCTTTTGTCTTATTTTACAAATGGCCAAATTGCACTATTACAGACTGATATATAGTTGTGTCACTGGGGTCCTCTCTTTTATCTGATTGTACAAAGGGCCATGTTGCACTATTACAGATCGATATATAGTTGTGTCACAGGGGTCTTCTCTTTTGTCTTATTTTACAAATGGCCAAGTTGCACTATTACATATTGATATGTAGTTGTAACACTTGATTCGTGTATCTGAGGTCTTCTCTTTTGTCTTATTTTACAAATGGCCAAGTTCCATTATTACAGATTGATATATAGTTGTGTTTCTGGGGTCTTCTCTTTTGTCTTATTTTACAAATGGTCAAGTTGCACTTTTACATATTGATATATAGTTGTGTCATTGGGGTCCTCTCTTTTATCTTATTGTACAAATGGCCAAGTTGCATTATTATAGATTGATATATAGTTGTGTTTCTGAGGTCTTCTCTTTTGTCTTATTTTACAATTGGCCAAGTTGCACCATTACATATTGATATATAGTTGTATCACGGAGGTCCTCTCTTTTATCTTATTGTACAGATGGCCAAGTTGCACTATTACATATTGATATAGAGCTGTGTCACTGGGGTCCTCTCTTTTATCTTATTGTACAAAGGTCCATGTTGCACTATTATAGATTGATATATAGTTGTGTCAAGGGGGTCCTCTTTTGTCTTACTGTACATAGGGCCACGTTGCACTATTACAGATTGATATATAGTTGAGTCACTGGAGTCATCTCATTTGTCTTACTGTACAAATGGCCATGAAGCACTTTTACATATTGATATATAGTTGTGTCACTGGGGTCCTCTCTTTTATCTTGTTGTACAAAGAGTCATTTTGCACGATTACAGATTGATATATAGATATATCACGGAGGTCCTCTCTTTTGTCTTATTGTACAAATAGCCAAGTTACACTATTACATATTGATATATAGTTGTGTCACTGGGGTTCTCTCTTTTATCTTATTGTACAAAGGTCCATGTTGCCCTATTTCAGATTGATATATAGTTGTATCACTCGGGTCTTTTTTGTATTATTTTACAAAGGGCCACGTTGCACTTTAACAGATTGAAATATAATTGTGTGATTTGAGTCCTCTCTTTTGTCATATTGTACAAATGGCCATGTTGCATTATTACAGATTGATATATAGATGTATCACTCGGGTCCTTTTTGTATTATTTTACAAAGGGCCACGTTGCACTATTACAGAGTGAAATATAATATAGTGTTTGAATTGAGTCCTCTCTTTTGTTATATGGTACAAATGGCCATGTTGCACTATATCATATTTATATAAAGTTAAGTCATGGAGGTCCTCCATTTTGTCTTATTTTACAAAGGGTCATGTTGCACTGTTACAGATTGATATATAGTTGTTTCACTGGAGTCTTTTGTTTTTTGTCTTATTTTACAAAAGGTCATGTTGCATTATAACAAATTGATATAAAGTTGTGTCATTGTGGTCCTTGTTTTTTATCATATTGTACAAAGTTGCACTGTAACAGATTGAAATATACTTGTGTGATTTGAGCCCTCTATTTTGTCTTATTGTACAAATGGCCATGTTGCACTATAACATATTAATATATAGTTGTGTCACGGAGGTCGTACCTTTAGTGTTATTTTACAAATGGACGTGTTGCACTGTAACCGAATGACATAAAGTTGTGTCACTGGTGTCCTCTATTTTGTGTTATTTTGCAAAGGGCCATGTTGCACTCTAACAGATTGATATGTAATTGTGTCAGTGGAGTCTTCTCTTTTATCTTATTGTATAAAGGACCATGTTGCACTGTAACAGATAGATATATAGTTGTGTCACTGGAGTCCTCTCTTTTGTCTTATTTGACAAAGGGCCATTTTGCACTATGATAGATTGATATGTAGTTGTGTAACTGGAGTCCTTTCTTTTGTCTTATTGTGCAAAGGGCCATGTTGCACTATTACATATTGATATATAGTTTTATCACTTGAGTCCTCTCTTTTGTCTTATTGTACGAAGGGCCATATTGCACTTTTACAGATTGATATATAGTTGTGTCACTGGAGTCATTCTTTTGTCTTAGTGTACAAAGGACCATGTTGGACTATTATAGATTGATATAAAGTAGTATCACTGGGGTTCTCTCTTTTGTCTTATTATTCAAAGGACCATGTTGCACTTTAACAGATTGGTATATAGTTGTGTCACTGAGGTCCTCTCTTTTGTCTCACATTAAAAAGGATTATGTTGCACTATTACACATTGATATATATTTGTGTCACTGGAGCCCTTTCTTTTCTCTTATTGTACAAAGGGGCATGTTACACTTTTACATATTGATATATAGTAGTGTCACTGGAATCCTTCGTTTTGTCTTATTGTACAAAGGACCATGTTTCATTATTACAGATTGATATACAGTTGTGTAATTGGAGTCATTTCTTTTGTTTTATAGTACAAAGGACTATGTTGTACTATTTCAGATTGATATATATATTTGTAACTCTGAGTTTCTCTCTTTTGTCTTACTTTACAAAGGGCCATGTTGCACTGTAACAGATTGAGATATAATTGTGTTACTGAGGTCCTGTCTTTTGTCTTATTTTACAAAAGGCCATGTTGCACTATAACAAATTGATATAAAGTTGTGTCATTGAGGTCCTCTATTTTGTCTTATTTTGTAAAGTGCCATGTTGTACTATTACAGATTGATATACAGTTGTGTCACTGGTGTTCTCTATTTTGTCTTATATTGCAAAGTGCCATGTTGCACTATAACATATTGATATATAGTTGTGTCAATGGAGTACTGGGCCCGGTTTCGCGAAAATATTTAAGTCTGCTATTTTAAGTATAAGATTGAGCACACTATCGAGTTTAAGTAAAATAAGAGACTTAAGTATTTTTGTGAACCAGGGCCTGTCTTTTGTCTTATTGTACAAAGGACCATGTTGCACTATAACAGATTGATATATAGTTGTGTCACTGGGGTCCTGTCTTTTGTCTTATTGTACAAAGTGCCATGTTGCACTATAACAGATTGATATAAAGTTGTGTCACTGGGGTCCTCCCGTTTGTCTAATTTTACAAAGGACCATGTTGCACTTTATCATATCGATATATAGTTGTTTCACTGATGTCCTCTCTTTTGTCTTATTGTACAAAGGTCCATGTTGCACTTTAATAGATTGATAGATAGTTGTGTCGCTAATGTCCTCTCTTTTGTCTTATTTCAAAAAGGACCATGTTGCTCTATTACAGATTGATATATAGTTGTTTCTCTGGAGTCTTTTCTTTTGTCTTATTTTACAAAGGGCCATGTTGCACTATTACAGATTGATATATAGTTGTATCACTGGGGTCCTCTATTTTGTTTTATTGTACGAAGGGCTATGTTGCACTATTACAGATAATTATATAGTTGGAAGGAAAACCTCAAATGAATCTGAGAAGAATCAAAAGTCAGTGCGCAAGTAACTGGAAACTGTCTCACATTATTGAGTACGTCGCCTTAGACCACACGGCAACGGAGGACCCATCTACTGTAATTTAGCGTTTGAGCCATGTCTCCCAGTGTTGATCAAAACAATATAAACAGTAGTAAGTCTTGTTTCATGTTCTTATTGGTAGCTTTGTTGATTAAACCTGGGCAACCAGTATGTATGAAGCACGCTATACAAAGTTATTACGCCCATGTAGACTATTCATTTGACAATAACGGTACATTCCTGACTAATACACGTCAAAGGAATGCACGTGCCACTGTGGGTGTTCACTTTACTACTGAAGACAATTAATGGTAGATCAATTAATTATAGTATTTTTAGGATTATGAGCTCGATCTTCCTTAAGCACTTTAACAAAATGTCAAAGTATAAAAGTACCAATAATTCTGCTTAAAACAAACTTATACCACGGTGGTCCTAATGGTTCGGAGACAGTGGTGATATTGCATTGACTAATAGTAAATAAGTTGTAAGCTTTCTGTTGTTAGCCGTACTTTGGTTTCCTCTGCGTAGAGTGAGGTCTGGCATAAAGTTAATTTTACTAAAACAGAAATGACAAATATTTCTCACATGCTACTAGTCGGAGTTTATGGAACTCTTAATTATGCCCTGTTTACATGTACACTCTATGTTCACGAGTTGCTTTAAAGTAATAAATGATGTAATGTTATACTAGTATACAAATAAAGGTAAATTAGTTAAAAGAGATCTCTTAAGTATTGTAATGACTGAATAAAACTGAGATTCATGATTGTTAAACGTATTTTTGTTTTGTAGTTATGTTTATTATATTGTGTATTGGTAATCTATTAACATGGGAGACATACATGTATGTATAATATCGATATATAAAAGAAATACTA
>CM055899.1:15500387-15600496 GCA_029582155.1 Panopea generosa | reverse complement strand
ACGCCGTATTATGATATTAATGTTTTTGTCAGGTCTAGTATAGTTATTACGCCATACACTTAGGAACTACGCCGTATTATGATATTAATGTTTTTGTCAGGTCTAGTATAGTTATTACGCCATACACTTAGGAATTACGCCGTATTATGATATTAATGTTTTGGTCAGGTCTAGTATTGTTATTACGCCATACACTTAGGAACTACGCCGTATTATGATATTAATGTTTTTGTCAGGTCTAGTATAGTTATTACGCCATACACTTAGGAACTACGCCGTATTATGATATTAATGTTTTGGTCAGGTCTAGTATTGTTATTACGCCATACACTTAGGAACTACACCGTATTATGATATTAATGTTTTTGTCAGGTCTAGTATAGTTATTACGCCGTACACTTAGGAACTACGCCGTATTATGATATTAATGTTTTGGTCAGGTCTAGTATAGTTATTACGCCGTACACTTAGGAGCTACGCCGTATTATGATATTAATGTTTTGGTCAGGTCTAGTATAGTTATTACGCCGTACACTTAGGAACTACGCCGTATTATAATATTAATGTTTTGGTCAGGTCTAGTATTGTTATTACGCCGTACACTTAGGAACTACGCCGTATTATGATATTAATGTTTTTGTCAGGTCTAGTATTGTTATTACGCCGTACACTTAGGAACTACGCCGTATTATGATATTAATGTTTTTGTCAGGTCTAGTATAGTTATTACGCCATACACTTAGGAACTACGCCGTATTATGATATTAATGTTTTGGTCAGGTCTAGTATAGTTATTACGCCGTACACTTAGGAGCTACGCCGTATTATGATATTAATGTTTTGGTCAGGTCTAGTATAGTTATTACGCCGTACACTTAGGAACTACGCCGTATTATGATTTTAATGTTTTGGTCAGGTCTAGTATAGTTATTACGCCGTACACTTAGGAACTACGCCGTATTATGATATTAATGTTTTGGTCAGGTCTAGTATTGTTATTACGCCGTACACTTAGGAACTACGCCGTATTATGATATTAATGTTTTGGTCAGGTCTAGTATAGTTATTACGCCGTACACTTCGGAACTACGCCGTATTATGATATTAATGTTTTGGTCAGGTCTAGTATAGTTATTACGCCGTACACTTAGGAACTACGCCGTATTACGATATTAATGTTTTGGTCAGGTCTAGTATAGTTATTACGCCGTACACTTAGGAACTACGCCGTATTACGATATTAATGTTTTGGTCAGGTCTAGTATTGTTATTACGCCATACACTTAGGAACTACGCCGTATTACGATATTAATGTTTTGGTCAGGTCTAGTATAGTTATTACGCCATACACTTAGGAACTACTCCGTATTACGATATTAATGTTTTTGTCAGGTCTAGTATTGTTATTACGCCATACACTTAGGAACTACGCCGTATTATGATATTAATGTTTTGGCCTGGTCTAGTATAGTTATTACGCCATACACTTAGGAACTACGCCGTATTATGATATTAATGTTTTTGTCAGGTCTAGTATTGTTATTACGCCATACACTTAGGAACTACGCCGTATTATGATATTAATGTTTTGGTCAGGTCTAGTATAGTTATTACGCCATACACTTAGGAACTACGCCGTATTATGATATTAATGTTTTGGTCAGGTCTAGTATAGTTATTACGCCATACACTTAGGAACTACGCCGTATTATGATATTAATGTTTTTGTAAGGTCTAGTATAGTTATTACGCCATACACTTAGGAACTACGCCGTATTATGATATTAATGTTTAGGTCAGGTCTAGTATTGTTATTACGCCATACACTTAGGAACTACGCCGTATTATGATATTAATGTTTTGGTCAAGTCTAGTATTGTTATTACGCCATACACTTAGGAACTACGCCGTATTATGATATTAATGTTTTGGTCAGGTCTAGTATAGTTATTACGCCATACACTTAGGAACTACGCCGTATTATGATATTAATGTTTTGGTCAGGTCTAGTATAGTTATTACGCCATACACTTAGGAACTACGCCGTATTATGATATTAATGTTTTGGCCTGGTCTAGTATAGTTATTACGCCATACATTTAGGAATTACGCCGTATTATGACATTAATGTTTTAGTCAGGTCTAGTATAGTTATTACGCCATACACTTAGGAACTACGCCGTATTACGATATTAATGTTTTGGTCAGGTCTGATATAGTTATTACGCCGTACACTTAGGAACTCTGCAGTATTATGATATTAATGTTTTGGTCAGGTCTAGTATAGTTATTACGCCGTACACTTAGGAACTACGCCGTATTATGATATTAATGTTTTGGTCAAGTCTAGTATAGTTATTACGCCATCCACTTAGGAACTACGCCGTATTATGATATTAATGTTTTTGTCAGGTCTAGTATAGTTATTACGCCATACACTTAGGAACTACTCCGTATTATGATATTAATGTTTTCGTCAGGTCTAGTATAGTTATTACGCCATAAACTTAGGAATTACGCCGTATTATGATATTAATGTTTTGGTCAGGTCTAGTATAGTTATTACGCCATCACTTAGGAACTACGCCGTATTATGATATTAATGTTTTGGTCAGGTCTAGTATTGTTATTACGCCATACACTTAGGAACTACTCCGTATTATGATATTAATGTTTTGGTCAGGACTAGTATAGTTATTACGCCATACACTTAGGAACTACTCCGTATTATGATATTAATGTTTTGGTCAGGTCTAGTATAGTTATTACGCCGTACACTTAGGAACTACTCCGTATTATGATATTAATGTTTTGGTCAGGTCTAGTATAGTTATTACGCCATACACTTAGGAACTACTCCGTATTATGATATTAATGTTTTGGTCAGGTCTAGTATAGTTATTACGCCGTACACTTAGGAACTACGCCGTATTATGATATTAATGTTTTGGTCAGGTCTAGTATAGTTATTACGCCGTACACTTAAGAACTACTCCGTATTATGATATTAATGTTTTGGTCAGGTCTAGTATAGTTATTACGCCGTACACTTAGGAACTACTCCGTATTATGATATTAATGTTTTGGTCAGGTCTAGTATAGTTATTACGCCGTACACTTAGGAACTACTCCGTATTATGATATTAATGTTTTGGTCAGGTCTAGTATAGTTATTACGCCGTACACTTAGGAACTACTCCGTATTATGATATTAATGTTTTGGTCAGGTCTAGTATAGTTATTACGCCATACACTTAGGAACTACTCCGTATTATGATATTAATGTTTTGGTCAGGTCTAGTATAGTTATTACGCCGTACACTTAGGAACTACGCCGTATTATGATATTAATGTTTTTGTCAGGTCTAGTATTGTTATTACGCCATACACTTAGGAACTACTCCGTATTATGATATTAATGTTTTGGTCAGGACTAGTATAGTTATTACGCCATACACTTAGGAACTACGCCGTATTATGATATTAATGTTTTGTCCTGGTCTAGTATAGTTATTACGCCATACATTTAGGAATTACGCCGTATTATGACATTAATGTTTTGGTCAGGTCTAGTATAGTTATTACGCCATACACTTAGGAACTATGCAGTATTATGATATTAATGTTTTTGTCAGGTCTAGTATTGTTATTACGCCATACACTTAGGAACTACTCCGTATTATGATATTAATGTTTTGGTCAGGTCTAGTATAGTTATTACGCCGTACACTTAGGAACTACGCCGTATTATGATATTAATGTTTTTGGTCAGGTCTAGTATAGTTATTACGCCGTACACTTAGGAATACTCCGTATTATGATATTAATGTTTTGGTCAGGTCTAGTATAGTTATTACGCCGTACACTTAGGAACTACTCCGTATTATGATATTAATGGTTTTGGTCAGGTCTAGTATAGGTATTACGCCGTACACTTAGGAACTACTCGTATTATGATATTAATGTTTTTGGTCAGGTCTAGTATAGTTTATTACGCCGTACACTTAGGAACTACTCCGTATTATGATATTAATGTTTTGGCAGGTCGAGTATAGTTATTACGCCGTACACTTAGGAACTACTCCGTATTATGATATTAATGTTTTGGTCAGGTCTAGTATAGTTATTATGCCGTACACTTAGGAACTACGCCCGTATTATGATATTAATGTTTTTGTCAGGTCTAGTATTGTTATTACGCCATACACTTAGGAACTACTCCGTATTATGATATTAATGTTTTGGTCAGGGACTAGTATAGTTATTAACGCCATACACTTAGGAACTACGCCGTATTATGATATTAATGTTTTGGCCCTGGTCTAGTATAGTTATTACGCCATACATTTAGGAATTACGCCGTATTATGACATTAATGTTTGGTCAGGTCTAGTATAGTTATTACGCCATACACTTAGGAACTATGCAGTATTATGATATTAATGTTTTTGTCAGGTCTAGTATTGTTATTACGCCATACACTTAGGAACTACTCCGTATTATGATATTAATGTTTTGGTCAGGACTAGTATAGTTATTACGCCATACACTTAGGAACTACGCCGTATTATGATATTAATGTTTTGGCCTGGTCTAGTATAGTTATTACGCCATACATTTAGGAATTACGCCGTATTATGACATTAATGTTTTGGTCAGGTCTAGTATAGTTATTACACCATACACTTAGGAACTATGCAGTATTATGATATTAATGTTTTTGTCAGGTCTAGTATTGTTATTACGCCATACACTTAGGAACTACTCCGTATTATGATATTAATGTTTTGGTCAGGTCTAGTATAGTTATTACGCCGTACACTTAGGAACTACGCCGTATTATGATATTAATGTTTTGGTCAGGTCTAGTATAGTTATTACGCCGTACACTTAGGAACTACTCCGTATTATGATATTAATGTTTTGGTCAGGTCTAGTATAGTTATTACGCCGTACACTTAGGAACTACACCGTATTATGATATTAATATTTTGGTCAGGTCTAGTATAGTTATTACGCCGTACCACTTAGGAACTACTCGTATTATGATATTAATGTTTTGGTCAGGTCTAGTATAGTTATTACGCCGTACACTTAGGAACTACTCCGTATTATGATATTAATGTTTGGTCAGGTCTAGTATAGTTATTACGCCATACACTTAGGAACTACCTCCGTATTATGATATTAATGTTTTGGTCAGGTCTAGTATAGTTATTATGCCGTACACTTAGGAACTACGCCGTATTATGATATTAATGTTTTTGTCAGGTCTAGTATTGTTATTACGCCATACACTTAGGAACTACTCCGTATTATGATATTAATGTTTTGGTCAGGACTAGTATAGTTATTACGCCATACACTTAAGAACTACGCCGTATTATGATATTAATGTTTTGGCCTGGTCTAGTATAGTTATTACGCCATACATTTAGGAATTACGCCGTATTATGACATTAATGTTTTGGTCAGGTCTAGTATAGTTATTACGCCATACACTTAGGAACTACGCCGTATTATGATATTAATGTTTTGGCCTGGTCTAGTATAGTTATTACGCCATACATTTAGGAATTACGCCGTATTATGACATTAATGTTTTGGTCAGGTCTAGTATAGTTATTACGCCAAACACTTAGGAACTATGCAGTATTATGATATTAATGTTTTTGTCAGGTCTAGTATTGTTATTACGCCATACACTTAGGAACTACTCCGTATTATGATATTAATGTTTTGGTCAGGACTAGTATAGTTATTACGCCATACACTTAGGAACTACGCCGTATTATGATATTAATGTTTTGGCCTGGTCTAGTATAGTTATTACGCCATACATTTAGGAATTACGCCGTATTATGACATTAATGTTTTGGTCAGGTCTAGTATAGTTATTACACCATACACTTAGGAACTATGCAGTATTATGATATTAATGTTTTTGTCAGGTCTAGTATTGTTATTACGCCATACACTTAGGAACTACTCCGTATTATGATATTAATGTTTTGGTCAGGTCTAGTATAGTTATTACGCCGTACACTTAGGAACTACGCCGTATTATGATATTAATGTTTTGGTCAGGTCTAGTATAGTTATTACGCCGTACACTTAGGAACTACTCCGTATTATGATATTAATGTTTTGGTCAGGTCTAGTATAGTTATTACGCCGTACACTTAGGAACTACACCGTATTATGATATTAATATTTTGGTCAGGTCTAGTATAGTTATTACGCCGTACACTTAGGAACTACTCCGTATTATGATATTAATGTTTTGGTCAGGTCTAGTATAGTTATTACGCCGTACACTTAGGAACTACTCCGTATTATGATATTAATGTTTTGGTCAGGTCTAGTATAGTTATTACGCCATACACTTAGGAACTACTCCGTATTATGATATTAATGTTTTGGTCAGGTCTAGTATAGTTATTATGCCGTACACTTAGGAACTACGCCGTATTATGATATTAATGTTTTTGTCAGGTCTAGTATTGTTATTACGCCATACACTTAGGAACTACTCCGTATTATGATATTAATGTTTTGGTCAGGACTAGTATAGTTATTACGCCATACACTTAAGAACTACGCCGTATTATGATATTAATGTTTTGGCCTGGTCTAGTATAGTTATTACGCCATACATTTAGGAATTACGCCGTATTATGACATTAATGTTTTGGTCAGGTCTAGTATAGTTATTACGCCATACACTTAGGAACTATGCAGTATTATGATATTAATGTTTTTGTCAGGTCTAGTATTGTTATTACGCCATACACTTAGGAACTACTCCGTATTATGATATTAATGTTTTGGTCAGGACTAGTATAGTTATTACGCCATACACTTAGGAACTACGCCGTATTATGATATTAATGTTTTGGCCTGGTCTAGTATAGTTATTACGCCATACATTTAGGAATTACGCCGTATTATGACATTAATGTTTTGGTCAGGTCTAGTATAGTTATTACGCCATACATTTAGGAATTACGCCGTATTATGACATTAATGTTTTGGTCAGGTCTAGTATAGTTATTACGCCATACACTTAGGAACTACACCGTATTATGATATTAATGTTTTGGCCTGGTATAGTATAGTTATTACGTCATACATTTAGGAATTACGCCGTATTATGACATTAATGTTTTAGTCAGGTCTAGTATAGTTATTACGCCATACACTTAGGAACTACGCCGTATTACGATATTAATGTTTTGGTCAGGTCTGATATAGTTATTACGCCGTACACTTAGGAACTATGCAGTATTATGATATTAATGTTTTGGTCAGGTCTAGTATAGTTATTACGCCGTACACTTAGGAACTACGCCGTATTATGATATTAATGTTTTGGTCAAGTCTAGTATAGTAATTACGCCATACACTTAGGAACTACGTCGTATTATGATATTAATGTTTTGGTCAGGTCTAGTAAAGTAATTACGTCATAAGTCGTTTAAATCAAATACCTTCAAGATAAGGAAACGGCAATTTTTAATTAGAAATACCCAAGGATTATTGGTAACTGTCGTTATGCGAGTATTGCGTATTATGTATAGGTTAATGTATCTGTTAATGTATATGTTAATGTAGAGGTTAATGTAGAGGTTAATGTATATGTTAATATAGAGGTTAATGTATATGCTAATGTAGAGGTTAATGTAGAGGTTAATGTATATGTTAATGTATATGTTAATGTAGAGGTTAATGTATATGTTAATGTAGAGGTTAATGTAGAAGTTAATGTATATGTTAATGTATATGTTAATGTAGAGGTTAATGTATATGTTAATGTAGATCGTTGGCTCAGCACGGAACTTTTGTAACTGGCATTCCGACCTTAAACAGTGTATATATTTTTATACTGTGCAATATATGAAAAAAATATTGGAGTTGAATTCCAGCAAATAAAGGATAAAAATGATATTTGTCATAATATTGTATATGCATTACATATATTTTTTTAGAGCGAAACTATTGTTAGTGCGGTAGTAAACTTACAATAGTTTCGCACTGAGATATTTGATTTTAGATCTATACAAAAGTAAAATTACTGTTTCAATATAATAATTCATGTCTTTTTATCATTCCTGTAAAAAAATTGGAAACTGTCAACTGATATTAAAACAGTCTCTTTAACTGATAGAGACAAAAAAAGTAAAAAAGTGCAGTTGCAATAATTTCGCAATGAAAAAAATCACAGTTTATTCGGTTTCAATATTTAGACAAAAATGTATTTTTAAAGTTTCAATAGTATATTATTGGTAATTTTTGTTTGTATTGGTATTTTTTGTTTGAACATATCAGGTTATTTTTAATCTGACAATGAACACAGGGGCGGATCTAGGATTTAAGTTTAACCTGGATGGGGGATTTAGGGGGCGCAGAACTGAATAGGCATATATGTTTATTAGTAGAAATATGACCGCGGTGTGGTCTAGTGGTAGAGCGTCCGCCTCGCATGCGGAAGTTTGTTGGTTCAATCCCCGGCCGGGTCAAACCGAAGACTTTATAAATGGTACTAGAAGCTTCCTCGCTTGACGCTCAGCATTTAGAGGAGAGTTCTAGGTCTGGTCGGCCCGGTGTCAGTATAATGTGACTGGGTGGGATATCATACCATGTGTCTGCGGCATGATACTCCAGTGTGACGGCGCTCAGAATACTGTCTCAAGCAGACACCGTCGCGATATGACTGAACAATTGTTGAAAGCGACGCTAAACACCATACAACAACAACAACAGTAGAAATATAGTGGATTTTAATGAAAATAGGAGTTAAGTGGGGCATATACTTTATTAAAGAGTAAATCCGCCATTGGAACTAGGTTATTTTTTAAATCTGAGCTAGTTCCTAACCTTTGGTTTGTGACATCATTAAATCAAATGACATCACAGAAAGATATAAACAGATTTTGGGCTTTGGAGCAGCAACCCCACATATGATAAGATGACGGAATCTGATGGTGCTGAGACTTTTTCCCCATTATTTTAATTCAAAGTCAAGGACAGGTATTATTATTTATTATATTATGTTATATTATTTTTGTGTACAATGTTGGTTTTGCAAAAGATAAATATTTCGTACTTTGAGGAAGATTTTCAAATTTCCAGAGGAATGACATGTTAACGATCCGCCAACGATGCAGTTTGACCCAACAAGTCTAAAATGACACGGCGTTGGCTGGAAATCTGATATCAGCAACATACATGTATTTTCGGTGGTGATTTCTAAAATACTGGTCATTTAACATTTAGCGGAAATAAATCAATCACTGCAATACAAAAATCCCTGCAAAGGCAAAAAATGGAACTATAGTTTAATTCCTGACCCCTGAGTATTCAAGGGAGATAAAAATGCAGTGAGTTCATTATCATTAACATGATATTGTAAAAGACGTTCTTACCACTGATCACAGTCCTCGGATCTAAGCATTTACAGATAAAGTGGCATTCTCATGGATCGTGGCCAGAGTTGAGGATCGAATCGTAATCACTAATATAGTAAATCAGGCATAATATTGGTAGTACATATGAGCCCATTCCTTAATAAAATCATCGTAATACATGTACATACTCGCCTATCATTGAATTATTTAATGTAAAATATGTCAGTACGATCATTGGTTAAAATGCATTCTAATATACATGATTGTTTAATAGGTGTATGTCTAGACATAGAATTCCCTGCTTTGTCATTTAGGAATACATGTTTTGTGTGTGTGTGTGTCCTGACATGGAATTCCCTGCTTTGTCATTTAGGAATACATGTTTTGTGTGTGTGTGTCCAGACATGGAATTCCCTGCTTTGTCATTTAGGAATACATGTAACAGATGTGTGTGTGTGTCTAGACATGGACAACATTAAATATTAAATGTAGACTGGTACGACTTTGTTAACATGTAGATACGCTGTATTAACTTAAAATGGAGAGGAGAACTGAACTTGTCATATCCAAATCTGACAGACCGTAGATACGTCGGTGCTGATAGAGGGAATTTAGCGTTGCTACGTAATTGTACAATGTTTAAACGGTATCTCCTTCAACTAGATTCTTAATTAAAGAAACTCGGCTTTGTTAAAATCGACTTTAATTAAATTCATGCTTCAAATCAATCTTTACATTCATAAATATATAATCCGTGACTATGGCAACCAAATGTTTGTATTCCTTGTATAAACACACAAGTCGATTTTACATGTACATAGTAACTCCATTTTAATATCAATGCGGTAATTATTCATGGTAGTCTCTTTGCATCAGATTTATATTTTGCTTTCATAACACAATTTACACATTGCTGAGAATTGAACTTTTATCCGATTTTAACACAGTTTCAACGTTTGAAATATACATTTTTATCAAGTATTGGTTCAATTTAAAATACCCATTTAATGTTGTTTACACTATTCTAATATAATATCACTATCCGCTCATCGCTCGGTATTGTTCGGTGTTGTTGACTCTCGCACACAAAACAGCCACGATTTAATGTCCGATTCTATACACAAAGTGATTGATTCGAAACTTTACAAACAATAAGACCAACAGCTAAGTATCACATCATTTGATAATTTATTGAACTTGAATATCACAAATAATTCATTTATTCGAGTCTTATCATAGCATATACAATATTAAACAAATACTTATTTAACAATTGACACAATTATCTATATGATGTCATTCTAGACAGAATTGTTAGAGACAATGCTGCCAAAATATAATGTTCCATTATTAATACAGTGAAAGTAAACACAATCGTGTTATAATACACTAGTTAAATATTTCATTTAGACAAAATAATAAAATTAAAATCTTCGCTTTAACCATTTTCTTAATTTATAGTTTGTTTTTATATATTTTTTGCGGTACGCTGTGGTGCGTTGCATAGCATAGCATAGCATAGCATAGCATAGCATAGCATAGCATAGCATAGCATAGCATAGCATAGCATAGCATAGCATAGCATAGTTTATTTCGTGAAAGAGACCTCTGGCCGATGTACAGTTAAAGACAAGTACACAGTAAGTACAGTAAGAACAGTGTTAACAATGTCAACTATAATACTTGAAAATGCATTTGAAACATAATTTATTATATAGAGCATTCAAATACCCATCATTGTGTACGTGTCGATACAAGTTAAGATATGAAAACAAATGGTGAATAAAACAACTTATTCATATGTTCCACGCTCTTTCATAGCATAATACAAATAAATTGCAAGACTTAATTATCTTTTGTGATTTTGAGGACGAAAATATATTAAATGTATTCCATTGTGGAAGAAGAACATACCAGTGCTTCTAGCCACTTGTTATTCTTGTCAAGTTGAAAACCTTGTACGTAGACTATTTTTGCATATAATTGTATACGATTCATATGTACAATACAAGTATATACTGTTCTACTTAATATTTATATGCAATACAATATGTTTAATCTAACAGAAATAAGCGTATCAACTGATAATTTTGTCGTGCCACTGTATCTTACTAGTGATCATGTGTTGGTCAAATTGTAAATTAATACTTATACAACATGCCAGCTGTATAAATACTCAAAGTGAGTTATGATGTTACATTATGTATATGAATTTAAAAGAAGGCTGTATGTTATTCAAATGAACACGCTATGTTATCTGTAAAATATTACAAACATTTCGTACTTGAAACTGCACTTAGATTGAATTAACTTGTGAGGGGAAATCCATTGGGAAAACTAGTTTTGTAAATGGAGATAAGAGCTAAATTTAGAATATAAACACACGGTATATTTAAAGCTAAATGTTGGGTAATGGATCAGCAGATTTATATTCCTGTACGCATGGATAAACAATGTACAGAAGTAGCTATAGAACAAGTTGCTTGATCTTATGTAATCATTCGACGTGCACATTAAGATGTGAAAACAACCTCTTTTAAATTATAAGATACTACTGAAAATAACGATTTGAAAGCGAACAAACTTGAAATGATAAATTATATCAATGATTAAGTAACGTTTCATTATATTCCGACGTTTGTCCTAGTTATCGGATATTTAGACAGTGCAGCTACAGTCTGGGGTAATATTTCGGGAGAAAGAATGGCGACTCTAACCTTACCATTAAAACACAATCAGCACTAACGAATATATTACCCCCGGAGGGTCAAGAAAAACGTCAATTGTAATAATATGGTCATTAAATTTTACCAAATTTTGTAAAGTTGAGGTGACGTTGACAGCAGGCACGTAGGGTTTTCAATGGTCAGTTATGTACAATAATTAATTTCATAAACATCAGCTAGTATTTATATTACTTAATCATGGTATAAATCAATAGTTAAATTTATTTGTCAACTTTATTCAATAATTATGACCATTTAGACCGTATTTGGTGGAGCTCGTCACATATTATGATAAACATTTGTGCATTTTTTTTTAAATCTTGACAAACATTATAAAACAAATGTTGAAGTTGGACAGTGGTCACGGAATAATGTCATCCCGGACTCAGGTCGTCATAACAAAACTATTTATAAAACTAATGTTTAAGTTGGACTGTGGTCACGGAATAATGTCATCCCGGACTAAGGTCTTCATTACAAAGCTACTTATGAAACTAATGGACTCACACCTCTATTATCTCCACTGAGTACTTCGGACCTACAGATGAAGGAGGCAGAAATAAAACTTTAGTTCTCTTTTTCTTCTTTTTTCAGGGCTTTGTACTGCAATGTTTAGTTTTTTGCTAGCATGAGTTAAATGGTCAGTATTTTAGAAATCACCACTGAAAATTTGATGCTGATACCAGCTATCTGGACAATTCTGTGTCATTTCAGAATTGTTGGTTCGAACCGCATCTAGGGCGAATAGTTGACATATTATTACTCTGGAAATTGATAGGTCTCACAAAAGCATTGAATTTAAAAGAAAACCAGTTCAAGGTATACTTTTTTCCCTTTATAATTGCATATCTTGAACCAGTGAGGAATTTGAGCCCAGACACATGCTGCAGAATTTAATTTTTCATTCTGTTTTGGACATAAATGTTACAATGGAGCCCTATGGGAAATGTAATAGTGGTCTGAGACGTAATGTTTAAGTTGGACTGTGGTCACAGACTAATGTCATCCCGGACTCTGGTCGTCATTACAAAACTACTTATAAAACTAATATTTAAGTTGGATTGTGGTCACGGAATAATGTCATCCCGGAATCTGGTCGTCTATACAAAACTACTTATGAAGCTAATGTTTAAGTCGGACTGGGGTCACGGAATAATGTCATCCCGTAATCTTGTCGTCATTACAAAGCTACTTATGAAACTAATGTTTAAGTTGGACTGTGGTCACGGAATAATGTTATCCCAGACACTGGTCGTCATTACAAAACTACTTATGAAACTAATGTTTAAGTTGGCTGTGGTCCCGGAATAATGTCGTCCCGGAATCTTGTCGTCATTACAAAGCTACTTATGAAACTAATGTTTAAGTTGGACTGTGGTCACGGAATAATGTTATCCCGTAATCTTGTCGTCATTACAAAGCTACTTATGAAACTAATGTTTAAGTTGGACTGTGGTCACGGAATAATGTTATCCCAGACACTGGTCGTCATTACAAAACTACTTATAAAACTAATGTTTAAGTTGGCTGTGGTCACGGAATAATGTCGTCCCGGAATCTTGTCGTCATTACAAAGCTACTTATAAAACTAATGTTTAAGTCGGACTGGGGTCACGGAATAATGTCATCCCGTAATCTTGTCGTCATTACAAAGCTACTTATGAAACTAATGTTTAAGTTGGACTGTGGTCACGGAATAATGTTATCCCGGACTCTGGTCGTCATTACAAAACTACTTATAAAACTAATGTTTAAGTTGGACTGTTGTCACGGAATAATGTCATCCCGTAATCTTGTCGTCATTACAAAGCTACTTATGAAACTAATGTTTAAGTTGGACTGTGGTCACGGAATTATGTTATCCCAGACTCTGGTCGTCATTACAAAACTACTTATAAAACTAATGTTTAAGTTGGCTGTGGTCACGGAATAATGTCATCCCGGACTCTGGTCGTCATTACAAAGCTACTTATGAAACTAATGTTTAAGTTGGACTGTGGTCACGGAATAATGTCATCCCGGAATCTGGTCGTCATTACAAAGCTACTTATAAAACTAATGTTTAAGTTGGCTGTGGTCACGGAATAATGTCATCCCGGACTCTGGTCGTCATTACAAAACTACTTATGAAACTAATGTTTAAGTTGGACTGTGGTCACGGAATAATGTTATCCCGGACTCTGGTCGTCATTACAAAACTACTTATAAAATAATGTTTAAGTTGGACCGTGGTCACGGAATAATGTTATCCCAGACTCTGGTCGTCATTACAAAACTACTTATAAAACTAATGTTTAAGTTGGCTGTGGTCACGGAATAATGTCATCCCGGAATCTGGTCGTCATTACAAAACTACTTATAAAACTAATGTTTAAGTTGGACCGTGGTCACGGAATACTTACATCCCGGAAACAGTATAATTGATATTATAGCATCTTACTGTTGATTGCTGGTCTTATCATCTAAATCACCAATGTATAATCCATACACATGATAATGTGTATAGCTAGTGTTAAAATACGCCCAGTATACTATAGAAATTAAAATGTTTTTTTATGTCAAGCATTATCCTGCAGGCGACAAAAACATATTTGTATTGCTTATCATTTATGTAATGACATCTGTTTATGGGAATCAATTGTAACATTAAAACGGGTAGTGTTCAAATGTTCCATGCTGGAATTCTAAACATATGATACGTTATTCTTATTAAATCTTATGTATTAAGTTTACTTCGACATAAAAAGGTAATACTAGCTACTGTAAATAACAAATCACGCTCGATGTCCTCTGGGTTGAATCGGTACTAAGAATCTGTGGAAAACATATATTGCTCAATGACACTATACATAGTAATGGGGGAGGATCGAATCCACGACCGTCCTAGCCTGTGATTGGTGCTCTACCAGTGAACCGTGATCTCCTCAATAATAACCCTCCGATCCTGGGTTTGGTGATCTACCAGTGGACCGTACGCTCCTCAGTATAAACCGTTTGATGGTCGAATCCATGACCCTCCGATCCTGGAGTCGGTGTAGTACCAGTGCACCGTGCGCTGCTCAATACTAACAATGTGATGGTCGGGCCAACGACCCTCCTATCCATGGTTCGGTGCTCTAACAGTGGACCGTACGCTCCCCAGTACAAACCATTTGATGGTCGAATCCACGACCCGACGATCCTGGGGTCGGTGCTGTATCAGTGTGCCTTGCGTTCCTTAATACTAACAATGTGATGGTCGGGCCCACGACCCTCCTATCCATGGTTCGGTGCTCTAACAGTGGACCGTACGCTCCCCAGTACAAACCATTTGATGGTCGAATCCACGACCCGACGATATTGGGGTCGGTGCTGTATCAGTGTGCCTTGCGTTCCTTAATACTAACAATGTGATGGTCGGGCCCACGACCCTCCTATCCATGGTTTGGTGCTCTACCAGTGGACCGTACGCTCCTCAGTACAAACCATTTGATGGACGATTCCACGACCCTCCGATCCTGGAGTCGGTGCTGTACCAATACACCGTGCGCTCCTCAATACTTACAATGTGATGGTCGAGCCCACGACCCTCCTATGACGTTCAACTCGTCATTCAAATATCACACATGTATTGCTTGATGACATTCATCTGTCATTCAAATATTACACATATATTGCTTGTCGACATTCACCTTGTCATTCAAATATCACGCACGTATTGCTTGACGATATTCATCTTGCCATTCAAATATCGCACATGTATTGCTTGACGACATGCATATCGTCATTCAAATATCACATACCGTAACGTACTACTTGACGACGTTCATTTCGTCATTCAAATATCACACTCATATTACTTGATGACATTCACCTTGTCATTCAATTATCACACACGTATTGCTTGGCGACATTTACCTCGTTATTCAAATATCACACACGTATTGTTGTTCATAAGTGTACATGGCTTGCAGTTATATAGATGGAAATTGGCATCAATGTGTATGGTTATACTCTGAGGCAGTATGTAACATATCGTTCTCCTAGTTAACAAACGAAAGATACACATTTAATGGGTTAAATAAAAGGTAAACAAACACGATAAACTATGTACGGTACTTGAATAAGCCGTTAGTAGGAACATTGCATTACCGTTCACGAACAGACTCAATAAGACTCTGTCATTGTATAAGATTTGGGTAAACCTTTAATCTAACGGATGGCCTCAGCCGTAAGAGGTACATGTACGTGACATTCTGACACAGAGGACCATCGGTCAGTACTGAGGGTAAAATGTAACATTGAATCTAAATAATATTCTTACGACAATATACTTAACACTGACCACGTATTTGGTCTAATTGTCCATTAACACTTGTACATTGATCAATACGACACCTGTGTGTATTTGTGTATTATAAACAATGCAATGCAGTTTTAACGATAAAAACTGTCAACATTCCATACCAGATAACAACTGCACGTAGTCAAGAAAAATGTCCTTCAAATTGAACTAGTGAGTAACGGTTAAACCATTGGAAAAACACTATACCTGTATGTGTAATACCTGTATAACTGTATGTGGAATATGTATACATGTATATGTTATACCTGTATGTGATACATGTATAACTGTATGTGTTACATGTGTACCTGTATGCGTCATACCTGTATGTGTTATACATGTATGTGTTATACCTGTATGTGGTACATGTTTACATGTATATGTTATTCCTGTATGTGTAATGCTTGTATGTGTTATACCTGTATGTGTTAAACTTGTATGTGTTACACCTGTATGTGTTATACCTGTATGTGTTAAACTTGTATGATTGTGTTATATCTGTATATGATATACTTGTATGTGTTATACATGTATGTGCTATATTTGTATGTGTTATACCTGTATGCGTTATACTTGTATGTGTTACACCTGTAAGTGTTATACCTGTATGTGTTATACTTGTATGATTGTGTTATATCTGTATATGTTATACTTGTATGTGTTATACCTGTATGTGATATACTTGTATGTGTTATACCTGTATGCGTTATACCTATATGATTGTGTTATACCTGTATGTGTTATACTTGTTTGTGTTATACCTGTATGTGTTATACCTGTGTGTGTTATACCTCTGTGTGTTATACCTGTATGTATAACACCCTTGTTTTACGGGATGTCAGTTTTATATTAAAGTAATAGGTGTATCTGCGTATAAGTATTAAGAAAATACATTATTAATGATAAAAATGTCAACATTACATATTTGATAACAACTGCACGTAGCGAAACAACATGTCATTCAAATTAAACTAGTTTATGATGGTTAATCCAGTTGGAAAACCAGTATTGTAAAATGAGATAAGATATATTTATAGCGTGTAGTATAATTGAATCTGAATTTACCAAGGTGTTCACCCATTAAACATATGTAGTGAATAGTATGTTCGTTTGATCTATCAACAAAATACCTTGATACACAAGACCTTGGTACCCAACACCTTGGTACACAACACCTTGATACACACTACTTGCTACACAACACATTGATACACAACACTTTGGTACACAATATATGATACACAACACCTTGATATACACTACTTTGATACACAACACATTGGTACACACTACTTTGATACACAACACCTTGGTACACACTACTTTGATACACAACACTTTAATAAACAACACCTTGGTACACACTTCTTTGATACACAACACCTTGGTTCATGTACGGACTACTTTGATACACAACACCTTGGTACATACTACTTGATACACAACACTTTGATACACAACACCTTGGTACACAATATATGATACACAACACCTTGGTACATACTACTTGATACACAACACTTTGATACACAACATCTTGGTCCACACTACTTTGATACACAACACTTTGGTACATACTACTTGATACACAACACTTTGATACACAACATCTTGGTCCACACTACTTTGATAGACAATCAATTAGTACACACTACTTTGATACTCAACACTTTGATACACAACACTTTAGTACACGACACAATGATATAAACTACTTTTGTACACAACAACTTGGTACATAACATATTGGTACAAACCTTGGTACAAACTACTTACTTCTTTGATATACATTGGAATAATATATCTAGGTATGCAACACCTTTGTACTTGACCTCTAGGTACACAACACCTTGGTACTTAACCTCTAAGTAAACAACACCTTGATTTACACTACTTTGGTACACAACATCTTGGTACACACTACTTTGATACACAACACTTTGGTACATACTACTTGATACACAACACTTTGGTACATACTACTTGATACACAACACTTTGATACACAACATCTTGGTCCACACTACTTTGATAGACAATCAATTAGTACACACTACTTTGATACTCAACACTTTGATACACAACACTTTAGTACACGACACAATGATATAAACTACTTTTGTACACAACAACTTGGTACATAACATATTGGTACAAACCTTGGTACAAACTACTTACTTCTTTGATATACATTGGAATAATATATCTAGGTATGCAACACCTTTGTACTTGACCTCTAGGTACACAACACCTTGGTACTTAACCTCTAAGTAAACAACACCTTGATTTACACTACTTTGGTACACAACATCTTGATACACACTACTTTGATACACAACACTTTGGTACATACTACTTGATACACAACACTTTGATACACAACACCTTGGTACACAATATATGATACACAACACCTTGGTATACACTACTTTGATACACAACAAATTAGTACACACTACTTTGATACTCAACACTTTGATACACAACACTTTAGTACACGACACATTGATATAAACTACTTTTGTACACAACAACTTGGTACATAACATATTGGTACAAACCTTGGTACAAACTACTTACTTCTTTGATATACATTGGTAAAATATATCTAGGTATACAACACCTTGATACTTGACCTCTAGGTACACAACACCATGGTACTTAATCTCTAAGTAAACAACACCTTGATTTACACTACTTTGGTACACAACACCTTGACATAAACTACTTTTGTACACAACATATTGGTACTTAATCTTTTGGTACACAACACCTTGATACACAATACCTTGATAAACATCCCGTTTATATACATTTCTTTGGTACACAAAACCTTGATATACAATACCTTGGTACATAACGTCTAGTTACACAACACCTTGGTACTTAAACTCTAAGAACACAACACCTTGGTACATAACACCTTGGTACTTAAACTTTAGGTACACAAACCCTTGGTACATAACAAATTGGTACTTAAACTCTAGGAACACAACACCTTGGTACATAACACCAACCTGGTACTTAAACTCTAGGTACACAAACCCTTGGTACATAACAAATTGGTACTTAAACCCTAGGTAAACAAATCCTTGGTTCTTAACCTGTAGGAACACAACGCCTTGATACACATTACTTTGATACAGACCAACTTTGTACACAATACCTTGATATAAATTACTTTGGTACCTAACACCTAGGTACACAACACCTTGATATAAACTACTTTGGTACACAACGCCTTGATACACAACATCTTGATATAAACTACTTTGGTACCTACCACCTAGGTACACAACACCTTGATTTAATCTACTTTGGTACCTACCACCTAGGTACACAACACCTTGATATAAACTACTTTGGTACCTAACACCTAGGTACACACATTGATATAAACTACCTTGGTATACAATGCCTTGATATAAACTACTTTGGTACCTAACACCTAGGTACACACCTTGATATAAACTACCTTGGTATACAATGCCTTGATATAAACTACTTTGGTACCTAACACTTAGGTACACAACACCTTAATATAAACTACTTCGGTTCACAACGCCTTGATACACAACGCCTTGATATAAACTACTTTGGTACCTAACGCCTAGGTACACAACACCTTGATATAAACAACCTTGGTATACACGCCTTGATACACAACACCTTGGTAAACACTACTTTGGTAAACAACACCTTGATAAACACTACTTTGGTAAACAAAACCTTGATATACACTACTTTGGTAAACAACACCTTAATTTACACTATTTTGGTAAACAACACCTTGATATACACTACTTTGGTAGACAACACAATGATATAAACTAATTTTGAACACAACACATTGGTACATAACATCTAGGTACACAATCAATTGATACAAAACAGCTTGATACACAATATCTTGGTACACAACACATCGATACACACTACGTTGGTACACAATGCGTCGGTACACACTACGTTGGTACACAATGCGTCGGTACACACTACGTTGGTACACAATGCGTCGGTACACAACATTTTGTACAAAACACCTTGATACACACCACCTTAGTACCCAATGAAGGTATATTGACTGCTGAATCAGAATGTAGTGCTATTTATCTGATGCTGGAAAACTCTTCCGCCGAAATACTATACAAGCTACTGTTTGATTACGATTTTAATGTTCACTTTACAATTATTTATGTCCTATTTGCTAACATACATGACTGTATGTACTTACAAAAAGTAAGTGAGTGGTGTAAAAATGCCGAGAGTTAATTATGTAAATTGTGATAAACTGTTATATCAATTTTTCGTTTAGACTGGAATCGAGTATTTCAAATGCACTGGAAAGAAACGAATTTTCTTATTTAATGTTCGAATACTCCATTTTCGTACTTTTGTTTATAAATAGTTCAGATACTAAAATACAATACGTGATGTTCATAGAGTACTTGTGACATATAAATTATCTAGCCGACATGCGCAGACGCATTGTATTTCTTAAATATAACTCAAAATGCTGATAAGAACATACCGTGCACATCATAAATTCAAAATGGATGTATAGAGACAAGTTTGTATGTGACATTATTATAATGCCGATGTTCACAGGCTTGGTATAAACGGACATGTAACATATGTTTATTTAACTAAACAGCTTAAAGTGGATATTACAGGTATGTTATGATTTATCTCAATTAATGATCAAAAGAGTGTATAATTGTATGATAAGAACGGTTTATGAACGAATATAAACAGTCAACTATTATATTTGAATTGATTGACTGATTTAATATTTAGCGTCATCTTTATGCAATCGAGGGTTAACGGACGATCAGTTAACCTAACCACCGTTTTCTGGGATCCGCCTGGAAGGTTAAACAGTGCTCGAGCACACCCAATATCCCCAAGAAACTGACACCATTCGCAGTTGAAACAGCGACGAGAGACAAACGCTGATGAGACGCATTGTCGTATATTAAACATAATGTAGACTGTGGCCGGGTGGTGATTCAAACACACGACCCCTTGATTGACATTCAGACGCGCAACCGACTGTGCTTATCGGGCCCGGCAATTTGAATTAAATGTCTAGGACTCAATAAAAAAGAATAATCTTACAAAATACGCTTAGAGATAATGACATATTTAAAGTTGCTTACATGTTTTAAACAGTTGTATTGCGTTAATTATATTTGCTGTAATTCTTAAATATAGAGTTACGTTTCACATTATTATTTGTAAGTTATTTGCAGCGCAATACTGAAACTGGATAAATTCCAACCTAAAGCGAAAATTAATAATTAAAGTAGTTTATTTTCATGAATTTATAATATACAAATATAAAACCAGGTAACTGCCCAAGTATGTTGCATAATATATAGAGGTCAATTCAGCTATAATTCTAGAAACTTACAGAACCATATGAATTTGTTTTTTAATTACATTCTCCGCAGACATTTTGTCAGAGAAAATGATGAAATACGGTGTGTTTTAAAAATATGTAGACTTTTGAATTATTTTCAGCATTAAATATACCACATGGACACAATGTATTAATGTTGCCATGCCAAGTAATATGGACACAATGTATTTATGTTGCCATGGCAAGTAATATTTCCAAATTGCATAATGCTACAGAATACCGTTACGTAGCAACGGCGCTAAAAAATATGCATATAATGGCTACCTTTAGCAGTGCGATGACGTCAACGACCTCCAGTATTTGCATATTTTTTATGTCAAAATCTTCATAAACTTAAGTTTCAAAATCATTGCATCATTGAACAGTTTAATGAAAAATAAAAGCTGAATAGCCATAATATGCATACTTTGTAGCGATGTTGCTACTTAACGGTAATTCTATATATACTCGAAATATTGCAATTGCATAGAGAAAATGATCCTTTTTATGGCAATATAATGTAAATGCACGTGCTATATTAAATGTTGAAAAGAATCATAAAAGTCCAATTATATTTTGAAACACCTTGTTCATTTTTGGAAACAAATCTGTCCTTTTGTCAGTTTTTTTGTATATTAATATTAATTAACTATTTTGTATTAGTTATGCCATTGACGAAAATTCGGTACAATCCGAATAAATAAGACAAAAATAAACCGAACGTGTGCCCATGCGATTACTTCCGGTTGTCTATCCTGAGAGCGTCCACTAGATACTCGGGACGAACGCCTTGTAATAAGGAGAAAAACACCATGGACATTAAAAGTTAAAGTATCTGAAACTGATTATGTAGTGTGTTGCCGTTCACATCAAGATTCCGGATTATAAATCTCATGAGATAAGTTTCAAAAATACAATATAAAGCCTAATGATTTGTCCTATATTTGAACATCAGTATATTTTTATAAACAAATTCAAAACTGGCCCGATTATCAGAAGCAGTTAATCAAATGTATAGTCATCAAGAAATAGATCCCGTATTGGTTCGTGGTCTACGACATTGGACCAATATAACAATCTCTGGGTCAATAACTGGACCAATATAAAATCGCTCGATTAATTATAATGATGACAATCACACTAGTATTGTGACATGTGTTTTACGGGCTTCCGGTGTAGACAAATAATGTAAGCAGCATACCAGTAACTCTATTTTTAAAGAAAAAATTAAATTGCCATTCGAAGCAAATGTCTATAGTGTTTTATATTTGTACATAGTGAAGGAAAATGCAACTTCTGTAACATGTACATTTTACTATTGATATTTCCTCCAGGAAAATCATGTACGGTTATATAAACATGTGTAAATGTATCAACACGGGAATGATTAGCAAATTTGTAAATAGTGTCATTACTTAACGATAACTAGCGATTATATTGCCAATCTGTTTACAATGAATAGTGGCTTTATTCTATATCTGTTTACAATGAATAGTGGCTTGATTTTATATATGTTTACAATGAATAAAGGCCTTATTTCCTCTCTGTTTAAAATGAATAGTGGCTTTATTTTTTCATATGTTTACAATGAAAAGTGGATTTATTGCCTATCTGTTTACAATGAATAGTGGATTTATTGCATATCTGTTTACAATGAATAGTGGATTTATTTTTTTATTTGTTTACAATGAATAGTGGCTTTATTTTATATCGGTAAACAATGAATAGAGGCTTTATTGCCTGTATGTTTTCAATGAATAGTGGCTTTTTTATATCAGTTTACAATGAAAAGTGGCTTTATTTTATATCTATATACAATGAATAGTGGCTTTATTGCCATCTGTTTACAATGAATAGCGGCTTTATTGCCTTTCTGTTGAAAATGAATAGTGGCTTTATTGCCTATTGGTTTACAATGAATAGTGACTTTATTTTATGTCTGTTTACAATGAATAGTAGCTTCATTTTGTATCTGTTTACAATGAATAGAGTCGTTATTGCCAATCTGTTTACAATGAATAGTGGCTTTATTTTATATCTGTTTACAATGAATAGTGACTTTATTTCATATCCGTTTACAATGAATAGTGACTTTATTTTATATATTTTTACAATGAATAGTGGCTTTATTTTTTATCTGCTTACAATAAATAGTGGCTTTATTTTATATCTGTTTACAATGAATAGAGGCTTTATTTTGTATCTCTTTACAATAAATAGAGGCTATCGGTTTATAATAAGCAGTGACTTTATTGTTTATCGGTTTACACTAAATAGTCAGTGACTTTATTGTCTATCGGTTTACAATAAACAGTGACGTTATTGCGTATCGGTTCACAATAAACTTTGACTTTATTGTCTATCGGCTTACACTAAATAGTCAGTGACTTTATTGTTTATCGATTTACAATAAACTGTGACTTTATTGTCTATCGGTTTACAATAAACTGTGACTTTATTGTCTATCGGTTTACACTTAATAGTCAGTGACTTTATTGTTTATCGGTTTACAATAAACAGTGACGTTATTGCGTATCGGTTCACAATAAACTGTGACTTTATTGTCTATCGGTTTACACTAAATAGTCAGTAACTTTATTGTTTATCGGTTCACAATAAACTGTGACTTTATTGTCTATCGGTTTACAATAAGCAGTGACTTTATTGTCTATCGGTTTACAATAAACAGTGACTTTATTGTACATCGGTTTACAATAAACAGTGACTGTATTGCCTATCAGTTTACAATTAAAAATGACTTTATTATCTATTGGTTTACAATACACAGTGACTATATTTATAATTACAGGTTTATTGCCGATCAGATCATAATATAGGCTATCGATTCACAAAGAAAGAAGTGCCTTTATTACCTATATTTTTAAGATACAATGAATAATAACTTGAGTCTCAATATTTTTTATCATAATTTATGTAAGCGTAACCGCTACTCAAGTTTATTTTGTTTTATTATGTTTTGATGAAACTATCTGCATATATTCCTGAAATGTAAAGGTAGACTTGAATTGGTATCACGGTTAATCATGCGTATGTCACTTTTATTAAAGTGGCATAACCAGTAAATAAAGATGTAATTTTTATAAAGAAATAAGCAACTTGTTCATGATTGACAAATTTATCTTGAATTTTCAACGTCTGGCATCAATCCAACAACCAAATACCTCACTTATACGTGAAAACATCGTATTCTCATTCATAATATGTCGCTTGTTTGGATTTTAAATTCGTGACACATTCTCAACAGGTTATCTTGGGAACTTTCAGTCAGTAAAATCGGGTTCTAAAATCGGGTACTACTGATTTAATAACGTTTATATATCTGCTTTTGCGATTTATGTTTTGGTTTTCTATTATTTGGACAGTGTAGCCACTGGTTAGGGTAATAACTCAGGAGACAATTCTGACTTTACCGTTGAAAAACAACCATAAGTTACAAAGCTATTGTTATGATGTTATGTTGAAGTTGGACTCTTGTCACGGAATAATGTCATCCCGGAATCAGGTCTTTATTACAAAACTACGGAATAATGTTATCCCGGACTCTGGTCCTCATTACAAAACTACGTATAAAACTAATGCTAAAGTTGGACTCTTGTCACGGAATAATGTCATCCCGGAATGTGGTCGTCATTTCAAAGCTACTTATAAAACTAATGTTTAAGTTGGACTGTTGTCACGGAATAATGTCATCCCGGAAACTGGTCGCCATTACAAAACTTCTTAACAAACTAATGCTTAAGTTGGACTATGGTCACGGAAAAATGTCATCCCGGAATCTGGTCGTCGTTACAAAACTACGTATAAAACTAATGTTTAAGTTGGACAGTGGTAACGAAATAATGTCATCCCGGAATCTGGTCGTCATTACAAAACTACTTATAAAACTAATATTTAAATTGGACTGTGGTAACGGAATAATATCATCCCGGACTCTGGTCGTCTCTACAAAACTACTTATAAAACTAATGTTAAAGTTGGACTGTTGTCACGAGATAATGTCATCCCATAATGTGGTCGTCATTACAAAGCTACTTATAAAACTAATGTTTAAGTTGGACAGTGGTCACGAAATAATGTCATCCCGGAATCTGGTCGTCATTAACAAAGCTACTTATTACAGTAAAGTTTAAGTTGAACAGTGGTCACGAAATAATGGTCGTCATTATAAAACTACTTATAAAACTAATGTTGGACAGTTGTCACGGAGATATGTCTTCTCGAAATATTGTCTTGATTTCATTCAATGATATAGTTGTGGGAGTGGAGAAATAGAGATATAATAATGGAAATGGATAAAGAGAAAGAGATAGTGATGGGAATGGAAAAGTAGAGATATAATAATGGAAGTGGACAAAGTGGAGAAAGAGAAATAGAATGATTGGATGGAGAGAGGTAGATAGAGTAATGTAAGTGGAGTAAGAGAGATAGAGTGATGGGAGTGGAGAAAGAGAGATAGAACAATGGAAGTGAGAGAGAGAGAGAGAGAGAGAGAGAGAGAGAGAGAGAGAGAGAGAGAGAGAAGTTGAGAAAGAAAGATAGAGTGATGGGAGTGGAGAAGTCAGTGTTTGCTTTTTTTCACTGCTTTAGATTTAAAATGACTGATACGTTAAATTACTCGAAATAGCGCGACATATAGACATATTTATACGAGCATAGACAAATATACATAGTGATGGGAGTAAAGAGACGATAAGTTACATACTTATTCTCCTGTTGATTTTCATTGACGGATTCTTCAAAATACTATTTCTACCGCATTAGATAGACAGTGAGAAGGGAGTGGCGATAGAGAGATAGAGAGATGGGAGAAGAGAAGGAGAGATAGAGAGATGGAAGTGGAGAGGCATGTGGTTGTATGCTTATTCTCCTATGAATTGACAGTGATGGATACGTCACAGATACGAAGACACTTTCTACAGAAAGATAGAGAGATGGGAGCGGAGAAAGAGAGATGAAGAGTTGAACCGATCGTTGTGTATATAACATAATATTTTCTATATATTCTGTGTGCATTAAACGCGATTTTCTATGACTGGCACGTACATTAAATACGACATTCAATATCTGCCATAAACATTTAACACGACTTTCTATATCTGCCGCGAACATTGAATACGACTTTCTATATCTTCAGCGTACATTGAATACGACTTTCTATATCTATCGCGAACATTGAATACGACGTTTTATATCTGCCATGTACATTAAGCACGACTTTCTATATCTGCCGCGAACATTGAATACGACATTCAATATATGCCATGCACATTAAACACGACTTTCTATATCTGCCGCGAACATTGAATACGGCTTTCTATATCTTCCGCGTACATTAAATACGACTTTCTATATCTGCCGCTTACATTGAATATGACTTTCTATTGCTGCCGGGTACATTAAACAAGACTTTCTATATCTGCCGGGTACATTAAACAAGACTTTCTATATCTGCCGGATACATTAAACACGACTTTCTATATCTGCCGCGTACATTGAATGTTACTCTATAAATGTTGCGTACATGAACATTAAATACGGCATTCTGTATCTGCCGCGTACATTTAATACGGCATTCTATATCTGCCGCGTACATTGAATACGACTTTCTATATCTTCCGCGTACATTGAATACGACTTTCTATATCTGCCACGTACGTTGAATATGACTTTCTATTGCTGCCGGGTACATTAAACAAGACTTTCTATATCTGCCAGGTACATTAAACAAGACTTTCTATATCTGCCGGGTACATTAAACACGACTTTCAATACCTGCCGCGTACATTGAATGTTACTCTATAATTGTTGCGTACATGAACATTAAATACGGCATTCTATATCTGCCGCGTACATTTAATACGGCATTCTATATCTGCCGCGTACATTGAATACGACTTTCTATATCTGCCGCAGATATTGAATACGACTTTCTATATCTGCTGTGTACATTGAAAACGACGATAAAAACGAGTTGTTATGTCTGCTTTGTGCGTCAAGCACAATATACTATATCTGCCACGTTCATTCAACACCGCTTTCTATATCTGTCATGTACATTAAACACGACTATCTATATCTGCCGCGTACATTGAATTCGACTTTCTATATCTGCCGCGTACATTGAGAACAACGATAAAAACGAGTTGTTATATCTGCTTTGTGTGTCAAGCACAATTTACTATATATGCCACGTTCATTAAACACGGCTTTCTATATCTGCCATGTACATTAAACACGACTTTCTATATCTGCCGTGTACATTGAATACGACTTTCTATATCTGCCGCGTACATTGGAAACGACGATAAAAACGAGTTGTTATATCTGCTTTGTGCATTAAGCATAATTTATTATATCTGCCACATTCATTTAACACGGCTCTCTGTAGCTGCCGGGTACATTAAACACGACTTTCTGTATCTGCCGGGTACATTAAACACGGCTTTCTGTATCTGCCAGGTACATTAAACGTGACTTTTTATACGTGTAACGTTCATTAAATAAGACTTTTTATGCTTTGTATATCAAAATTGATTTTGTGCACGTTAACGAAGGTTATCTGTATTTGTATTTGTATCTGTATAATTATGTAAATATATCATGTAACAATAGCATTTTTGGGCAGCGACTACGTCATTTTACTGCAGATATATCTACTGCCGTGTTCTATCAATGTTCCAAAGCCACAGTAGGGTCACGGGTACGGAATCCGACACGCAGGACTTGGACAAACGACGCCACCAGGGTGGGGAAATTGAGCTAAAACCAATGCAAAATTTATAAATGTCCAGAATGTGCCCGCCGCCCCCTCCCTGACCACGGTGGGGAAAACATTGTCATATGAATCCAACGTTTCATCTTCAATCCGCCATGTTCATTATTTTGATTAAATTATCAACTCGTTAGGTATAAAAAAAACGGTGGTAGAAACGGGACCACTGTAGTTGATGCATGGCATAAGATGAATGGATATAATATGCTGAAAATCAATTATTCAGGTATCAATATTCTAGGGTCATTCAGCATATTCATTTCTTGATCTGTGTTTCCAGATATGTGTTGTATTTTTATTTTGTTTTTGTTCTTGGACATAACAGTGGCTGTTGATTCATGCTTGCGTTATATTAATTAAAATAAATGCTTGCAGATTTTTATATTGGTACGGCGTAAATTACAAAAAATATGATTTAAAATAAATTATATTTATATCTCGTGGAATTTTTTATTTAATTTAAATGTATTATCAATAATAATAATAATAATAATAATAATATATTATTATAATTATTATTATTATTATTATCATCATTATTATTATTATTATTATTATATCATTACTAATATTATTTTATTATTATTATTACAGTTATAACCATGTCAGACGACTCCAGTCACGTGTCGTTACGCCTCTGTGATATATTGGAACATGTCGGTGGATCTGAGGCAATTCGGAAGTTACACCAGAAAGCCGGGACTATTGCGGATATAATTGATACGTTGGACAGACATCTCAATCAGCAGTACATGTCCAACTTTATATTTGGTAGCTTCTGTGAAGGAACAACCACACCAGGTCTTCACTCAGATAGTGATTATTTATTATGTTACGATGCTTGGCCTGTGATAGAGAATATTGATGACGCTGCTGGTCACGCTCACTCATACCTCATGGTCCGTGATGATCACACACAACCAGGATATGTAAAACTTCAGTTGGTTGGTAATGGAATACCACATACAATATATAACAGCGATATGAATAACAATCCACTTGTTGATTCTGACTGTAATGGAAGAATATGCTGGAAACATTATTCTCTGTGTGGTGAGATGGATGGTATAGAGCGTGAAAGAAATGGTCCGGCAGATAGGGTTATACGTGCACAGATTGATATGGTCCTTGCATACAGATGTGCATCAGTACCGGAATATGCCAGTGAGTGGATAAGACGACCACGATCACATGAATGGCCATCGAGACATATGATTACTCAAATGAAAGCGTCTGGATGTTTTGTTGTAGGGGTAGGACATCCGGCCAGTGTTGAGAAACATATTGAATGGAGATTATCGTTCTCTCTTCAGGAGAGACAACTCATGTTTAGTTTTAATACTGTACAACACAAGTGTTACATTCTCTTAAAAATGATCAAAAAGGATTTGATAGAACGCGAGTTAGGAAAATCAATAAGCTCTTATCATTGCAAAACCTGTATGTTTCATGTGATAGAAAATACACCAGTCAGCATATGGAGGCCAGAAAACTTACTTTCATGTGTACGTCTGTGTTTATTCGTTTTGCTCAAATGCGTGGAAAACGGATTTTGCCCAAATTACTTCATTAAAGAAGAAAACATGTTTGACAGAGATGTCAATAGAATCATTAAGCCACGTTTGATGGAACTACGATCATTTATTGTAAGCGGTCCTATGTTATTGTTAGGTATCGAATGTGACCAAATTGGAGACATATTACTGGATCAGGCTAACTATGACATTATTTATAAAGCTAGTATAGAACATAGTAAACGTCTTAGATCGCGGATCGTTGGTAAACAATCACACCTTAGAAACACAGTCAACAGAACAATGAAAGGAAACGACTTGGTATCTAACTACTGTTATTATTCAGCGCTGATACAAAGTGTGACGTCTGGTGCGTACTTTAAGGAACAACAAACCAGAGATGTATTCCCTATATTCTCATATCTACATTACAGATTAGCTCAACAACTTATTTCCCTGGTACTGAGATCCTCGTATAATCCGATGACACGTGATCTAGTTCTCAGGAGTTATCATCATTTCCTGGACGGATGTGGATGTGACATGACGTCATCACCACTTGTGTTTGCGTCTGTCCTGTACAAATTTGGATTATATGACAGGTGCGAGCGTCTGCTGGAGCAGATAACCGCAACGTTACAACCGGATGTACCTACTGTGTGTTCGTGTACCATGGGGGAAATGTGAGATATCTTTAAACGACATACCAGCTGGATATGAACCGTCGTCTCTTTCATCCACATCGTCGTGTGTCATGTTCCTTCCATCAGAGTCGACACTAGCCCCGCCCCCACTCCAGTACGAGATGTATAGATCAGTGAACACACCTCCAGGATCACGTGATGAGAAGAAAGACTACTGGTATGACTTTGCTGTAGTGGACGGCATAGTCTACCTCCACGTTCTAAAGTGTCTCGTTTATTCAAGCCTGAATAAGTCAATGCACAAGCGTGTCGCCATTTGTAACCTGAGATGGGTTATTCAGAACGAGGCCAATCTTGGACATCGGGAAACAGGATACAACTTACTTGGATGGCTTTACGTACAAGAAAATCGTGTTCCGGAAGCTGTCCAGTGTTTCGTGGAATCATGGAGAATAAAGCCGCTACACAACGCAGCCAAATGGCACATCTTGAGTCTGCTGTACCATTTCAATGGGAACTAGAGATAAATCAAACTCGGATACCGTGAAACCTGATACTATCTATAGTCTTGTTTTCTAGACGCTGTTATGTGTTTAAAATAAATCAGCAGACACAGATCAGTAAAAACATTACATTAGAACTAGCTTTGATAGAAAGTACAAGTTTAAGCTGTATTCCAGCAATTCTATAACAGATCTAGACAATTATGGACACAATATGCGTCTGTATCAATTACTTGTATGTGTTGGATAGCTTGATTCAGACGTGCTATACATTACGTAGCCCGATTATATCCCACAATACCAGAGGTCTGGTTGCATGCTTATGCTGTCCCATAATTTAATTATTGAAATGCATTTGGTGAGATCGACATTATTGTTGAGGTATAGATTTGGTTGAATATCAAACAAAATGTCAATGTTTGTAAAAATAATACACGTACATATTTAAATAAACCTTTTTATTATTATCTATTACAAAGTCTCCAAAAATGGCTATTTATTAATTTGATATTATTTAAAACTCAGTAAATTTGTAGAACTTTATCTAACCAATACATATGGACGAATCATTGGGACATTGTTCAGTAGTTTTCAAATATGATTTTATAAAATTTATATAACTGTAATAACTGGTGAAATATGTAAAGTCAAACAAAATTCAAATATAAGCCATACATGTGTTTTGTCTTTTAAATGCGTTCACTAAATTTGTGTATTATTTTCTAAATTAAAAAAAATATATTTTCTTTGTGTATTATTTTGTAGATGATAATAACATATTTCCAAAGCTTATTATTTATATAATAACAATTGTTTTTGGAGGAGAAAAAAAACACTAAAACGGATATTGTGCAATAGTTATATTCTTGAATTATATTCATATGGTCCGTTATTTCTATTTAATAGTTATGTTTAAACTTATTTATTTTACTTCGATTGCGAAACAAATTAGTACAACTTCAATATATTAAGCTCGAAGGTGGAACCGTTACTAAGCTTATGCAGATAAGATGTCTTGCTCACTTGCTTGTCACATACATGTAAGTGTGGTTAAATCATCAACCCGGTGTGATTTCTGACTGCCAAATACATGTATAAACTAGCTTTCGCAAGTAGGTACAACTGTTCTCGCTTGAGGTGTCATGTTCAAATATCATTTGTAACATTTTTATAATTGTGGTTAAATCATCAACCCGGTGTGATTTCTCACTGCCAAATACATGTACGTTATGGCGACAATATACAACTTTGGCTCATGCATGTGATGAGAAGCGGCAAATTGAGAAGTTCATAACTTTGTTACATTATGTACATACCATGGTTCTAGATTCATTATTAATATAAGAATTTGTTGATATTCACACGTTATGACTATTTGTTGCTTTTTTACACTGATAGCTAGCCTGGAATAATCCTTCGAGTTGGCGTCACAAAATATTTACTTGTTATTACGAAGTAAGATCTCAAAAAAATTATTCATTTTTCGAAAACTTGCAGACGACAGAAAAACAAACACGTTATATCACTGGATGATGTTTTGAGAGGCCATTAGAGTGAGATAGAGATCGAACCCGCTACATCTGGCTTGAACGACCAACATTTATGTTAGAAGACATCTTTGCCCAACTATAAAATGAAAAACAATATCAACCGGTCAACATCCTATACATTATAAGACTGCACTTTCTCTATCTATATTTATTTAGCTATCGATCAGAAAGAAATAAAACACTATTTATTCGTTTTTTATTTGAATGCATTTTATAAGCAAACTGACATATGTGTAGTATAATCAATCGTCTGCATTTCTCAAGCCTATTGAGTCACGGTTTGTAACGGGGTTTTCCATGTTATAAATATAGACATGCCTCTCCTTTGTGTAATCACAAGATCACTATAGAGAAATGGACGGAAGCGTTAAATGAAATAATGTTGGATATCCTGTCGTATTTGTGAAAGTGTGAGACTGTTGTTATTATAAGGTCTGTATTTATTTATTTACAAGTAATTTTCTGATTAATTATGGTATATAACGATTATTGCTTCAAGTTTCGCTTCCCATGTATTTTGTACAATCAATACTTTGTTTTTCCAATTTATGTACCTCTTTCTGCATTGTGTTATTTTGTGTGTTTAAGTATAATGAACCATTCAATTTGATATGTTTTAATAATAGCTTAAGTTTACGAATAATCAAACATATTGTTCTTGTCTGGTTGTTAAATTGCACATGTCCATGTTTATATTGCTAGTTTCGTTTTCCGTGTATTATGTATACGGCTTTGTTTAATTGTTAGTTAAGTGTGATAAATGTGACTGTGTCACTTTTAGTAGAGTGTCAAGAGTCGATTGATTGATTGAATGATTGAATATTTAGCGTTATTTTTATGCCATCCAGGGCTAACAGACGATCAGTTTACCTAACCACTGTTTCCTGGGATTAACCAGTCCTCGAATACACCCCATCTCCTCAAGTAACTGATAACTTTCCCACTTGAATCAGTGGTGAGAGATGAATTATAATGAGACACAATGTCGTATATCAATCATCACGGAGACTGTTGCCGGGCAGGGATTCGAACTCAGGACCCCTGGATTAATAGAGGCGTAACCGACTGAGCTAATCGGGCCTGGCTGTCAAGAGTCAAGTAAGAAAGTCAAGAGTCGAGTAAGAAATTTGAGTGACGAGTATTAAAGTCAAGTGGCAAGTAAGAAAGTCAAGTGGCGAGTAAGAAAGTCATGTGGCGAATAAAAAAAAATTAGCATCGAGTGATAAAATCGAACGCCAAGTAAGAAAGTCGACTGTCGACTAAGAAAGTCAAGTATCGAGTAAGAAATTTAAGTGTCGAGAATATAGTCAAGTGTCGAGTAATGAAATCAAATGTCGAGTGTCGAGTAAGAAAAATTCAAATGTTTAATATCAGTTTTTAAATATATGGGTACAGTATGGCGGATTGCAAGGTGGATACAGTATAGCATTTTATATGGTCAGTCCAGTATGGCAGTTTGTATGGCGGTTCAATATGGAAGTGTGTATGGTGAGTTCAGTATGGCATTCTGTGTAATGGGTTCAGTTTGTATTGTAGGTTTAGTATAGTAGTCTGATTGGTGTATTCACTATGGCTGTCTTAATGATCGGAACAGTAAAGAAGTCTGAATAACCGATATAGTATTGCAGTCTGTATGATATGTTCAGTTTGGCAATTTGTATGGTGGGCTCAGTATGGCAGTCTTTATGATGTGTTCAACATATAAGTCTGTATTGTGGGTTCAGTATGGTAGTCTGTATGGTGGGTTTATTATGGAAATCTGTATGGCGGGTTCAGTATGGCAGTCTGTATGTCGGGTTTGGTATGAAAGTCTATACGATGGGTTCAAAATGGAAGTCTATATTGTTGGTTCAGTATGACAGTCTATATGATGGGTTCAATATGGCAGTCAGTATGGTGGGTTCAATATGACAGCCTATATAAATGGTTCAGTATGGAAAAATGTATAGTAGGTTTAGTTTGACAGTATGTATTGCGGATTCAGTATGGCAGTTTTAATGGCGCGTTCAGTATGGCAGTCTATATGATGGGTTCAGTATGGTAATCTGCATGGTGGGATTGATATGGCAATCTGTATGGTATGTTTGGTATGGCAGCCTGTATGATGAGTTCTATATGGCAGTCTGTATGATGGGTTCAGTATGGCCGTCTGTGTAATTGATATGGTATGCCAGTCTGTATGATGGATTCAGTATGGCAGTCAGTATTGTCGGTTCAGTATGGTAGTCTGAATGTTCAGTTCAATATGGCATTATATGTGGTGGATTAAGTATGGAAGTCTGTATTCTGATTCAGTATGGCAGTCTATATGATGGGTTCAGTATGGAAGTATGTATGGTAGGTTAAGTATGGCAGTATGTATGGCGGATTCAGGATGGCAGTTTATATGGTGGGTTCAGTATGGAAGTATGTATGGTAGGTTAAGTATGGCAGTATGTATGGCGGATTCAGTATGGCAGTTTATATGGTGGGTTCAGTATGACAGTATGCATGGTGGATTCAATATAGTAGTTTATATGATAGGTTCAGTATAACAGTGAATATGGTTAGTTTATAATTGAAATATATATGGTGGGTTCAGTATAGCAGGCATTTTGTATGGTTGGACCAGTATGGTAATTTTTATGGTGGGTTCATTATGGCAGTTTATATATGGGTTTGTATGGATGTCTATATAGTAGGTTAAGCATGGCAGTCTATAAGTTTGGTTCAGTATGGTATTCTGGATATGGGTTCAGTATGGCTGTCTGTGAAGTAGGTTCAGCATGGCAGTCTATATATTGGGTTCAGTATGGCTGTCTGTATGGTGGGTTCAGTATGGAAGTCTGTACGATGTGTTCAGTGTGGCAGTCTTTATGTTGGGTTCATGGTATTTTGATATTGGTTCAGTATGGCTGTCTGTGTAGTAGGTTCAGCATGGCAGTCTGTACGATGTGTTCAGTGTGGTAGTTTGTATTGTGGGTTCATTGTGACAGTCTTTATGGTAAGTAAAGTATGGCAGTCTGGATATGGGTTCAGTATGGATGTCTTTATGATGCGTTCAGCATTGCAGCCTATATGTTTGGTTCAGTATGGTATTTGGATATTGGTTCAGTTTGGCAGTCTGTGTAGTAGGTTCAGCATGGCAGTCTGTATTTTGGGTTCAGTGTGGCAGTATGTATGGTGGGTTCAGTATGAAAGTCTGTACGATGTGTTCAGTGTGGTAGTTTGTATTGTGGGTTCCGTGTGACAGTCTATATGGTAGGTACAATATGGCAGGCTGGATATTGGTTCAGTATGGATGTCTATATGGTGCGTTCAGTGTGGCAGTATGTACGGTGGGCCCAGTATGGTAGTCTTTATGGTAAGTCTAGTATCACAGTCTATACTAATATGTTGAGGTCAGTAAGGCCGTCTGTTCTGTTGGTTTAGTACGGTAGTCTGTATACTTGGTTCAGTATGGCAGTCTGTTCCGTTGGTTTAGTACGGTAGTCTGTATACTGGGTTCAGTATGGCTGTCGTTATGGTGGCTTTAGTATGACATTCTGTGTGATGGGTTCAATATGGAGGGTTTAGTACGGCAGTCTGCATGGTGGGTTCAGTATGGTAGTCTGTATGGTATGATTAGTATATAATGCTATTGCAATCTGTATGGCAAGTTCACTCTGAGATGAAAAAAAACGTAACAAATTTTATTTTATTAGCTACTAAAAGAGGATATTCAACAACAATGTATCAATGATTCCTTGTTTTCATTTTAAAGGACAAGTCAGCAAACAAATGAGATTATAATAAGTTCTCTGTCAATGCATTTGCTTTCTAATGGTAACCAGTATTAACTTGTACATGTATATTAATATTTGTATTGGAAAAAAGGCCAAATAAATTAGAGAAAGAAGCTCACTATATTAATAGCTGCCATTGGAACGCCTTTGTATTGATGCAGAACATACTTTCTATCTGAACCCAGGTCTATAAACCTTTTGATTAAAACTTTAAGTATTGGTAACTCAATCATCAATTTTTATTCGTAATTTACAATTTGGGGTTGAACCAACAGCAGATAATTTGTTCTGTAAACAAACTCTAGCCATTATAACACAATACTTTAATGTTTCTATCTCACAAGACGTGTGTCAACAGCAACAACATATAAATTGTTTTGTATACACTATATAAATTATACATTAATGTTGCATTCTCACAAGCACTATAATTCTATGGGTACAACACTAACTACTCTTCAATGTTAGTTTGGATGTCTCTATGGTGATTTGAATGCTAAGTGCTGTATCTGTAATAAAAGATGAAGTATAACTCTCTCCTTTCATAAAAAAGTTGACGTTCCATGATAATTAATTTATTAATTGTCTTAATATGATAACTTTTTTTATATAATTCACATATATATATTTAAAACTGGACGTATGATCCTCTATTTTCTTATTCGACGCTCAATTTTCTTATTCGGTACTCGACCTTTTTAGTCGACACTCGATTTTTCTTACTTGATACTCGACTTTCCTATTCTACACTCGACTTTCTGACTCGACACTCGATATTTCTTACTCGACACCCGACTTTCGTACTCGACACTTGCCTTTCGTACTCGACACTCGCCTTTCTCTCAACTTTCTTACTCGACACTCGACTTTCTTACTCGACACTCAAGTTTTCTTACTTAACACTTGACTTTCTATCTCTACACTGAACTTTCTCATCCGACATTCGATTGTTTACTCGACAATCGATTTTCTCACTCGATATTTCTACTCGAAACTTGATTTTCGTTCATTTCTACTCATAATTTAAACGTATTTATTTTACTTCTGGTCATTGAAGGAGTAAAACTATATGTTCCGTAAAATGTGCCATCTTTCTCACATAACCTGATGAAAATACTTGTGACATTCATTGCAATCATATATATTGTATGCATTTTATTTTCACGCCTTCATAGATATTAACAGGTTGAAATATCTGGTATATACTCACTGTGTACTTTGAAATGTCGATTACCGTGACATTTGGAAGTTAAACACCTGTATAATTTTATTATATCTTCCATTATCGAAGGTCTGTTATCTGTCTGAGATAAACTGGAGAAAACGATTCATCGTGATTTCTGATGATCGGGCCAGAATCACATGGGATATGCAAATCTCATTTTCTAGGTCACAATTTCATCCAGTTGGCTTGGCAGAGCCTTGTCTCTGCATGTAAGTTTGACCAAGCAGGTTAGATTTATCTGTCCCACAAGGAATTCATGATGATTTATTATCTTACTCGTCACTGTACTTCCTTACTCGACACTCTACTTCCTAACACGACACTCGACTTCCTTACTCGACACTCTACTTCCTTACTCGACACTCGTCATTCTTACTCGACACTCTACTTCCTTATTCAACACTCTACTTTCTTACTCGACACTCTACTTCCTTACTCGACACTCGTCATTCTTACTCGACACTCTACTTCATTACTCAACACTCTACTTTCTTACTCGACACTCTACTTCCTTACTCGACACTCTACTTCCTCAAACGACACTCTACTTCCTCACTCGACACTCATCATTCTTACTGGACACTCTACTTCCTTACTCGACACTCGTCATTCTTACTCGACACTCTACTTCCTAACTCGACACTCGTCTTTCTTACTCGACACTCTACTTCGTCATACGACACTCTACTTCCTTACTCGAACTAGTCTTTCTTACTCGACATTTTACTTTCTTACTCGACACTCGTCATTCTTACTCGACCTTCGATTTTCTTACTTCATTACTCATTACAAGAAAGCGGTTATCGTGCTAGAAATTTCTTCATTATCAATGTGTTTTTTTTTTCGGACACACAAATCTTATTTGAAATAAAAGAAAACGTGTACGCTGATCCGTAGACTTGAATTCGATATTGGCGCGGTTAAGTATTTTACAAATAGTGTAATCGATTCCAAAATGTTGATTTGTTCGAAAACGAACCAACACTGACAAATGCAATCATCTTCCAAATTTAAAATAATTATAAAACAAGACAAATTGGGAAATTATTGGTGCGGCATACAAAATAAATGTCAATAAGTTTGGAAAAGTGTTTTGAGATTATAGGTGAGGCATGCCGCACCAATCCTAATACCACACTTTGCCACACCCGTGTATATGGCCGTGGTACATGTACCTTTAGCCTATAAGTGTATACGATGTATATATACAATACTAGTATAGAATGTAATGTGTGTTTACACGACAATATAATATGTTTTAACTAACTGAAATAAGCATATCGACTGATAATTTCACCGTGCCACTGTCATCATACTGGTATCATGTGGTTGTCAAATTGTAAATTTATATTTGTACAACATGCCAGCTGCATAAATACTCACAGTGAGTAATGAAATTGTATATGAATTTAAAAGAAATATGTGTGTTATTCAAATGAACACGCTATTCAATCGGTAATTCAAAAACATTACTAGCATTTCGTAGTGGAAACTGCACTTAGATTGAACTAATTTGTGGGGGTAAATCCATAGGGAAAACCAGTTTTGTAAATCGAGATAAGAGCTAAATTTAGAATATGAGCAGACTGATACCTTAAAGCTAAATGTTGGGTAATAAATCAGCAGATTTATATTCCTGTGCGCATGGATAAACAATGTACAGTAGGAACTATAGAACAAATTCAGAGTGTGCAGAAACAGAGGTATATTGATGAAAGTTAAGAAAGAGATATAGAGTGATGTTAGTGGAGAAAGATAGATAAGGTGATGGGAGTTGGGAAAGAGATATAGAATGATGGGAGTGGAGAAACAGCGATAGAGTGATGGGAGTGGAAAAACATGATAAAGCATAATGGGGATTGAGACTGAAAGATAGTTATTGGAGTGGATAATAAGAGATAGAGTGACGAGGTTGAGAAGGGGAAATAGAATGATGGGAGTGGAGAAACAGCGATAGAGTGATGGGAGTGGAGAAACATGATATAGAATAATGGGGATGGAGACTGAAAGATAGTTACTGGAATGGATAAATAGAGATAGAGTGATGAGGGTTGAGAAGGGGAAATAAAATGATGGGAGTGGAGAAAGAAAGGTAGTGTGATGGGTATGGAGAAAGAAAGGTAGAGTGAAGGTAGTGTAAACATTGAGATAGAGCGATGGAGGTGGAGAAAGAGAGATATAGTGATTGAAGTTGAGAAAGAGTGATAGAGTGATTGGAATGGAGAATCAAGGGTTTGTATTCTTTCACTACTTTGGATTTAAAGTGAGTTATACGTTGAACTTCTTGTCATAACGCAACATATAATACATAATTATGGGAGCATATAAAATTATACATATTGATTGGAGCAGGCCCGTAACTAATCTGAGGCACAGGGAGGTCAGTGCTCCCCTGTTTTTCGGACTAGGTATGAAAAGAATTGAGGCACTATATTTAATATCCTTGTTACATTTTAAAACCAAATAAATTATGATACTCAGGTGAAGTATCGGTCAGGCAGCACATGTTGTCCTAATTTATTTTGCTAGGGATGGAAAACTTTGATTTTATTATTGCTGCTGTTTTGACCCAGCAAAATCTAGACTACACTAGACCATTGTCTGTAAGCTTACAACCGAAATACTGTGATTGACTACAAGCCCACACTGAAGCTAGAAATTAGTCAGTACTTTAGAAAAGCTTCGTTCTGAAAGCACGAGGGGTTTATTATACCAACGTGCCGACAGTGTTGCATCCTCACTGGACATTATCCCATATAAATCACGAACTACGGGAAGACAAAAACATCGTGCGCATGCTGGCAATTCTGACGCTGTTATGACTACTTCCGAATAAATTAATTTTACCCGTTTCTAGATCATATTTTACAACTCATTTAATTTAATCAAAGATTTTCCGACTTACGTAATGTTCTGAATGGGTGTTTGTTACATGTACTACCAGGTAACATAAGTAGGCGAACACCAGAAATTGGACTTTTTTCATTCTTAATAAATGTCTACTACAAGTAACTTCGACAAGAACTGGAAAAATGTAGTATCTTTTTTCTTTTGATGATATACCAACAAGTCTTGTTAATAAGCGCAGTTATGAATTATGCATACATTTAAAGTATAATACTGAAAGTATGTACCAGAATTACACTTTCTCTTTATCTTCTCACACATTGTTTGTTTAAATATTGCACATTAAATATAATTGTTACCCTGGGTCTGTTCTCATGGGAATGCAAGGCGTCATACCATGTACATTGTCTACATTTTTTTGACCTAACATCTCTATCTTTTTTAAGCTTCCTTCCAAGAAATTTTGTAAAATGTTTTACAGGTATATTCTAATTATATGTCACTCGACAGCGATTACTAACAAACAGGCTTCAAAATGTTGAGGGCGATGTCCTCCGCTATTTATAAAGAAACGTTTTTAAATCTTTAAAAAAATGTTGTTCAATAAATGGTTAATTGATTGGTTGATTGATTGATTGATTGAATGATTGATAAGTTAGCCTAATTATTATGCAATCAAGAATGCTGACAGATGATCAGTTAACCTACATTGTAATCACTTTTTCCTGGTATCCGGGAAGGTTAATCGATACTGGTGCACACTTTCCTACATGAATCAGTTGTCAGAAACAAATGGTAATGAAATGCAATGTCGTATAATAATTTTCGCGGATAGTGTGGATTCGAACTCACGACTACAGCTAGTTAGCTACTGACTGAGCTAACCAGGTCCTGCAAATGCAGATGACTCTGCCAATTTGGTAATACATGTACGTACATATTAAAATATCAAATTTAAAAAAAAAAAAAAAAATTCATAATACACTACAGTAGTTAAATAGAGACGAGCATGTTATTTAAAGAAATAACCATGCCAATGTTATTTAGTATCAGATGTGGTTGTAAAAATTGTCATTTTTACTCATTGAAACTTTCATCGCTTGCTAAACGCATTTATACATAGAAACAATATTAGATAAAGAATTGTTGATACGTAACACAGTTTGACTTCCAACAATCTGATACGCGTTTTATCAACTCCATTATTTCCATATCAGAACAATAATTCTTGCTTCATGACATCAACAATTGTATATTTTATACGTTTTTTACACAATATATAATCGCGAATCTTAGTAATGCTGATATTATCGAAATAAAATTGCCCGAAGCTTAAAATTACCATTTATGTATTCATTGGAAACGTATGACACAATTGCATACAGATTCAACGGAGGAGTAACATTTCAGTTGGCATATATATTATAATAAACAAGAAATGTCACTGTTAAGTATCACATGCCCCCCAAATGGTCTGTGAAAATTAACAATATGATATAATAGGTAGCGATGTATCCATGAATATCAAGAGTAATGGACTAATGTTTCAGACTAGACATGCAATTCCATGTTTTTTTTTTACATTAACGCATGACCTTGACCTTTGTGTAGCTTGACCTTGACATCTGATGTAATGGTCTGGGTTATTCAACAGTTAAATGCAGGTGAAACATTATCATGACATGCTGATCACTTGCTATTTTAAAATCCCTAAATGTAAGTTACAGATCAGTTGTTGATCAATTGATAAATTGAGCCAAGTGTTTTTGAAATCCATCCATGTATGATAAAGTTAAAGGATAGAAGTGAAATTTCAAACAGATTCAAAGTGTTGTCATACATACTCAAATCGTGACAGTGTCTAGGTTTTTCTTATGACATGTCGTCATGTCATCTTGATCAATTGAGCCAAGTTAAAGACAAAGTCACAGACCAGACACGCAATATCAAACAAATTGAAAGTGTGACCTTGACCTTTGAGGAAAGGTTCTGGGTCTTACATGCGACACTTAATTATGTCATGTTTATCAACTGAGCCAAGTATTTTTTAAAATATATCCATAGATAACAAAGTTATAGATCGGACAAGAAATCTAACACAGACTGAAAGTGTTGTCAAACAAACTCAAAGTGTGATTTTGACCTTTGAGGTACGCGTGTGGGTCTTAAACGTGACACTTTGAAATGTCATGCTGATGAATTGAGCCAAGTGTTTTTGAAATTTATCCATTGGTGACAAAGTTTCAGACCGGACACAAATTCTCAATCAGATTGAAAGTGTCATCAACCAAAGTTAAATTGTGACCTTGACCTTTGAAGTTGGATTCTGGGTGTAATGCGCGACACATTGTCATATTATGTCTGTTATAAAACCCATCTATGTGTAACAAAGTTACAGACCTGACACGAAATCTCACACAAACTCAAAGTGTTGTCAAACAAACACAAATTGTGACCTTGACCTTTGTGGTACGGGTGTGGGTCTTACTCGCGACATGTCATGATATTATGTTGATCATTTGTAGCAAGTATCATTAAAGTTTCAGACCGAACACGAAATCTCAATCAGACTGAAAGTGTCATCAGCCAAAATTAAATTGTGACCTTGACCTTTGAAGTGGGACTTGGGTGTTACGCGCGACACATTGTCATATTATGTTGGTCATTTGTAGCTAGTATTAACAAAATCCATCTATGCATGACAAAGTTACAGGCCAGACACGAAATCTCAAACAGACTGAAAATGTTGTCAAACAAACTCAAAGTTGACCTTGACCTTTGACGTATGAGTATGGGTCTTACTTGCGACAAGTCGTCATATTATGTTGATCATTTGTAGCAAGTATTTATAAAACCCATATATGCATGACAAAGTTACAGACCAGACACGAAATCTCACACAAACTCAAAGTGTTGTCAAACAAACTCAAATTGTGACCTTGACCTTTGAGGTACGATGTGGGTCTTACTCGCGACATGTCATTATGTTATTTTGATCATTTGAAGCAAGTATCAACAAAATTCATCGATGCATGATAAAGTTACAGGCCGGAAACGAAATCTCATACAAACCAAAAGTGTTGTCAAACAAACTGAAATTGTGACGTTGACCTTTGAGGTACTGGTGTTGGTCTTACTCGCGACACGTCGTCATGTAATGTTGATCATTTGTAGCGAGTATCAACAAAATCAATCTATGCATGACAAAGTTAAAGGCCGGAAACGAAATCTAACAAACTCAAAGTGTTGTCAAACTGAAATTGTCACTTTGACCTTTGAAGTACAGGTGTGGGTCTTACTCGCGACGTCGTCATGTAATGTTGATCATTTATAGCAAGTATCAACAAAATCCATCTATGCTTGACAAAGTTACAGGCCGGAAACGAAATACCGGACAGACGGACGGAAGGACGGACGGACGCTGCGATTACTATATGCCACCCAAACAATATTTTGGGGGGCATAAAAAAATAAACATGTATAAAAAAAACTATGGGTTTGTCCGAACTTTTGAGACAACTAACATACATCAATATCCGTTTAATGCAATGGACACAATAGAAACTCTTCATAAAACTAAACCGTTAACATGTATATACTGTTGAAATGATGATATTCAAAGATTTGTGCTACACAAAACAATGGTTCTCGTTTCCACATACGTATTTCGCTATGATTCATAAAATACAATTGTATTACAAATATAATGGATGGACCACATCAAATCATTTGTTCGAATATCCATTGGTTTTAATGTCAGTTTAATACTACTACTACTACTAATACTACTACTAATACTAATGCTACTACATCACCTACTTCTACTGCTACTCTTTCTACTACTACTATTACTTATACTACTACTGCTACTAATATTACAACAACAATAACAACTACCACTACTATTACTTATGAAATTAACCAAACTTTTAAAATAAATAACTTTTAAAAAAAGCCAGCACATAAAGAAATAGTAAAACTAGAATGTATGAACAGTTACTTTGCACAGTTACTTTGCTATATATACCCATGAATATAATTATGTGTTAAATATGTTACACGTGTTAAATTTAATTAATGTATACCTCTCTTCCTCTCTCTCTCTCTCTCTCTCTCTCTCTCTCTCTCTGTGATATGTATCATAATAGTCCATGTTATATGTATATATGTATATAATGTTTTTGTTTGTATTCCCTGCAAACATATATACTTGTTCACATTGAATGCTATATAATTTATACATTTCATTTTGTTTTGTTAACATTCAATGTTCATAATCTCCTTAAGGGAGGAAATAAAGAGAATATAACTACCATTTCTTCTATTACTTCTGTTGTTACTTCTATTACTTTCGACACTACTACATGTACTAATACTGCTATTTCTACTATTACTAATGCTATTACTACTACTGCTATTTCTACTACTAGTAATACTTACGCTGTTACTACGACTACTACTACTTCTACATTAACTACTACTTCTTGTATTATTTTAATTTCTTCTACAACAACTTCTACTACTTCTACTGTTTAATCTACTAGTAAAACAACTAGTTTTACTTCTACTACCACCACAACTACTACCACTACTACTATTACGGCTACTACTACTACTACTACTACTACTACTTCTATTATATCTACTACTATTACTACTACTACTACTTCTACTACTACTACTACTACTACTGCTACAACAACTACTACTACCACTATTATTTCTACAAGTACTACTACTACTACTACTGCCACTTTTGGTACTATTACTACTTCTACTATTACTACTTCTACTACTTCTACAACTCCAACTACTACTACAACTGCTTCTTCTACAACAACAACAAATACTACTACTACTATTACTTCTGCTTCTATTACTGCTGCTACAACTACTACTTCTACATTTACTTCTCCTTCTACTGGTACTGCTATTACTTCTACTTCTACTGCTACTACTACTACTTCTACTACTGCTACTTTTACTACTACTACCACTACTGTTACTATTACTACTACTACTACTACTTCTACTGATACTACTATTACTTCTACAACTACTTCTACTACTACAACTGTTACTACTACTCCTGCTCCTACTACTGGTACAACTACTACTACTACTACTATTATTTCTACTACTACTACTACTACTGCTGCTGCTACTTTTACTACTTCTACTACTACTACTATTACAACTGCTATTGTTACTACTACTACTGCTACTATTACTACTTCTATTATTACTACTACTACTACTACTACTTCTACTACTACTACTACTACTACTACTACTACTACTACTATTACTACCATTACAAAAACAACTACAACTATTACTTCTACTCCTAGTAACAATACTACATTTACTACTACTACTACTACTACTACTACTACTGCATCTGCTACTGCTTCTACTACTACTACTACTACTGCTACTGCTACTACTACTACTACAACTACTACTACTACTTCAAACGATATAAACTCATTTGTGTTTCATTTTTTATGTAAACTTTCTTATCTATTCCAAATATATGATGTTCAAATAATACGTAACACTCCAATGAATGTGGTATAAGCAAATTTTAAAGTTTGATAAAATAAATAAGTGGAATGTTTGTGGTCCATGTATAGTAGTATACTATTATTTTCTAAATAATAAGAACTATACTGATTTACATGTGGTCGCAATAAAACTGACAATACAAATTTAACTTCAACTTATTCGACATTGACTGAGAATATCAATACATTACGAAATCACGTTAAACGTAAAACAACAATTTAAAGTCAAATTTAAAATTACATTTTTGAATGTAATTTGAAAAAGGATTCAAAGACATGTTTATTCGTATTTAAGTTGAATTAAACTCGTACGCAATATGATATCATAAAAAGTAGTACCCGAATGGTGCGATATATAAACATAAGCCTTATTTACGATCAAAATCAGTTTAGTTAGAAGAAAAAAACAATCAGACAACCGAAACTGACACTCTATACACGAAAACAAGTAAATAATGTAATCTTTTGAATCAATTTCGGAAGTTATGTGACAATTGCGTCATATTTTGGAATACCACCAGGTGACACAAAGTCATGTAGCGTATTTACTTATAAACAGTGTGAAGCGATCTTTTCATAGATAGTAATGACAGAGTACCTAATAATAGTATTTTTATTTATTTCAAAATGCGATTTGTAATTTCTATTTACGAATGGCTATGAAATAAAAGTATTATATACTGCACGGACTTTATAGAAGGGCAATTGTAGGTGCAGTTGACACCCACGGGTAGGTCATATCGTGGCATTTACATCTGATGGTATATCACAGACATGTTTGAGGCTCAATAATGACACTACATGTGATTGCCTTTAAAAGGTAAAGTAAATTGAGTTATAGAGAAACAGTTTTCCCCACTCCCTGATTTCAACTTAAGCAATTGAAAATATTAATCAGGGAAGCATTTCAATATTAATGGAAAGATGAATAATTAGCATAACTTACATTATTCATTATTCACTTATCTACTTGTTTTTCTGTTGAATGTACGTCTACAATTTAAGCTATTCTTGTTCCGATTCTGAATTACGTTTCATAGCAGCACATTGAGAGTATTTTAGAGGAATGTTATATATCCAATATAAGTTTAATGGTATACTTTTATCAAAGAAAACAATTATTTTATATAACGCTTAGTTTTGCTTAAAAGATATTATTATTATTATTATTATTATTATTATTATTATTATAAGGCATTGACTAAATTTGAATAAAACAAAAAGTCAATCCGGACTTTCGCTGATCAATGTTATATCCTGGAATGGTGAAAATCATAACATTCCTTGTTGTCTGTCTATAGAAGTTGCATGTTTAACACGCGCATAATTATAACTGGGGTATTTAATGTATATATATAATGCAAATAAAAGTATGAAATCTCAATCAAATGGAGGTCAAGTCCTACGAAACGCAGATGATTTATTTGTGGCCAGTACATGCAACGCAATATCAAGGTAGTTTTACAAATATTACAATAAACACAACGATTAAGATACACATTTCTGTTTTGCAAGAAACCGAATATTACAAACATACGTAGTACGGTTGTTTTTCAAAATACACACAATTGGGTCGGTGGGGTCCTCTCTTTTGTCTCATTCTACAAATAGCTATGTTGCACTATATAACCGACTAATATAATACATGTAGTTGTATCACCGGTGGCGGTCTATATTGTCTCATTCCTCAAACGGCGATATTGCACTATAACCGATTGATGTATAGATATGTCGCCACTGGGGACCTCTCTTTTGTCTCCTTTTACAAAGGGCCATGTTGCACTATAACCAACTGACATATATGTATAGTTGTGTCACTGGGTTCTCTCTTTTGTCTTATGGTACAAAGGCCCATGTTGAATTATTACAGATTGATATATAGTAATATCACTGGGGTCCTCTCTTTTGTCTTATTGTACAAAGGGCCATGTTGCACTTTTACAGATTGATATATAGTTGTGTCACTGGGGTCCTCTATTTTTACTTATTTTACAAAGGACCATGTTGCACTACTACAAATTGATATAGAGTTGTGTCACTGGAGTTCTCTCTTTTGTCTGGTTGTACAAAGGGCAAAGTTGCACTATAACATATTGATATAAATTTGTGTCAATGAGGTCCTGTCTTTTGTTTAATGTACAAAGGGCAATGTGGCACTAAAGCATATTGATATATATTTGTGTCACTTGAGTCATCTCTTTTGTCTCATTTAACAAAGAACCATGTTGCACTATTACAGATTGATATATAGTTGTGTCATTGGGGTCCTTTTTTTTATCTTACTGTACAAAGGGCCGTGTTGCACTATTACAGATTGATATATAAATGTATCACTGGAGTCATCTCTTTTGTCTTACTGGACAAAGGGCCACGTTGCACTATTACAGATTGATATATAGTTGTGTCACTTGGGTCTTCTCTCTTGTCTTATTTTACAAATGGCCAAGTTGCATTATTACAGATTGACATATAGTTGTGTCTCTGAGGTCTTCTCTTTTGTCTTATTTTACAAATGGCCAAGTTGCACTATTACATATTGATATATAGTTGTGTCACTGGGGTCCTCTTTTTTATCTTATTGTACAAATGGCCAAGTTGCATTATTACAGATTGATATATAGTTGTGTCTCTGAGGTCTTTTCTTTTGTCTTATTTTAAAAATGGCGAAGTTGCACTATTACATATTGATATATAGTTGTATCACGGAGGTCCTCTCTTTTATTTCATTGCACAAACGGCAAGTTGCACTATTACATATTGATATATAGCTGTGTCACTGGGGTCCTCTCTTTTATCCTATTGTACAAAGGTCCATGTTGCACTATTACATATTGATATATAGTTGTGTCACTGGGGTCCTCTTTTGTCTTATTGTACAAAGGGCCACGTTGCACTATTACAGATTGATATATAGTTGTGTCACTGGAGTCATCTCTTTTGTTTTACTGTACAAATGGCCATGTTGCACTATTACAGATTGATATATAATTGCATCACTGGGGTCCTTTTTGTATTATTTTACAAAGGGCCACGTTGCACTATGACAGATTGAAATATAATTGTGTGATTTAGGTCCTCTCTTTTGTCAAATTGTACAAATGGCCATGTTGCACTATATAATATTTATATAAAGTTAAGTCATGGAGGTCCTCCATTTTGTCTTTTTTACAAAGGGTCATGTTGCACTGTTACAGATTGATATATAGTTGTGTCACCGGAGTCCATTGTTTTTTCTTATTGTACAAAGGGTCATGTAGCACTGTAACATATTGATATAAAGTTGTGTCTCTGAGGTCCTCTTTTTTGTCTTATTTTACAAAGGGCCACGTTGCACCATAACAGACTGATATAAAGTTGTGTGATTCGAGCGCTCTATTTTGTCTTATTGTACAAATGGCCATGTTGCACTATAATATATAGTTTTGTCTTGGAGGTCGTACCTTTAGTGTTATTTTACAAATGGACGTGTTGCACTGCAACCGACTGACATAAAGTTGTGCCACTGGTGTCCTCTATTTTGTCTTGTTGTACAAAGGGCGAGGATGCACTATTACAGATTGATATATAGTTTTGTCATTGGAGTCCTTTCTTTTCTTTTATTGTACAAGGGCCATGTTGCACTTTTACATATTGATATATAGTTGTGTCACTGGAATCCTTCGTTTTGTCTTACTGTACAAAGGATCATGTTGCATTATTACAGATTGATATACAGTTGTGTTATTGGAGTCATTTCTTTTGTTTTATAGTACAAAGGACTATGTTGTACTATTACAGATTGATATATATAGTTGTGTCTCTGAGTTTCTCTCTTTTGTCTTACTTTACAAAGGGACATGTTGCACTGTAACAGATTGAGATATAATTGTGTTACTGAGGTCCTGTCTTTTGTCTTACTTTACAAAGGGCCATGTTGCACTATAACATATTGATATAAAGTTGTGTCATTGAGGTCCTCTCTTTTGTCTTATTTTGTAAAGTGCCATGTTGTACTATTACAGATTGATATAAAGTTGTGTCATAAAAGTCCTCTCTTTTGTCTTATTTTACAAAGGGCCATGTTGCACTACAACATATTAATAAATATATAGTTGTGTCACGGAGGTCCTCCATTTTGTCTTTATTTTACAAAGGGTCATGTTGCACTGTTACAGATTGATATATAGTTGTGTCACTGGAGTCCTAACTTTTGTCTTATTGTACAAAGGGTCATGATGCACTGTAACCAACTGACATATAGTTGTGTCACTGGTGTCCTCTATTTTGTCTTATTTTGCAAAGTGCCATGTCGCACTATTACAGAATGATATACAGTTGTGTCACTGGTGTCCTCTATTTTGTCTTATTTTGCAAAGTGCCATGTTGCGCTATAACAGATTGATATATAGTTGTGTCAATGGAGTCCTGTCTTTTGTCTTATTGTACAAAGGCCCATGTTGCACTATAACAGATTGATATAAAGTTGTGTCACTGGGGTCCTGTCTTTTGTCTTATTGTACAAAGTGCCATGTTGCACTATAACAAATTGATATATAGTTGTGTCACTGGGGTCCTCCCGTTTGTCTAATTTTACAAAGGACCATGTTGCACTATATCATATTGATATATAGTTGTTTCACTGATGTCCTGTCTTTTGTCTTGTTGTACAAAAGGCCATGTTGCACTTTTACAGATTGATAAATAGTTGTGTCGATAATGTCCTCTCTTTTGTCTTATTTCAAAAAGGACCATGTTGCTCTATTACAGATTGATATATAGTTGTGTCACTGGAGTCCTTTTTTTGTCTTATTGTACAAAGGGTCATTTTGCACTATTACAGATTGATATTTAGTTGCATCACTGGGGTCCTGTCTTTTGTCTTATTGTACGAAGGGCCATGTTGCACTATTACAGATTAATATATAGTTGTATCAATGATGTCCTCTCTTTTGTCTTATTGTACGAAGGGCCATGTTGCACTATTACAGATTGATATATAGTTGTATCACTGGGGTCCTCTCTTTTGTCTTATTGTACGAAGGGCCATGTTGCACTATTACAGATTGATATATAGTTGTATCAATGAGGTCCTCTCTTTTGTCTTATTGTACTAAGGCCCATGTTGCACTATAACAGATTAATATATAGTTGTATCAATGAGGTCCTCTCTTTTGTCTTATTGTACTAAGGCCCATGTTGCACTATAACAGATTAATATATAGATGTATCAATGAGGTCCTCTCTTTTGTCTTATTGTACAAAGGGCCATGTTGCACTATTACAGATTGATATATAGTTGTATCAATGAGGTCCTCTCTTTTGTCTTATTGTACAAAGGACCATGTTGCACTTTTACAGATTGATATATTGTTTTTTCACTGAGATCCTCTCTTTTGTCTTATTTTAAAAAGGACCATGTTGCACTATTACAGATTGATTAAAGTTGTGTCAATGGAGTCCTTTCATTGTTTTATTATACAAAGGGCCATGTTGCACAATTATAGATTGATATATAGTTATGTAACTGGAGTCCTGTCTTTTCTCTGATTGTACAAAGGACCATGTTGTACTATTACAGATTGATATATAGTTGTGTCACTGGAGTCATTTTTTGTCTTATTGTACAAAGGGCCATGTTGCACTATTACAGATTGATATATAGTTGTGTCACTGGAGTCCTTTCTTTTGTCTTATTGTACAAAGGACCATGTTGCACTATGACATATTGATATATATTTGTGTCTCTAAGTTCCTCTCGCTTTTGTCTTATTGTACAAAGGACTATGTATAACTGAAAATACCAGAAATATGCATTATATCTGAAGTATGCACTTTTCCAGAAATATGCGATATACCAGTAATATGCATTGTATCAGAAATATGCATTATGCTCGATATATATGCATTATACTAGAAATATTCATTATACCAGAAATATGCATTATAAACGAAATATACATAATACTACTAAAATGTATTATATCAGAAATATGCATCATACCAGAAATATGCATTACAAACGAAGTATGCATTATACCAAAAATATGCATTTTAAACGAAATATACATAACAGTACTAAAATGTATTATATCAGAAATATGCATTATACCAGAAATATGCATTACAAACGAAGTATGCATTATACCAAAAATATGCATTTTAAACGAAATATACATAATACTTCTAAAATGTATTATACCAGAAATATGCATTATACCAGAAATATGCATTACAAACGAAGTATGCATTATACCAAAAATATGCATTATAAATGAAATATACATAATACTACCACAATGTATTACACCAGAAATATGCATTATACCAGAAATACGCATTACAAACGAAGTATGCATTATACCAGAAATATGCATTACAAACGAAGTATGCATTATACCAGAAAGATGCATTATAAACGAAATATACATTATACTGCTAAAATGTATTATACCAGAAATATGCATTATACCAGAAATATGCATTACAAACGAAATATGCATTATACCCGATACATGAAATATACCAGAAATATGCATAATACTAGAATGTATATTTTACATGTACAAGAAATATACATTATACTAGGAATATGCATTATACCCTAACTATGTATTATACCAGAAATATGCGTTATACAATGTACTAGAAATATGCATTATACCAGAACTATGTATTATACCAGAAATATGCGTTATACTAGACATATACTTTATACAAGAAATATGTATTATACTAGAAATATGCGTAATACTAGATATATACTTTATACCAGAAATATGTATTATACTAGAAATATCCGTAATACTAGACATATACCTTATACCAGATATATGTATTATACTAGAGATATGCGTTATACTAGACATATACTTTATACCAGAAATATGTATTATACTATAAATATACGTTATACAAGAAATATGCTTTACACCAGAAATATGTATTATACTAGAAATATGCATTAGGCCCGATATATGCATCATACCAGAAATATGCATTATTCCAGAATTTTGCATACTATCAGAAATATGCATTATAAACGAAATATGCATTATTGTAGCAAATGTATTCTATCAGAAATATGTATTATACTAGAAATATGCATAATGCATGCAACATACATATGTGCATTATACCCGATATATGTAGTATACATGAAATATGCATTATTCGCGAAATATGCATTATACCGAGACATGCATAATACTATAGATATGCTTTATACCTGAAATATGCATTTTCGAGAAATACGCATTATATTAGAAATATTCAATACACTAGAAATATGTACTATAACAGTTGAGCTTCTTTTGATTAAACGACAAAGCGAGTGACAATTACATTGTCATCGTTCTGGCAAGGTGTGTTCTGTTTTACGTCACGGATTGCTAATCAATAACGTGTATACCCGATAATACATTGTATGATCACGGATCAATATTTTATAAAATCTAAAGCAGTATCAATGCATACATTCGACTTTAACAGAGGATTTTTTTTCAGATCTCGTTACTCTATTACGTATGTAAAGGTGTAGAGGTTATTCCATTACCTTAGACGCAATATAACGTTAAGAAAACCCCATATACGCCAAACAGGTGAAGGATATGATTGATAATGGCACAGATTTATAGCTGTTAGTGACATATTACAGGGAATTGGTTTTAATTAAAACTCAGCATGTGATAGGCTATAATTCGTGACAAACCATGTATCGTTTATTCAATAGTTACAATACATGCAGTTAATTAATAGTTCGTAAACACCCAGCTCACATATCAAGCAACTAATAGCTTGATACCAAATTTGAGATAGCTTACAAATGTCTATAGAACTCTATTTTAAATCATCAAATGAGTTCACCTGTATGTGTTACTTATATAGCATGTGGATGGATGTTCAATATACATTAGACTAGATACACTGTAAGTATGAGGATTATTGGTACATGTAACTAGTATGTAGATTATAAAATGATGTTGGTACATTGATTGCTTTTTAAAGTATTGACTTTAAATTTAATATATATTTTATTCATTTTTCTTACAACTGACAATAAAGTGTGAAAACTTATGCCGAATTTCTTCAATAATTGTTGATGATTATTATTAATATTTAATACGTTGCATGTTCTGTCGTATCTATACGCTTCATTCAACTGAACACACTCTCTGTCACATGTGGAATGTTTACGGAACGTTGTACATGCCATTTTCAATTTTATTAAATAGGGTTTAACGCCATTTTCAACATATTTAATGTTATATATGGCATATCCAGTTTGATTGGTGGAAGAAAACCTCATGAAGAATCTGAGTAAAACCACCGTATTTGCGCAAGTACCTGATAAACTGTCTCACATATTGAGACGTCGCCTTAGACCACGTAGCAATGAGGGACACACTAATTGTAATTAATGTTTGCGCCAAGTCTCCCAGTGTTGATCAAAACAATATAAATAGTAGTAAGTCTTGTTTCATGTTCTTATTGGTAGCTTTGTTGATTACACCTGGGCAACAGTATGTATGAAGCACGCTATACAAAGTTATATGTAGACTATACATTTAACAATAACGGTACATTCTGACTAAATACACGTCAAAGGAATGCACGTGCCACTGTAGGTGTTTACTTTACTACTGAAGACAATCAATGGTTGATCAATTAATTATAGTATATTCAGGATTATGAGCTTGATCTTCCTTAAGCACTTTAACAAAATGTCAAAGTATAAAAGTACCAATAATTCTGCTTAAAACAAACTTATACCACGGTTGTCCTAATGGTTGCAGAGACAGTGGTGATATTTCATTGACAAATAGTAAATAAGTTGTAAGCTTTCTGTTGTTAGCCGTACTTTGGTTTCCTCTGCTTAGAGTGAGGTCTGGCATAAAGTTAATTTTACCAAAACAGAAATGACAAATATTTCTCACATGCTACTAGTCGGAGTTTATGGAACTCTTAATTATGTCCTGTTTACATGTACACTCTATGTTCACGAGTTGCTTTAAAGTAATACATGATATAATGTTATACTAGTATACAAATGAAGGTGAATTAGTTAAAAGAGATCTCTTAAGTATTGTAATGACTGAATAAAACTGAGATTCATGATTGTTAAACGTATTTTTGTTTTGTAATTATGTTTATATTGTGTATTGGTAATCTATTAACATGGGAGACATATAATATCGATATATAAAAGAAATACTAACTAAATTCATAAGAGATGACATGCGTTTTGTATGCATTAATTTGTTGTTGGATATTTAGTATACATCGGCATAGAACCGTTACAAATATCCTGTACTCCAACGCTGTAGTGGTTTTGTTTGTTGTATTGTGAGTGTTTTATGTAGATTATCAATTTCCAATTTGAAATATGTAACTGCTAAGAATTGAACGCGAACAGATAACAGAAAATGTCAGACGACATAGTCAATATTGAAGAAAGGCACCTTTTGATAGCTTGCGTTTATTTGTAATACTTAACACTTCAAATTACAGTTTTATGTCTTTTAATGGATAATATTATAAAAATGTTAAAATGCTGCCGTTTCTACCCAGAAATAATGAGCTAAACTGCTGGCGTTCCTGATTAGAAATAATGAGCTAAAATGCTGGCGTTCCTGATTAGAAATAATGAGCTAGAATGCTAACGTTCCTACTCAGAAATAATCAGCTAAAATGCTGGTGTTCCTGATTAGAAATAATTAGCTAAAATGCTGGCGTTCCTGATTAGAAATAATGAGCTAGAATACTGGCGTTCCTATTCAGAAATAATGAACTAGAATGCTGGTGATCCTACTCAGAAATAATGAGCTAGAATACTGGCGTTCCTACTAAGAAATAATTAGCTAAAATGCTGGCGTTCCTGATTAGAAATAATGAGCTAAAATGCTGGCGTTCCTGATTAGAAATAATGAGCTAAAATGCTGGCGTTCCTGATTAGAAATAATAAGCTAGAATACTGGCGTTCCTTCGTGGAAATAATGAGCTAGAATGCTGGTGTTCCTACTTAGAATTAATGAGCTAGAATACTGGCGTTCCTACTTAAAAATAATGAGCTAGAATGCTGGTATTCCTACTCAGAAATAATGAGCTAGAATGCTGGCGTTTCTATTTAGAAAAAATGAGCTAGAATACTGGTGTTCCTACTCAGAAATAATGAGCTAAAATGCTGGCGTTCCTACTTAGAAATAATGAGCTAGAATGCTGGCGTTCTTACTCAGAAATAATGAGCTAGAATGCTATCGTTCCTACTCAGAAATAATTAGCTAGAATGCTGGCGTTCCTACTCAGAAATAATGAGCTAGAATGCTTCCGTTCCTACTCGGAAATAATTAGCTAAAATCCTGGCGTTCCTACCCAGAAATAATTAGCTAGAATGCTGGCGTTCCTACTCAGAAATAATGAGCTAAAATACTTCCGTTCCTACTCGGAAATAATTAGCTAGAATGCTGGCGTTCATACTCAGAAATAATGAGCTAGAATGCTTCAGTTTCTACTAAAAAAATATGAACCAGAATATTGTTGTTCCTATTCAGAAGGAACGCGCTAGAATATCGGCGCCCCTATTCAAAAACAAAAAATGTGTCAGATCAGGAATTATTCAATACATATATTTTTGTATTTTACTTTTATTACTAGTTTTAGACGCGTTTTTTTTAAAATTATTGCATTCATAAAATGAAAAATTGATAACAATTACAAACTGTTAACCTTTAAAATTAGTTTAGATTTTTTTTTTGATAACAACAATTAATTGGTGAGAGAGAAGTGTATAGCACACGTATATGTTGATTTCCTAACCTTAATATTAGGGGTAGGGGATGGTTGTGACTACACCACCTCCATTTCTACGCCTATGGTTTGTCAATTATATATCGTTATTTGTTTTAATTGGGAATTTTGCTCTTCATTAAAATGCCAAAGAGTGGAATATACCTGACCTCCCTGTCCTAACTAACTAACTACTGGTTAATCCACCTTAGATTCCTTAATGAGATGACAACAGCATTACTGTAGCTAAACTTAGTATTTACGTTTGTATAATTGTACATTGCAACCTTCCAACAAAGCTACACAAACAATTAGTTTATATATGTTAAATATACCTATAGTTAGGTGTACCGATTAAAGTGGTCATATAATAATGAGTTAATTTATTACAAATCGATTCATCTTGATGATATAATTGAGGAGTATAACATAATCAGTGTAAGGAATATGTGCTAAATCAGTCAAACACCAAATAGTAATCAATATACTACACATGGTTTTGTACCACATAATTAAATATGTAACGCATCAAATATCATTCAAATACTTGTAATATCTATGTATGGTAAAGAATCAAATATCATCTATTACATGTAATATCCATATACGGTATATACAGTAACGAATCAAATATCATCTATTACATGTAATATCCATATACGGTAGATACATTAACGTATCAAATATCATCTATTACATGTAATATCCATATACGGTAGATACAGTAACGAATCAAATATTACTATTACATGTAATATCCATATACGGTAGATCCAGTAACGAATCAAATATCATCTATTACATGTAATATCCATATACGGTAGATCCAGTAACGAATCAAATATCATCTATTACATGTAATATCCATATACGATAGATACAGTAACGAATCAAATACCAAATATTACATGTGATATCCATATACGGTAGATCTAAGTGGGAAATTAAGTAATTATTCAAATACAAAATATTACATATACTATCCATATACGGTAGATCTATTTGGGAGATAAAGTAACTTATTAAATACCCAATATTACATGTAGTATATATGTATGGTAGATCTATTCGGGAGATAAAGTAACTTATTAAATACCCAATATTACATGTAGTATATATGTGTGTGTGTGTGTGTGTGTGTGTGTGGTAACTGAAGAATCGACCTATTTATATAAATGGAAACAACATCATATATTAATGTCATGGTATTGTTCACAAACGCTCCGGAACTTCTACCCCAATTCAACTTCTTTCTTATCTTTATTCAAATGTTTAAAGGACTAATTATCGTCGACCAATTGGTCATTTGCAAATCAATAATAATGTAACGGAATAATAAATGTAAACAAAGAATGAAATACATAAACAAAAGCAATGCAATTAAATAATTCACTGTTTAACCTTCTTTGGCACAGCTTTAAGAGTTCACATCCGATTGTTCCTGCGTAATGATGTCTATATTATTATGGATATTTCTGTTAGCCATAATAACGATACTATTCCTGCAGTCATATTCCACACACGAGTGATCAGACAAATTGGCGCCAATTACTTTGACTATTTAGACTTTGCTTTTGACTTAGACTTTGAGAGTTTATTAAGAAAAACAAGACCAGTTGAATGTTTTTTTTCTGTGATCATTATTGACGATAGTTATATTTTACCTGCTGTACCGTCACATACAGTTATTCATTTATTGTTACTGTTAGGTAGGGTAGGATGCGATTCTTTTCTCCACAGGAATACAAACGTATACAGTGACGCGAACATGACGCTGACGTGACTAGGACCTCACTAACGGCTGTGTATTTTCATAAGAGATGATATTTGCATATGTCTATTTTATATGTCAGTATTCAGAGTGTCAAACTCGTATTTAGGCAAACATCAGATATTGCAGTGAAGCATAAAGGAGATATGCATGTCTTCATCATACAACTGAAAACTACTAATGAAATTTACTAAATACTAATTTACATGCTTATTTCAAAATATACAGCTTGAATCGCCGTCTTAAATCCATCTCTCCTACAATGTATTGAGTTTTAATTAGTTGTGATTTTTTTTATCAGGCTACTTATTAAGATGGTATTGTGTCGGAAATTAGACATACTCCAGGTTCTTTTGTCGTAAACACGTGACATTTATTAATAAGTTTTCTTTAAAGTATACTATACATTAAAACGATCAAATTTTCCACTCAATCTTTTGGTTAAACTGACAGGCGGCAGTGTCAGTGTCTGATTTACCCCATTTACCGATCTGGAGTGATTTTGTGGTCTATGTTGCTATCTCAATCTCCCCACCCCCACCCCCTCCTTTTTAAAAAATGGGTAAGGTTTAGGGTAAGAGCAGGGGGTAATGGGGTTCAAAAGCATTTTTTTTAAAAGGGTGGTGATTTTTTTCTTTATCGGTAAAGGGGATAATCCAAACACCGATACTGCCGCCTTTGATAAAATTGCTTGAAAATGAATCAAGATAGAAAATATGTATACCATGTAACATAACCCATATTGATAAATACTAGAAACTTCGTAAAACAACGTAGTACAGAAGAATGTAGTGTTTCAACAAATAATTAGGAAAGTTGTTCTAGCTTTTGTTTTGAATTAAGCGCCAATAATAACAACAGAGGACTGGTGACTGGCATTTCGTTCTATATAAATATGCACGCAGGGAATCACTCCCGAAAAAAAAAATATTTTTGACATTTTTTTTAAAGGGGGATGATTTTTTTCTTTATCGGTAAAGGCGGTAATCCAAAGACCGATAGTGCCGCCTGTGGTTAAACTACGACCTCAGAGGGAAGACTGGTGTATCTTCGTATTCAATCTTGGCTTACATCTATCTTATTGCTCTGACAAAGTGTGGTTATATATTGAATAATGATTCTACATTATACGTATAATCATTGTTATGAAAAACCATGTTAAAACAATGATGTGTTCATTCATTAGGATCTGTCAGGAGGTATCGATAGTAGATAAACCGACATAATATGTACTTGAAATATGCACATGATTAGATTATAACAAATATATCGAAGAAATCAAATATCAGTCGTATTGTTACGCATGCTATATACTCCTGTCCTGGTTATATTGCCATAACTACGTCTATACAACGGATTGACGATATTTAATCTTAATAATACACCATTCCAAATTAACAAATAAAGATTTACGTCAATTGTAAACACGTAATGCGTTACACATAGAGAGGAAAGATTAAAGGTTACAGGTGGAACTCAGTATGTAATTTGAAATGTCAATTTCTGTGACATATTTGGGAGTAAAATATTAGATGTCCCCAGACTTGAGATAAACGGACATGTAACACATGTTTATTAAACTAAACAGCTTAAAGTGGATATTACAGGCATGTTATGATTTATCTCAATTAATGATAAAAAGAGTTTATAATTGTATGATAAGATTGGTTTATGAACGAATATAAACAGTCAACTTATATATTTGAATTGATTGACTGATTTAATATTTAGCGTCATCTTTATGCAATCGAGGGCTAACGGACGATCAGTTAACCTTACCACTGTTTTCTGGGATCCTGGAAAGTTAACCAGTGTTCGAGCACACTCATATCCCCAAGTAACCGACACCATTCGCAGTTGAAACAGCGATGAGAGACAAACGATGCTGAGACGCAATGTCGTATATTAATCATCATATAGAATGTGGCCGGGTGGTGATTCAAACGCACGAATCTTGATTGACATTCAGACGCGCAACCGACTGCGCTTATCGGGCCCGGAAATTTGACTTAAATGTCTAAAGGAACTCAATAAAAAAGAACAATCTTACAAAATACGCTTAGAGATAACGACACATTTTAAGTTGCTTACATGTTTTAAACACATGAATTGCGTTAATTATATTTGCTGTATTCTTAAATATAGAGTTATGTTGCACATTATTATTTGTAAGTTGTTTGCAGCGCAATATTGAAACTGGATAAATTCCAACCTCAAGCGAAAATAATAATTAAAGTAGTTTATTTTCATGAATTGATGATACAAATATAACACCAGGTAAATGCCCAAGCATGTTGCATAATATATAGAGGTCAATTCAGCTATAATTCTAGAAACTTAAAGAACCACATGAATTTGTTTATTAATTACACTCTCAGACTTTTGTTATACTTTCAGCAATTAATATACCACATGGACACAATGTATTAATGTTGCCATGGCAAGTAGTATTTCCAAATTGCATAATGCTACCGAATACCGTTACGTAGCAACGGCGCTAGAAAATATGCATATAATGGCTACCTTTAGCAGTGCGATGACGTCAATGACCTCCAGTATTTGCATAATTTTTATGTCAAAATCTTCAAAAACTTAAGTTTCAAAATCATTGCATCATTGAACAGTTTAATGAAAAATGAAAGCTGAATAGCCATAATATGCATACTTTATAGCGATGTTGCTACTTAACGGTAATTCTGTATCTACTCGGAATGTTGCTATTGCATCGAGAAAATGTTCCTTTTTATGGCAATATAATGTAAATGCACGTGCTATATTAAATCTTGAAAAGAATCATAAAAGTTCAATTATATTTTGAAACACCTTAATTAACTATTTTGTATTAGTTATGCCATTGACGAAAATTCGAATCGGTACAATCCGAATAAATAAGACAAATATAAACCGAACATGTGCCTATGCGATTACTTTCGGTTGTCTATCCTAAGAACGTCCACTAGATACTCGGGACGAACGCCTTGTAATAATGAGAAATACACCATGGACATTAAAAGTTAAAGTATCTGAAACAGATTATGTAGTGTGTTGCCGTTCACACCAAGATTCCGGATTATAAATCTCATGACATAAGTTTCAAAAATACAATACAAAACCTAATGATTTGTCCTATTTTCGAACATCAGTATATTTTTATAAACAAATTGAAAACTGACCCGATTATTAGAAGCAGTTAATCAAATGTATAGTCATCAAGAAATAGATCCCGTATTGGTTCGTGGTCTACGACATTGGACCATTATAACAATTTTTGGGTCAATAACTGGACTAATATAACAATCTCTGGGTCAATAACTGGACCAATATAAAATCGTTCGATTAATTATAATGATGACAATCACACTAGTATTGTGTCATGTGTTTTACGGGCTTCCGGTTTAGACAAATAACTTAAACAGCATACAAGTAACTCTATTTTATAGAAAAAAATAAATTGCCATTTGAAGCAAATGTGTATAGTGTTTAATATATGTACATAGTGAAGGTAAAATGCAACTTCTGTATCATGTACATTGAACTATTGATATTTCCTCCAGGAAAACCTATTTCACGTCATGAGATAACAGCTTACCTTGGTACATGGTGTGTCAACATGATCCCGATAACCTTGTTTGTGAATATACCAGATATCATGTACGGTTATATAAACATGTGTAAATGTATCAACACGGGAATGATTAGCAAATTTGTAAATAGTGTCATTACTTAACGATAAATAGCGATTCTATTGCCAATCTGTTTACAATGAATGGTGGCTTTATTCTATATCTGTTTACAATGAATAGTGGCTTTATTTTATATATGTTTACAATGAATAGAGGCTTTATTGCCTATCTGTTTGCAATGAATAGTGGCTTTAGTTTTTATCTGTTTACAAAGAATAGTGGCTGTATTGCCTATCTGTTTAAAATGAATAATGGCTTTATTTTATATCGGTTAACAATCAATAGAAACTTTATTGCCTATCTGTTTACAATGAAAATAGGCTTTTTTATATCAGTTTACAATGGATAGTGGCTTTATTTTATATCTATTTACAATGAATAGTGGCTTTATTGCCTATCTGTTTACAATGAATAACGGTTTTATTACCTATCTGTTTACAATGAATAATGGCTTTATTTTATATCTGTTTACAAAGAATAGCGGCTTTATTGCCTATCTGTTAACATTGAATAGCAGCCTTATTGCTTATCTGTTGAAAATGAATAGTGGCTTTATTTTATATCTGTTTACAATGAATAGTAGCTTTATTTCATATCCGTTTAAATGAATGGTGACTTTATTTTATATCTATTTACAATGAATACTGGCTTTATTTTTTATCTGCTTACAATGAATAGTGGCTTGATTTTGTATCTCTTTACAATGAATAGAGACTTTATTGCCTGTCTGTTTACAATGAATAGTGACTAAAGTGCCTATCGGTTTATATTAATCAGTGATTGTATTGTCTATTGGTTTACACTAAACAGGGCCTTTATTGACTATCGGTTCACAATAAATGGACCAGGTGCCTTTTTGCCTCTAAGTTTACATAATCAGAGACTTTATTGCCAGTCGGTTTACAATTAAAGATGACTTCATTGTCTGTCGGTTTACAATAAACAGTGACGTTATTGCGTAGCGGTTCACAATAAACAGTGACTTTATTGTCTATCGGTTTACAATAAACAGTGACTCTATTGTCTATCGGTTTACAATAAACAGTGATTTTATTGCTTATCGGTTTACAGTAAATAATGACTTTATTGTTAAACGGTTAACAATAAACAGTGACGTTATTGCGTATCGGTTCACAATAAACTGTGACTTTATTGTCTATCGGTTTACAATAAACAGTGACTGTATTGCCTATCGGTTTACAATTAAAAATGACTTTATTATCTATCGGTTTACAATACACAGTGACTTTATCTATAATTACATGTTTATTGCTGATCCAATCATAATATAGACTATCGATTCACAAAGAAAGAAGTCCCTTTATTACCTATATGTTTAATATACAATGAATAATAACTTGAGTCCCAATATTTTTTACCATAATTTATGTATCCGCCAGTAACGTAAAAAGAAAGCTAGGGATTTATTTTATTTAAAAGTAAATCGAGTCGAGATCAAGCGTAATCACTACTCAAGTTTATTTTGTTTTATTATGTTTTGATGAAATAATATGCATATATCTTGAAATGTAAAGGTAGACTTGAATTGGTATCACAGTTAAGCATGCGTATGTCACTTTTATTAAAGTGGCATAACTAGTAACTAAACATGTAATTTTTATAAAGAAATAAGCTTGTTCATGATTGACAAATTTATCTTGAATTTTCAACGTCTGGCATCAATCCAACAACCAAATACCTCAATTATACGTGAATACATCGTGTTCTCGTTCATAATATATCGCTTGTTTGGATTTTAAATTCGTGACACCTTCTCAACAGGTTATCTCGGGAACTTTCAGTGAGTAAATTCGGGTTCTAAAATCGGGTACTACTGAGAATAGCGAACGTTGAATTGAGATTTATTTAATAACGTTTATATTTGAACTTTTGCGATTTATGTTTTGGTTATCTATTATTTGGACAGTGTAGCCATTGGTTAGGGTAATAACTCAGGACACGATTATGACTTTACCGTTGAAAAACAACCATAAGTTACAAACCTATTGACCCGAGGACGGGCAAGAAAAGCGTCAATTCTCATAATCATAGTTACTTCTGCGGAGGTGGCAGCTGGCAGGTAGAGAATTGTAACTAACGGATTATGGTGGAAAGTTGAAAATTCAGAAAATGGCTTCATAAATATCAAATATTACATAACTCATATAGTAATAACCACGGATTAAAATTCAAATGTCAACTTTAGTCGATAGCTGCCATAACCATTCTGACCAGATTTGGTGAGACTCGTACCATAAAAATGATAAACATTTGTGCCAATTCTTATTTAAATCTGGCCAATCATTACAAAAATACTTATAAAACTAATGTCCTTAAGTTGGACAGTGGTCACAGAATAAAGTCATCCCGGAATCTGGTCGTCATTACAAAGCTACTTTTAAAACTAATGTTAAAGTTGGACTGTTGTCACGGAATAATGTCATCCCGGAATCAGGTCGTCATTAGAAAAATACTTATAAAACTAATAATTAAGTTGGACAGTGGTCACGAAATATTGTCGTGATTTAGTTGTGGGAGTTGAGAAAGAGAGATACAATAATGGAAATGGATAAACAGAAAGAGATAGTGATGGGAATGCAAAAGAAAGGATATAATAATGGAGGTGGAGAATGTTGTTGTATGGTGTTTAGCGTTGCTTTCAACAATATCAGTCATATCGCGACGGTGTCTACTTGAGACAGTGTCCTAAGCGCTGTCACACTGGAGTATCATGCCGCACACACATGGTATGATACCCCACCCAGTCACATTGTACTGACACCGGGCCGACCAGACCTAAAACTCTCTTCTAAATGCTGAACGTCAAGCGAGGAAGCTTCTAGTACCATCTTTGATATGAAACGGACGGGGATTGAACCCACGATCTTCCGCATGCGAGGCGGACGCTCTACAACTAGACCACGCCGCGGTCTGGAAGTGGAGAAAGAGAAATAGAATGATTGGATGGACAGAGAGAGAGATAAAATAATGTAAGTGGAGTAAGAGAGATAGAGTGATGGGAGTGGAGAAAGAGAGATATAATAATGGAAGTGGTAGAGAGAGAGAGAGACAGAGACAGAGAGACAGAGAGAGAGAGAGAGAAAAGTTGAGAAAGAAAGATAGAGTGATGGGAGTGGAGAAGTGATTGTTTGCCTTTTTTCACTGCTTTAGATTTAAAATGACTGTTACGTTAAATTACTCTTCATGGCGCTACATACAGACATATTTATACGAGCATAGACAAATATACATAGCGATGGGAGTAAAGAGACAATAGGTTACATACTTATTCTCCTATTGATTTTCATTGACGACTTCTTCAAAATACTATTTCTACTGCAATAGATAGACAGTGGGAAGGGTGTGGCGATAGAGAGATAGAGAGATGGGAGTAGAGAAGGAGAGATAGAGAGATGGAAGTGGAGAGGCGTGTGGTTGTATGCTTATTTTCCTATGAATTTACAGTGATGGATACGTCACAGATACGGAGACACTTTCTACAGATATATGGGAGCGGAGAAAGAGAGATAAAGAGTAAAGCGGCGAGTCTTTATAAAATAGCATAAATAATTGACAAACCATTGAACCGATCGTTGTTTATATAACATAATATTTTCTATATATTCTGTGTGCATTAAACGCGATTTTCTATGTCTGGCATGTACATTGATTACGACATTCAATATCTGCCATGCACATTAAACACAACTTTCTATATCTGCCGCTTACATTGAATACGACTTTCTATATCTTCCGCGTACATTGAACACGACTTTCTATATCTGCCGCTTACATTGAATACGACTTTCTATATCTGCCATGTACATTACACACGACTTTCTATATCTGCCGCGTACATTGAATACGACTTTCTATATCTGCCATGTACATTAAACACGACTTTCTATCTCTGCCGAGTACATTGAATATGACATTCTATATTTGCCGCGTACATTGAATACGACTTTCTATATCATCCGCGTACATTGAAAACAACTTACTATATCTGCCGCGTACATTGAATACGACTTTCTATATCTGCCATGTACATTAAACACGACTTTCTATATCTGCCACGTACATTGAATACGACTTTCTATATCTGCCGCGTACATTGAATACGACTTTCTATATCTGCCGTGTACATTGAACAAGACTTCTATATCTGCCGCGTATATTGAATATTACTTTCTATAACTGTTGCGTACATGTACATTAAGCACGACATTGTATAACTGCTTCATACATGTATCTGCTGCGTACAGTAAAAGCCACGGTAAAAATGAGTTGTTATATCTGCTTTGTGCGTCAAGCACAATTTACTTTATCTGCCACGTTCATTAAACACGGCTTTCTGAATCTGCCAAGTTTATTAAACACGGCTTTCTGTATCTGCCACGTTTATTAAACGAGGCTTTCTGTATCTGCCTCGTTTATTGAAAGAGGCTTTCTGTATCTGCCACGTTCATTAATCATGACTTTCTGTTTCCGTCACGTCCATTTAACACGACTTTCTATATCTTCCGCGTACATTGAATACGACTTTCTATATCTGCCATGTACATTAAACACGACTTTCTATATCTGCCGGGTACATTGAACACGACTTTCTATATATGCTGCGTACATTGCATACGACATTCAATATCTGCCATTTACATTAAACACGACATTCTATATCTGCCGGGTACATTAAACACGACTTTCTATATCTGCCGTGTACATTAAACACGACTTTCTTTATCTGCCGCGTACATTGAACAATACTTTCTATATCAGGTGCGTACATTGAATACAACTTTCCATATCTGCCAGGTACATTAAACACGACTTTCTATATCTGCCGCGTACGTTGAATACAACTTTCTATATATGCCGCGTACATTAAGTACGACTTTCTATATCTGCCGCGTACATTGAATAGGACTTTCTATATCTGACGGGTTCATTAAACACGACTTTCTATATCTGCCTGGTACATTAAACACGCCTTACTATATCTGCCGCATACATTGAATACGACTTTCTATATCTGCCGCGTACATTGAATACTTTCTATATCTGCCGCGAACATTGAATACAACTTTCCATATCTGCCGCGAACATTGAATACGACTTTCTATATCTGCCGTGTACATTGAACAAGACTTTCTATATCTGCCCGATACATTAAACATGACTTTTTATACGTGTAACGTTCATTAAATATGACTTGTTATGCTTTGTATATCAAAATTGATTTTGTGAACATTAACGAATGTTATCTGTATTTGTATTTGTATCTATATAATTATGTAAATATATCATGTTACAATAGCATTTTTGGGCAGCGACTACGTCATTTTACTGCAGATATATCTACTGCCGTGTTCTATCAATATTCCAAAGCCACAGTAGGGTCGCGGGTACGGAATTCTGACACGCAAGACATAGATAATCGACGCCACCAGGGTGGGGAAATTGAGCTAAAACAAATTTGAAATTTATAAATGTCCAGAATGTGCCCGCCGCCCCCTCCCTGACCACGGTGGGGAAAACATTGTCATATGAATCCAACGTTTCATATTCAATCCGCCATGTTCATTATTTTGATTAAATTATCAACTCGTTAGGTATAAAATAAACGATGGTAAAAACGGGACCACTGTAGTTGATGCATGGCATAAGATGAATGGATATAATATGCTGAATATCAATTATTCACGTATCAATATTCTAGGGTCATTCAGCATATTCATTTTTTGATCTGTGTTTCCCGATCTGTGTTGTATTTTTATTTTGCTTTTGTTCTTGGACATAACAGTGGCTGTTGATTCATGCTGGCGTTATATTAATTAAAATAAATGCTTGTATATTTTTGTATTGGTATGGCGTAAGTTAAAAAAAATATGATTTATAACAAATACTTTTATATCTCATGGAATTTTGAATTTCATTTAAATGTATTATCATTAATAATAATAATATTATAATTATTATTAGTATTATTATTATCATCAATATTTTTTTTTATTATTCATAATATTATTATATTAATACTAATATTATTATTATTATTATTATTTTATTATTATTATTAGTAGTAGTATTGTTATTATTATCATTATTATTACAGTTACAACCATGTCAGACGACTACAGTCACGTGTCGTTACGCCTCTATGATATATTGGAACATGTCGGTGGATCTGAGTCAAGGCGGAAGTTACATCAGAAAGTCGGGACTACTTTTGAGGTAATGAGTACGTTCAGTCACCATCTAGATCGGCAGTTTGGTTCCAGGTACATATTCGGTAGTTTCTATGAAGGAACAACTACACCGGGTCTTCACTCGGATAAAGATTATTTATTATGTAACGATGATTCTCCTGTGATAGAGAATATTGATGACGCTGCTGGTCACGATGTCTCATTACTCATGGTCCGTGATGATCACACACAACCAGGATATGTAAAACTTCAGTTGGTTGGTAATGGAATACCATGTAGAGTATATAATAGGGATATAAATATCACTCCACGTTTTGATTCTGACTGTAAGGGAAGAATATGCTGGAAACCTCTCTCTCAATGTGGTAACATGGATGGAAGAGAGCGTGAGAGAAATGGCCCGGCAGATACTTATATACGTTTACAGGCTGATTTTGTCCCTGCATTCAGATGTACATCAGTACCGGAATATGCCAGTGAGTGGATAAGACGACCACGATCACATGGTTGGCCATCGGGACCTATGATTGATCAAATGAAAGCGTCTGGCTGTTTTTTTTGTAGGCGTAGGACATCCAGCCAGTGCTGAGAAACATATAGAATATCGATTATCGTTCTCTCTACAAGAAAGACAACTCATGTTTAGTTTTAATGCTGTACAACACAAGTGTTACATTCTCTTAAAAATGATCAAAAAGGATTTGATAGAACGCGAGCTAGGAAAATCAATTAGCTCTTATCATTGCAAAATCTGTATGTTTCATGTGATAGAGAATACACCAGTCAGCATATGGAGGCCAGAAAACTTACTTTCATGTGTACGTCTGTGTTTATTCGTTATGCTCAAATATGTGGAAAACGGATTTTGCCCAAATTACTTCATTAAAGAAGAAAACATGTTTGACAGAGATGTCCATAGAATCATTAAGCCACGTTTGATAGAACGTCTACGAGCATTAATTGCAAGCTGTCCTCTGTTTTTGTTAGGTATCGAATGTGACCAGATTGAAGACATATTACTGAATCCGGCTAACTTTGGCATTACTAATACTGCTAGCATAGAACATAGTAAATATCTTAAATCGCATATCGTTGTGTTCCAATTAATTCTCAGAAACACAGTCAATAGAACAATGAAAGGAAACAACTTGGTATCTAACTACTGTTATTCAGAGCTGATACAAAGTATGTCGTCTGGTGCGTACTTTAAGGATCACAATGAAGAACAAACCAGAGATGTATTCCCGCCTATAATCTCATATTTACATTACAGATTAGCTCAACAACTTATTTCCCTGGTACTGAGATCCCCGTATAATCCGATGACACGTGATTTAGTTCTCAGGAGTTATCATCATTTCCTGGACGGATGTGGATGTGACATGACGTCATCACCACTTGTGTTTGCGACTGTCCTGTACAAATTTGGATTATATGACAGGTGCGAGCGTCTGCTGGAGCAGATAACTGCAACGTTCCAACCGGACGTACCTATTGTGTGTTCGTGTACCGTTGAGCAATGTGATATATCTGTAAAAGACATACCAGCTGAATATGCACCGTCGTCCGTTTCATCCACAGCGTCGTGTGTCTTGTTCCTTCCATCAGAGTCGACGCTAGCCCCGCCCCCACTCCAGTACGAGATGTATAGATCAGTAAACACACCTCCAGGATCACGTGATGAGAAGAAATACTACTGGTATGACTTTGCTGTAGTGGACGGCATAGTCTACCTCCACGTTCTAAAGTGTCTCGTTTATTCAAAGCTGAATAAGTTAATACACAAGCGTGTCGCCATTGGTAACCTGAGATGGGTAATTCAGAACGAGACCAACCTTGGACATCGGGAAACAGGATATAACCTACTTGGATGGCTTTACATACAAGAAAATCGTGTTCCGGAAGCTGTCCAGTGTTTCGCGGAATCGTGGAGAATAAAGCCGCTACACAACGCAGCCAAATGGCATATCTTGAGTCTGCTGTGCCGTATCAATGGGAACCAGAGATAAATCAAACTCGGATACCGTGAAACAGGATACCATCTATAGTCTTGTTTTCTAGAAGCTGTTATGTGTTTAAATAAAGCAATGCAAATAAATCAGTAGACACATATCAGTGAAAACATGACATTAGAACTAGCTTTGATAGAAAGTACAAGTTATAGCTGTATTCCTGCAATTCTATAACAGATCTAGACAGTTATTGACAAAATAATCGTCTGTATCAATTACTTGTATGTGTTGGTTAGCTTGATTCAGACGTGCTATACATTACGTAGCCCGTTTATATCCCACAATAAGAGAGAGTCCTGCTTGCATGCTGATGCTGTTCCATAATTTAATTTTAGAAATGCATTTGGTGAAATCGACAATATTGTTGAGGTATAGATTTGGTAAAATATCAAACAAAATGTTAATGTTTGTAAAATTAATACATGTACATATTTTAATAAACCTTTTTATTATTATTGATTACAAAGTCTCCAAAAATGACTGTTAATTAATTGGATATTATTTAAAAATCAGTAAATTTATAGAACTTTATCTAACCAATAAATATGGACGAATCATTCGGACATTGTTTAGTAGTTTTCAAACATGATTTTATAAAACTTAAATAACTTTAATAACTGGTGAAATATGTAAAATCACACAAAATTCATATATAAGCCATACATGTCTTTTGTCTTTAAAATGCGTACACTAAATTGTGTATTATTTTGCAGACGATAATAACATATTTCCAAAGCTTATTATTTATATAATAACAATTGTTTTTGGAGGAAAAAAACACTAAAACGGATATTGTGCAATAGTTATACACTTGAATTATATTCATATGGTCCGTTATTTCTATTTAATAGTTATGTTTAAACTTATTTATTTTACTTCGATTGCGAAACAAGTTATTACAACTTAAATATATTACGCTCGAAGGTGGAACCGTTACTAAGCTTATGCAGATAAGATGTCTTGCTCACTTGCTTGTCACATAGCAGTGGGGAAGGGTCGAACCCACGTCTCTCCGATCCTGGGTTTAATGCTCCACCACTAATACTAATTAAGTGATGGTTCAAGTTAAGGCATCTACACTATAGATGACAAATTATATACAGAAGGCAGATTACTCGAATTATTATATTGACAGTCATAGTAGTCATTATTTCCCATGTATTTGTAAAGTTTGTGACACAGTACTATAGTGACGTCTTGTCGCTACAGTATATATAATATATTCATACTGTAAGTTGAGACAATAGTCAGTATTAATGGCAAAATGCAGCAAATGTGTAAACATATAATTAAGTTTAAAATTAATATGACGTATGTGAATCATCATTTACAACTCAAATACAAATTCTTGTGATTTTCAAATCCACCAACAACAGTGCTCACACATTGCTTGACGATATTCAGCTCGCCAATCAAATATCACCCATGTGTTGTTTAACGACATTCACTTCGTCATTCAAATATAACACACGTATTGCTTGGCAAGATTCACGTCATCATTCAAATATCACCCAATTATTGCTTGAGGAAATTCATTTCGTTATCAAAAAATCATCAAATTATAGATAAACGACATTCACTTCGTCATTCAAATATCACACTCGTATTGCTTCACGACATTCACCTCGTCTTTTAAATATCACTCACGTATTGCTTGACGACATTCCCCTCGTCTTTTAAATACCAAACACGTATTGCTTGACGACATTCACCTCGTCGTTTAAATATCACTCACGTATTGCTTGACGACATTCCCCTCGTCTTTTAAATATCAAACACTTATTACTTGAAGATATTCACCTCATCTTTTAAATATCACTCACGTATTGCTTGACGACATTCCCCTCGTCTTTTAAATATCATACACGTATTGCTTGACGACATTCACCTCACCATTCAAATATCACACACGTATTGCTTGATGGCATTCCCCTAGTCTTTTAAATATCACATGCGTATTGCTTGACGACATTCCCCTCGTCTTTTAAATATCAAACACGTATTGCTTGACGACATTCACCTCGCCATTCAAATATCACACAAGTATTGCTTTACGACATTCCCCTCGTCTTTCAAATATCACACACGTTTTGCTTGACGACATTCACCTCGTCATTCAAATATCACAAAAGTATTACTTAACGACATTCCCCGCTTCTTGCAAATATCAAACACGTATTGCTTAACGACATTAATCTCGTCATTCAACTACCACACCGTGACACGTATTGCTTGACGACATTCACCTGGTCTTTTAAATATGACATACGTATTGCTTGACGACATTCACTTCGTCTTTTAAATATCACACTTGTATTGCTTGATGACATTTACCTCGTCATTCATATATCACACACGTATTGCTTGACAACATTCACCTCGTCTTTTGAATATCACACTCGTATTACTTGACAACATTCCCCTCTTCTTTCAGATGTCACACACCTAATGCTTGACGACATTCACCTCGTCTTTTAAATAGCACACTCCTATTGCTTGATGACATTCACCTTGTCTTTTAAATATCACACACGTATTGCTTGACGACATTCATCTCGACATTCAAATTTCACACACTTATTGCTTGACGACATTCACCTTGTCATTCAAATATCAAATACCTATTGCTTGAAGACGTTCACCTAGTCTTTCAAATATCACACTCGTATTGCTTGACGACATTCACCTCGTCATTCAAATATCACACAAGTATTGCTTGACGACATTTACCTCGTCATTCAAATATCACACACGTATTGCTTGATGACATTCCCTTCCTATTTCAGATGTCAAACACCTAATGCTTGACGACATTCACCTCGTCTTTTAAATAGTACACATCTATTGATTGACAACATTCACCTCATATCTTAAATATCACACAAGTATTGCCTGACGACATTCACCTCGTCATTCAAATATCACACACATGTTGCTTGACGACATTCACCTTGTCATTCAAATATCACATACTTATTGCTTGACGACATTTATCTCATCTTTTAAATATCACACTCGTATTTCTTGACGACATTAACCTCGTCATTCAAATATCACACACGTATTGCTTGACGACATTAACCTCATCATTCAAATATCACACACGTATTGCTTAATGACATTTCCCTCGCCATTCAAATACCACATACCTATTGCTTGACGACATTAATCTCGTATTTTAAATATCACACTCGTATTGCTTGACGACATTAACCTCGTCATTCAAATATCACACACATATTGCTTGACGACATTTACCTCGTCATTCAAATATCACACATGTATTGCTTGACGACATTCACCTCGTCATTCAAATATCACACATGTATTGCTTGACGACATTTACCTCGTCTTTTAAATATCGCACAAGTATTGTTTGGCGACATTCACGTCGTCATTCAAATATCACAAACGTATTGCTTGACGACATTCCCTTCTTCTTTCAGATGTCTAACACCTAACGCTAGACGACATTCACCTCGCCATTTAAATAGCAAACGCCTATTGCTTGACAACATTCACCTAGTATTTTAAATAGCACACACGTATTGCTTAACGACATTCACCTCGTCATTCAAATATCTCATACATATTGCTTGAAGACATTCACCTCGTCTTCCAAATATCACACTCGTATTGCTTGACGACTTTTACCTCGTCATTCAAATATCACATTCGTATTGCTTGACGACATTCAACTCGTCATTCAAATATCACATACGTATTGCTTGACGACATTTACCTCGACATTCAAATATCACATACGTATTGCTTGACGACATTCACCTCGTCATTCAAATATCACACTCATATTACTTGACTATATTCACCTTGTCATTCAAATATCACATACCTATTGCTAGAAAACGTTCACCACGTCTTTCAAATATCACACACGTATTGCTTGACGACATTTACCTCGTCATTCAAATATCACATTCGGTTTGCTTGGCGACATTCACCTCGTCATTCAAATATCACACACCTATTGCTTGATGGCATTCACCTCGCTATTCAACTATCACACAGTGACACGTATTGCTTGACGACATTCACATCGCCATTCAAATATCACACACGTATTGCTTGACGACATTCACCTCGTCATTCAAATATCACACACATATTGCTTGACGACATTTACCTCGTCTTTCTAAATATCACACACGTATTGCTTGACGACATTCACCTCGTCATTCAAATATCACACACGTATTGCCTGACGACATTTACCTCGTCTTTCAAATATCACACACGTATTGCCTGACGACATTAACCTCGTCATTCAAATATCACACACGTATTGCTTGACGACATTCATCTCGTCATTCAAATATCACACACGTATTGCTTGACGACATTCACCTCGTCTTTCAAATATCACACATGTATTGCTTGACGACATTCACCTCGTCATTCAAATATCACACACGTATTGCTTGACGACATTTACCTCGTCATTAAAAATAAATAAATTTGAAGTCAAGTGACTCATTTGATACGTCTTGATCTGCATTGCAATTTTAAGCAGCGTATGCATTTGATGGTGGCGATTGTCCGACTCAAATGCATTCAACCAATAAACATCGACGCTTTATATAACATTTAATGTGTTTGACCCTGTTGTTCGATTTCTTTGAAAAGGTATATTTTACGTCAATAGTGTAATACCATGTTCAATAAATGATTTGTATAAGTTTACTAATATGCTTTGGTTCGTGTTTTATTGTAAAGTATCCTGTTTTTTGTTCATTGTGTTAAGTATTTTACTCCCACCATATCTCCAGTATATATTCAGTTGTGTGTTTACTTGTGATAAAATGCTCGCCAAATTGATCAGTTCAAAGGGTAAATAAAAACGTAAAAACTTAAACTAACTGACATGTGATCACTGTGAACATTTCTTATTACACAAAGGTCATCTGGATTGTTAATATCTTTTTATTACATACGGGACATCCGGATTGTTTATATCTTCTTATTACACACGGACATTTTATCGTTTATATCTTCTTATTACACACGGGGCATCTTATTGTTTATATCTTTTTATTACACACGGAACATCTGATTGTTTACATCTTCATTTTACACACGGGACATCAGGATTGTTCATATCTTCTAAGTACACACAGGACATCTGATTGTTTACATCTTCTTATTACACACTGGACATCCGATTGTTTATATCTTATTACACACGGGACATCTGATTGTTTATATCTTCTTATTACACACTGGATATCTGATTGTTTATATCTTATTACACATGGGACATCTGATTGTTCATATCTTCTTATTACACACGGGAAATATGAGTGTTTATATCTTTTTATCACACACGAGACATCTATTGATCATATCTTCTTATTACACAATGGACATCTAATTGTTTATAACTTCTTATTACACAAGGAACATATGCTCGTTTATATCTTCTTATTACACACGGGACATCTGATGGTTTAAATCTTATTATTACACTCAAAAAGTTAATTTATATATTTCCGCATTTGTTGGTTGATAAATAATAAATATTGAACTTGCTAAGACGTACCGGGCACATAAATGGTATATCTCGAGTACTCACCCGCATATATTGAGTAATGGATTATACATATTGACCTTGCTGAGACGTACCGGGCACATAAACGGTATATCTCGAGTACTCACCCGCATATATTGGGTAATGGATTATACATATTGACCTTGCTGAGACGTACCGGGCACATAAACGGTATATCTCGAGTACTCACCCGCATATATTGGGTAATGGATTATACATATTGACCTTGCTGAGGCGTACCGGGCACATAAACGGTATATCTCGAGTACTCACCCGCATATATTGGGTAATGGATTATACATATTGACCTTGCTAAGACCTACCGGGCACATAAACGGTATATCTCGAGTACTCACCCGCATATATTGGGTAATGGATTATACATATTGACCTTGCTAAGACGTACCGGACACATAAACGGTATATCTCGAGTACTCACCCGCATATATTGGGTAATGGATTATACATATTGACCTTGCTAAGACGTACCGGGCACATAAACGGTATATCTCGAGTACTCACCCGCATATATTGGGTAATGGATTATACATATTGAACTTGCTAAGACGTACGGACACATAAACGGTATATCTCGAGTACTCACCCGCATATATTGGGTAATGGATTATACATATTGAACTTGCTAAGACGTACCGGGCACATAAACGGTATATCTCGAGTACTCACCCGCATATATTGGGTAATGGATTATACATATTGACCTTGCTGAGACGTACCGGGCACATAAACGGTATATCTCGAGTACTCACCCGCATATATTGGGTAATGGATTATACATATTGAACTTGCTAAGACGTACCGGGCACATAAACGGTATATCTCGAGTACTCACCCGCATATATTGGGTAATGGATTATACATATTGACCTTGCTAAGACGTACCGGGCACATAAACGGTATATCTCGAGTACTCACCCGCATATATTGGGTAATGGATTATACATATTGACCTTGCTAAGACGTACCGGGCACATAAACGGTAAATCTCGAGTACTCACCCGCATATATTGGGTAATGGATTATACATATTGAACTTGCTAAGACGTACCGGGCACATAAACGGTATATCTCGAGTACTCACCCGCATATATTGGGTAATGGATTATACATATTGACCTTGCTAAGACCTACCGGGGACATAAACGGTAAATCTCGAGTACTCACCGGCATATATTGGGTAATGGATTATACATATTGACCTTGCTAAGACGTACCGGACACATAAACGGTATATCTCGAGTACTCACCCGCATATATTGGGTAATGGATTATACATATTGACCTTGCTAAGACGTACCGGGCACATAAACGGTAAATCTCGAGTACTCACCCGCATATATTGGGTAATGGATTATACATATTGAACTTGCTAAGACGTACCGGGCACATAAACGGTATATCTCGAGTACTCACCCGCATATATTGGGTAATGGATTATACATATTGACCTTGCTAAGACCTACCGGGCACATAAACGGTAAATCTCGAGTACTCACCGGCATATATTGGGTAATGGATTATACATATTGACCTTGCTAAGACGTACCGGACACATAAACGGTAAATCTCGAGTACTCACCCGCATATATTGGGTAATGGATTATACATATTGAACTTGCTAAGACGTACCGGGCACATAAACGGTATATCTCGAGTACTCACCCGCATATATTGGGTAATGGATTATACATATTGACCTTGCTAAGACGTACCGGGCACATAAACGGTATATCTCGAGTACTCACCCGCATATATTGGGTAATGGATTATACATATTGAACTTGCTAAGACGTACGGACACATAAACGGTATATCTCGAGTACTCACCCGCATATATTGGGTAATGGATTATACATATTGAACTTGCTAAGACGTACCGGGCACATAAACGGTATATCTCGAGTACTCACCCGCATATATTGGGTAATGGATTATACATATTGACCTTGCTGAGACGTACCGGGCACATAAACGGTATATCTCGAGTACTCACCCGCATATATTGGGTAATGGATTATACATATTGAACTTGCTAAGACGTACCGGGCACATAAACGGTATATCTCGAGTACTCACCCGCATATATTGGGTAATGGATTATACATATTGACCTTGCTAAGACGTACCGGGCACATAAACGGTATATCTCGAGTACTCACCCGCATATATTGGGTAATGGATTATACATATTGACCTTGCTAAGACGTACCGGGCACATAAACGGTAAATCTCGAGTACTCACCCGCATATATTGGGTAATGGATTATACATATTGAACTTGCTAAGACGTACCGGGCACATAAACGGTATATCTCGAGTACTCACCCGCATATATTGGGTAATGGATTATACATATTGACCTTGCTAAGACCTACCGGGCACATAAACGGTAAATCTCGAGTACTCACCGGCATATATTGGGTAATGGATTATACATATTGACCTTGCTAAGACGTACCGGACACATAAACGGTATATCTCGAGTACTCACCAGCATATATTGGGTAATGGATTACACATATTGACCTTGCTAAGACGTACGGACACATAAACGGTATATCTCGAGTACTCACCCGCATATATTGGGTAATGGATTATACATATTGAACTTGCTAAGACGTACCGGGCACATAAACGGTATATCTCGAGTACTCACCCGCATATATTGGGTAATGGATTATACATATTGACCTTGCTAAGACGTACCGGGCACATAAACGGTATATCTCGAGTACTCACCCGCATATATTGGGTAATGGATTATACATATTGACCTTGCTAAGACGTACCGGGCACATAAACGGTAAATCTCGAGTACTCACCCGCATATATTGGGTAATGGATTATACATATTGAACTTGCTAAGACGTACCGGGCACATAAACGGTATATCTCGAGTACTCACCCGCATATATTGGGTAATGGATTATACATATTGAACTTGCTAAGATGTACCGGGCACATAAATGGTATATCTCGAGTACTCACCCGCATATATTGGGTAATGGATTATACATATTGACCTTGCTAAGACGTACCGGGCACATAAACGGTATATCTCGAGTACTCACCCGCATATATTGGGTAATGGATTATACATATTGACCTTGCTAAGACGTACGGACACATAAACGGTATATCTCGAGTACTCACCCGCATATATTGGGTAATGGATTATACATATTGAACTTGCTAAGACGTACCGGGCACATAAACGGTATATCTCGAGTACTCACCCGCATATATTGGGTAATGGATTATACATATTGACCTTGCTAAGACGTACCGGGCACATAAACGGTATATCTCGAGTACTCACCCGCATATATTGGGTAATGGATTATACATATTGACCTTGCTAAGACGTACCGGACACATAAACGGTATATCTCGAGTATTCATCCCCATATATTGGTTAATAGATAATAAATATTGACCTTGCTAAAACGTGCCGAGCACAAAAACGATATATCTCCGGTATTCATCCGCATATTATGTTGGTCGATAGATAATAAATATCGACCTTGCTAAAACATGCCGGGTACATAAACGATATATCTCGAGTATTCATCCGCATTTATTGGTTGATAGATAATAAATATTGACCTTGCTAAAATGTGCCGGGCACATAAACAGTATCTCGGGTATTCATACGCATGTTGGTTGAAAGATTATAAATATTGACCTTTCGAAGACGTGCCACGCACAAAAACGGTATATCTCGAGTTTTCATCCGCAAATGTTGGTTGATAGATAATAACTATTGACCTTGCCATGATGTGGAGGACACATAAACGGTATATCTCCAGTATGTACCCACATATATAAGAAAGTGAGAACGTTGGGTAAACGTGTAATTTTATATAACGTAAGATTGGTACACATATGATTTATTTCTAACATGCACACGCGTGTAAGAATTTAGATTTGAAGGTTCGGTGAATTACTTATAACATATTCGCATTCAAATGAATTATATCAAGTATGTATCTGCATGTTAATCTGCATCTCTTAATCTTTAAAAGCTCATGGATAAGTTATGTAAAATTAGTCCCATAGAAAATAAACGTATTAGAATTATCTTTTTATAATTATAATCATGTAACCTTAGAAAATCACTAAGAACGTTCGTTGTTAACCCAGAGACATTTTTAAACACTTCCAAGATTTATCAACAACAGACTTCTTCTCACATTCTCAATATTTATTAATAATGTATTCATACCCTCATTCCGAAGATATATTAATAATGTATTCATTCTCCATGCCCAAGATTTATTAATAATGTATTCATGCTCCATGCCCAAGATTAATTGATAATGTATGCATGCTCCATGCCCTAGATTTATTAATAATTTATTAATGCTAAATGCTCAAGATTTATTAATAATGTATTCATGCTAAATGCCCAAGATTCATTAATAATGTATTCATGCTCCATGCCCAAGATTAATTAATAATGTATTCATGATCCATGCCCAAGAATATATTATAATGTATTCATGCTCCATGCCCAAGATTAATTAATAATATATTTCTTCCGAAATGCTCAAGTTCTCGATCAAATCAGAAAAATACATCCGTTCAATTCAACTAAAATATTCTTCTTTAATTTTCTCAAGATAGCCCATATAAATAATGTCCTTTAAATCAAAAACCTTTAAGATAAGGAAACTGCGTTTTTTAATTAAAACTACTCAAGGATAATTACTAACTGTCGTTATGCGAGTATTGCATATTATGTATAGGTTAATGTATATGTTAATGTAGAGGTTAATGTATGTTAATGTAGAGGTTAATGTATATTTTAATGTAGAGGTTAATGTATATGTTAATGTAGAGGTTAATGTATATTTTAATGTAGAGGTTAATGTATATGTTAATGTAGAGGTTAATGTATATTTTAATGTAGAGGTTAATGTATATGTTAATGTAGAGGTTAATGTAGATGTTAATGTATATATTAATGTATATGTTAATGTAGAGGTTAATGTATATGTTAATGAAAATGTTAATGTATATGTTAATGAATATATTAATGTAGAGGTTAATGTAGAGGTTAATATAGAGGTTAATGTATATGTTAATGTATATGTTAATGTAGATGTGAATGTATATGTTAATGTAGATGTTAATGTAGAGGTTAATGTAGAGGATAAATGTATGTGTTAATGTAGAGGTTATTGTATATGTTAAAGTAGAGGTTAATGTAGATGTTAATGTATATGTTAATGTAAAGGTTAATGTATATGTTAATGTATATATTAATGTAGAGGTTCATGTATATGTTAATGTATAGGTTAATGTATATGTTAATGTATACGTTAATGTATATATTAATGAAGATGTTAATGTAGATGTGAATGTATATGTTAATGTAGATGTTAATGTAGAGGTTAATGTAGAGGTTATTGTATATGTTAAAGTAGAGGTTAATGTAGATGTTAATGTATATGTTAATGTAGATGTTAATGTATATGTTAATATATATGTTAATGAAGAGGTTAATGTATATGTTAATGTAGAGGTTAATGTATATGTTAATGTAGATCATGGGCTCAGTGCGAAAGTATTGTAACTGGCATTCCGAGCTTAAAAAGTTTTTTTCTCATAATTGTATATATTTTTATACTCTGCAATATATGAAAAAAAGATTGGAGTTGAATTCCACCAAATAATGGATAGAAATGATATTGGTCATAATATTGTGTGTGCATTACATATATTTTTTCAGTGCGAAACTATTGTAAGTGCAGTAGTACGCTTACAATAGTTTCACACTGAGATATTTGATTTTAGATCTGTACAAAATTATGGTTACTGCTTCGATATAATAATTCATGTCTTTTTATCATTCCTGTCAAAAAATGTATACTGTCAACTGATATAAAAACAGTCTCTTTAACTGATGGAGACAAAAAAGTAAAAAGTGCAGTTACAATAATTTCGCAGTGAAAAGAATCACAGTTGATTCGGTTACAATACTCGGACAAAAACAACATTTTGCTTAAAAATGTCTTTTTAAAGTTTCGATTGTATATTATTGTAATTTTTGTTTGTATTGGTATTATTTTGTTTGAACATAGCAGGTTATTTATTAATCTGACAATGAACGCAGGGGCGGATCTAGGATTTCAGTTTAGGCTGGGAGGGGGGACTACTGAATGGGCACACATGTTTTTCAGTTGAAATATAGTTGATTTCAATGAAAAATGGGAGTTTGGTTGTGTGGGGGGGGGGGATATGCCTTTTTTAAAGAGTAGATCCGTCATTGGAACTAGCAGGTTATTTTTAAATCTGAGCTAGTTTCTAACTTTTGGTGTGTGAAATCATTAAATCAGATGCCATCACAGAAATATATAAACAGTTTCTGAGCTTTGGAGCAGCAACCCCACAGATGATAAGATGACGGAATCTGATGGTGCTGAGACTTTTTTTCCCATTATTTTGAATCAAAGTCAAGGACAGATATTATTATTTATCATATTAGATTATTTTATTTTTGTGTAAAATGTTGGTTTGGCAAAAGATAAATATTATGTACTTTGGAGAAGATTTGTCATTTAGGAATACATGTTACAGATGTGTGTGTGTCTAGACATTGACTTACCTACTTTGTCATTTAGGAATCCATGTAACAGATGTGTGTGTGTGTCTAGACATGGAATTTCCTGCTTTGTCATTTCAGAATTCATGTAACAGATGTGTGTGTGTGTGTGTGTGTGTGTGTGTCTAGACATGGAATTCCCAGCTTTGTCATTTCGGAATACATGTAACAGATAGATGTGTGTGTGTGTGTGTGTGTGTGTGTGTGTGTGTGTGTGTGTGTGTGTGTGTCTAGACATGGAATTCCCTGTTTTGTCATTTAGGAATACATGTAACAGATGTGTGTGTGTCTAGACATGGACTTCCCTGCTTTGTCATTTAGGAATACATGTAACAGATGTGTGTGTGTGTGTGTGTGTGTGTGTGTGTGTGTGGACATGGACTTCCCTGCTTTGTCATTTAGGAATGCATGTAACAGATGTATGTGTGTGCGTGTGTATGTCTATACATGGACTTCCCTGCTTTATCATTTAGGAATTATACATGTAACAGATGTGTGTGTGTCTAGACATGGACTTCCCTGCTTTGTCATTGAGGAATACATGTAACAGATGTGTGTGTGTCTAGACATGGAATTCCCTGCTTTGTCATTGGGGAATACGAATACATGTAACAGATGCATGTGTGTCTAGACATGGAAGTCCCTGCTTTGTCATTTAGGAATACATGTAACAACTACAAACGAGCTGAAGTAAGTTCTGGGCGAGCAATACATCAGATGTGCCAGAGGTCTCTTTCACTAAATAAACTAAACTATACCTTGCTTTGCTTTGCTTTGCTGTGCTTTGCTGTACTGTACTGTACTGAACTGTACTGTACTGTACTGTACTGTACTGTACTGAACTGTACTGTACTGTACAGTACAGTACAGTTCAGTACAGTACAGTACAGCACAGCAAAGCACAGCAAAGCAAAGCAAAGCAAGGTCAGTTTAGTTTATTTAGTGGAAGAGACCTCTGGCCCATGCACAGTTATAGACAAGTACATAGTAAGTACAGTAAGTACAGTGTTTACAATGTCAGTTATACACAATATACATGAAAATGCAATTGAAACATTATGTATTATATAGAGCATTTAAACACCCATCGTTGTATACGTGTCGATACAAGTAAAGAGATATAAACAAATGGTGAATAAAACAACTTATTCATATGCTCCATGCTCTTTCATAGCATAATACAAATATATTTCTAATATCATTTGTGATTTTTGAGGACAAAAATATATTAAATGTATTCCATTGCGGAAGAACATATTACTTTTTTTGTATGAATGTCTGTCGTAGAGAAAGATAATTCGGGCAAATCAGGTTTAAGAATTCTAAATGGACAGATGGGTCTGGTAAACATGAATGAGTTTTAAAAAGATTCAGTATATATACGTAAAGCATTGTTCTTCGCAGGTTCATAATATAATATGAAGTTATGTCCCATCAATTCAGGTCTCACTTCACTGATGTTCTTTATATAGAATAAGGTCTAGGACCTTCATGTTACAATAAGTAACACAAAGCTTTTTATCATATTTTTTCCATAGAATGATTGTATCCGCACATAAAAATGCATGATAACTGGTATGCTTACCAGATTGCTATTTCTAAAGAAGTTTTCAAATGTTCATAATATTACACACCTGGCACTCAACCGTTTTTTTTTTGCAAAATCCGTAAATAAATGTTTAGATTTGATGATGTCTTTGCTTGTGAATGTTTAGATTTGATGGTGTTGTAAATTTCTTATAACATACTGGACACTCAAACGGTTTTTCTCCAGTATGTGTATATGTGTGGTTGTTTAGGTTTGATGATGTTGTAAATTTCTTATAACAAACCTGACATTCATATGGTTTTTCTCCAGTATGTATCCGCATGTGGACATTTTTTTGTGATGATGTTGCAAAATTTTTATTACAAACCTGACACTCATGCGGTGTTTCACCAGTATGTTTCCGCATGTGAATGTTTAGATGTGATGATGTTCTTAATTTCTTATAACAAACCTGACATTCAAATGGTTTTTCTCCAGTATGTGTCCGCATGTGGACGTTTACATGTGATGATGTTGCAAATTTTGTATTACAAACTTGACACTCATGCAATGTTTCACCAGTATGTATCCGCATGTGAATGTTTCGATTTGATGATGTTGTAAATTTTTTATCACAAACTTGACACTCATGCGATGTTTCACCAGTATGTATCTGCATGTGAATGTTTCGATTTGATGATGTTGTAAATTTCTTATTACAAACCTGACATTCAAACGGTTTTTCTCCAGTATGTATCCGCATGTGGATGTTTATTTGTGATGATTTTATAAATTTCTTGTAACAAACCTGGCACTCAAACAGTTTTTTTCCAGTATGTTTCCGAATATATATTTTAAAATTTGAGGACTGTGTAAATTTCCTATTACAAACCTGACATTGAAACAGGTTTTCTCCCGTACGATTAATCATGTGAGTCTGTAGATCAGATACTTCCACAGACATCTTATTACACACCTGGCACTCAATTGGGTTTCCACCAGTGTGTATCCGAATGTGAGAGTTTAGATGTGATGATTGTGCAAACCTCTTATTACACACCTGGCACTCAAACGGTTTTTCTCCAGTATGTACCCGCATGTGATGTTTTAGATTTGTTGAAGTTGCAAATGCCTTATTACACACTAGACACTCAAACGGGGTTTCTCCAGTATGTATTCGCATATGAGTGTTTAGATGTGATGATTGTGCAAACTTTTTATTACACACCTGGCACTCAAACGGTTTTTCTCCAGTATGTATCCGCATATGAATTTTTAAATTTGAGGACTGTGTAAATGTCCTTTTACATACTGGACATTCAAACGGGTTTTCTCCAGTATGCTTAATCATGCGAGTCTGTAGATCAGATACTTCTGCAGACGTTTTATTAGACACCTGGCACTCAATTGGGTTTCCACCAGTGTGTATCCACATATGAGTGTTTAGATGTGATGATTGTGCAAACGTCTTATTACAAATCTTGCACTCAAACGGGTTTTCTTCAGTATGTACCTGCATGTGATTGTTTAGATTTGCTGCTTTTGTGAATGTTTTATTACACACTTGAAACTCAACTGTTTTTCCTTCAGTATGCATCCGCATGTGAGCGTTTAGATTTGATGATGTACATTTCCTATTACACAATCGACACTTAAACTGTTTATCTCCAGTATGTATGTGCATGTACATCTTACGAATTGATTACTGTGTGAGTTTCTTGTTACACACCTGGCACTCAAATGTTTTACTCCAGTTTATGAACACATATAATTATTGAGTTATGATGATCTTGTAAACTTCTAATAACACACATTTCAATGATTTGGATCAAGTCTGTATGTGCGCAAAGGCTTTTAAATTATTTTTTGGGTAGTTCACTCAAACGCACTCAAACGAAAATGGCTCTAATAAATTGCCTTTTACTTTTACACTATCACCAAAATCTGTTATTTCGGAATCCGTATTCCATTTTATCACATATTAGTTCTGACATATAATGGCAGTATTCTTAATAGTTAGCTCTTTATCTTCTTTATTTTAACAATCTGAAACAGAAAAAAACACAAAGTTAAGAAAACGTAACGTGATAACATTACAAAAACGTTTCCCAGTATAAAGATTAATAACTTGGCCATTTACCAAGCCTCATACATACAAGCACGTACACAAGTACCAATACTGTGTGACATTAAATAAGACACTGGTATAATCTTTGGTAGATTTTTTATAATTAAATCTTACTTTTGAACCACCTTTCTTATAATTCAAAACTGTATCTTCTTACTCCAAACTGTATTTTCTTACTCGAAACTGTGTTTTACTCTAAACTCATTTATTTAAATCAAAATAAACTTTCTTACTCGAAACACAGTTTTCTTACTCGTAGCCCACTTATATAAAATCGAAACTCATTTTAAAAATCGAAACCAACTTTTTGTACTAGAAACACACTTCTCTTCACTGTTTTAACTCGAAACTCACTTCTCTTCACTGTTTTAACTCGAAACACACTCCTCTTCACTGTTTTAACTCGAAACTCACTTCTCTCCACTGTTTTAACTCGTAACACACTTCTCTCCACTGTTTTTAACTCGTAACACACTTTTCTTCACAGTTTTAACTCGAAACTCACTTTTCTTCACTGTTTTAACTTTAAATACACTTCTCTCCAATGTTTCATCTCGAAATTACTTCTCTCCACTGTTTTAACTCTAAACTCACTTCTCTTCACTGTTTTAACGCAAAACTTACTTCTTTTACACTGTTTTAACTCGAAACACACTTCTCTTCACTGTTTTAACTCGAAATTCACTGCTCTTACACTGTTTTAACTCGAAACTAACTTTTCTCCACTGTTTTAACTCGAAACTCACTTCTCTTCACTGTTTTAACTCAAATCTCACTTCTCTGCACTGTTTTAACTCAAAACTCACTTCTCTTACACTGCTCTTCTCTTACACTGTTTTAACTCGAAACACACTTCTCTTCACTGTTTTAACTCTAAATTCACTGCTTTTACACTGTTTTAACTCGAAAATCACTTCTTTTACACTGTTTTAACTCGAAACTCACTTCTCTTACACTGTTTAAACTCGAAACTCACATCTCTTTCACTGTTTTAACTCGAAACTCACTTCTCTTACACTGTTACTCAAACCTCACTTCTCTTCACTGTTTTAACTCAAAACTCACTTCTCTTACACTGTTCTTCTCTTACACTGTTTTAACTCTAAACACACTCTCTTCACTGTTTTAACTCGGAATTCATTGCTCTTACACTGTTTGAACTAAAAAATCACTTCTTTTACACTGTTTTAACTCGAAAATCACTTCCTTTACACTGTTTTAACACCGTTTTAACTCGAAAATCACTTCTTTTACACTGTTTTAACTCAAAACTCACTTCTCTTACACTGTTTTAACTCGAAACTCACTTTATTACTTGAAATTCGACACATATCAACCCTACCAATTACGAACATTCAGAAAGGATGTGCCGTTTCCCTTATTTTATTAATTTAGGTTTTATTCAAATGTAATTGCCATATAAAACAATAATAGGTGATACAACACAGCTAATATTTTGAGGTCAGTTAATGGGTTATAGACTTTCTGCCACCTTCATGTATTTTTCTACAAATTTCGCTCTCACATGGTGGTCACTCTGAATATTCATGAAGCTGAAAATCATATGAGAACTGTTGACAATTAAATGAATCAGCGCCTTTCTACAAGAAATGACAAAGTTACAAAGTTACATATATAAAATGTTTGTACCAAACTTGATTCGACCAAATTATTTCAGCAATAAGATGTGTTTGATTATGAAACATCACCTATGACCTCAGACCATATGACAATGGAAATTCTATTATTGACAAACTAACAAAGTATGTCACATCAACTTTTTATGATTCTTGCTCGAGTTTAAATGCACGTTTTAGTATAAAATGGAAAAGTACTTAAATACAGTTTAGGCCTAAAATGTTACAGATGACCAATTCTTCAAATAAACAAAATAAATATATCATCAAATGAATACAAATGAAATAAGATTACCCTCAAACCACTACTCTTTAAGGAAATATCCCCAGAATATAAAATAACAATTAGTAAATCTGGTAATTACGTACTAATTACTTGAATAACTCTGTGTCAGACCATCTTTTAATTGTCTTCCAGACAACAATTTCCTGTTATTTAGTGTAATTCGGCTTGAACAGTGCAATGCTCTCCATGCGAAAAATGAACGCCTCAGGTAACAATTTTTCCAGATAACTTTCTTAATATTTCATAAAATTTCACAAAATCTCTTTATGGAGATTATCAACCAGTGGCCATGCAAGACTTGTAGTTTTTGTAAAAAGTCCAACAGCCTATTCTTGTAAACTGCACCACTCAGTATCATAATTGTTTTTACTGAGCACAATACGTCGCAGTACTTTTTATAAAACAGTTCTTAGCAAGCTCTATAAATTATTTGCATTGGTTACCTATTAAAGCTAGAATTAAATTTAAATTACTTTCTTTCATGTACAATTGCTCTGTTGGCAATGTACCAGTCTATTTGTCTGATTTGTTAACAAAATCTATTCCCAAAAGACCAGGTTTGAGGTCTTCAGATAGGTGCTATGTTATTCCATTTAACAAAAGAAAGTGTTTTAGTGACAGAAATTTTGGTACAGTAGGTCCAAGCCTGTGGAACAGTCTACTGTTGAGCATAAAGATGTCTGAATCTGTGAAAAGTTTAAAAAGAAACATTTTATTTTTGAGATTTCTATGTATTGTTTTAAAGCACAACAATTTGGTTTATTTTAATCTTTATTTGAAATTTATGTTATGATTTTATGTAATTTGAACAATTGTTATACGTTGTAATTATTTAGATTTATACTTATGTTTTTATGTTTTATAACTTAATGTACAATGCTTTTGAATATGAACTTGTATAGAAACAGGTGTTTAATCAAATACAGCAGTTTCAGTTTTCAGTTTCAGTAAAAAAAAAATACATAACCACTTGATAGCATGGTGGTTTAGACCGCACTAGTTACACTGATCGTCCCTTCGCTCTGAGTACTAACGTCACAGAGACACTAGTTACAATACTGCCCTGCTAGCTCAACGTTTTTGACTGGCTGAGTCAAACAATCAGACTACCTCAGAGATTTCCATAGTATTTTATGACAAAGATCTTGTACAAACTTCCATCGGAATAAATATTTTTAATTTTATCATAACATAACCATTGCAGATGTGTGTTTATTTCAGCCAATCAAATATTACTTCCAAGATTCAAACGTTTCTGCTGAACAACTTGTCGCTTGTCTTTTAGGCAGAGTACCACCATTGGAAAAAGGAAGTGCTTCCGTGTGGTATCGCATAATCAGATAATGGCGGTTATATACAATCCTCGTTTTTTTTTCTTCTTTAAAAATGCATTTTCCTTATTTAAATGCTCATTTTTTTATTTGAATGGCATTATTGATGTATTTTGAACATTTTGACAGCATTGTCATGTTTGAATTGTGAAATTTAAGTAGGACGGGGTGATTTTCCAAAATGTTAATTCAATGAGGTAAAAGACCCTTTCATAGTCTGAAATGGCAAATTGGTACCTATTAGGAACATGTAACTGGTCATTACTATTTTCATCAACATCTTGAAGTGTAAAACAATACTTTTAAACATAAATGAACAAATTAAACTTACTTTCAATTATTCAATCTGTTAATATTGAAGCTCTCCATCCTCTTGGACAGTAATACAAATGGAGTAAATAAATGCAAGGGAAGCAACTCGAGAAATTATAATTATTATTAACGGAAGTATTTTCATCCCAGTAGTAAAGCCATACAAACGACACTAGCTACACATTTCATCAACTTTTAATCAGTCTACGGAAATGATATCATAATAACAAAACATGGTTCAGTGGCTAGAGCGCCAGTCTTATAAACAGGATGTCGTGGGTTCAGTCCCCACTGCAACATTTCGTATTTAATTTTAGGCGCAAAAGTCTCAGTCAATATAGTTTTGTAACTCTTCAATATTAACGGTAAATAGCGTCATGGTTGAATATCGAAAGAAGAAACACGAATAACAATATATCGATGTATTCGTGAATATATATATTATGGAAAAATCACATATCACAGCAGTGATTCAGATTGGTATCGGCCACCGGTCATATGGCGATAAAAATTACGACCGGGCGGTAGTGTGTTGGCCGCTCATGCCAGAGGTTGCGGGTTCGGTCCCCCTATTGACCCTATGCCTCTCATAAAACAATACTAAGTACTGGTTCTACCCTGGAAGCGGACTCGAGAGCAACTCATATAAGCTCTGATCTTTTATCGCAATCGAGCTAAACTAAATTAGTATAAACTAAAAATCACAAATGGCCGAAAGAATAAGGTGGAGGCCAAAACGGCTGGTAAATATTCAATTTTGAGGACGAAATGGCCGATGAAATTTATTACAAATATAACATCAACCGCCAGTTATCAAATTCCGTAATATAAGATTCATTTCAGAGGTAATCCAATTGCTACTTTCTGATACGAATGATAACTTAGTATCTGCGTGTAGGCGCTTGATAAGTGCATGTTCCTTATACGGTCCGTTATATAACAGGGCTGTCTGTAAAAGTCGGCAGCTATTTTCCCGTAACCCCGCCGTCTTTAGCCACGTTACGAATGTAGTAACACAGTACAAGATATACCACGTGATATACTCAAAAAGTTTGACCAATTATATATATCAAGATTTGACGTAGCAGATACGTTTACAAATCCTCCGCTACTGATATAACTTTATGGAAGTTCTACAACATAACACACTTTACGGCGGCTTGCGCATAGCTATAATTTCATACCGTTTGTCAGATAGTGTTAAATTCGTCGACAAAAAGAAAAAACACCAAGTCATGCAAAGTTCATTGTGACAAAAAAATCTAAAGAAGGACATTGCGACAGCAGTGAACATAACTTTGAAACAAATGTCCATCTCAGGGCAGGAAAATTCCACCTTGTGTAGGACGAGTAAGTTTTTTTCTGTCTCGTCGTCCTTTTGGACGAGTGAAAAATTTGATGAGCTAAATTCAGTGTTCTGTGACACGACTGTTAGATGATATTTCTGATAACAGTAGGTCTTGAACTTTAAATAGAGATAAACGAAACGTTTTCGGACTTCGCAAATGACACTCTTATTATTCAGTAGTTTTTTATAATAAACATACATCATAAAATTATTGGATAAACATAATTAAGCAAATGATATTTTATTTAAGCACATTCAACTTATAAAAAATATAGTAATTATATCAAAAGTAATGTCTGCTTATAAATAACAATTGTACATTGTTACAGAATATGTGAATCTTTAACTTGACTATATTTAACATTTACGCTAGTTACAAGTAATTTCAAATTAGAATAATCAAATTTATTTACCTTGAAATAGAGATAAACGAGACGTCTTAGGAATTTGCGTATAACACTGCCTCATCCAAAGAAGTGTTACATTTATATATTTATTCCGAAAGTGTCTGTTTACCTTGTTACTGTGTTTCTCAAGAATGTTCCACTTGTAATTTTTCATCACAATTGTTTTAATTAATAGCAATCTCTGAAGTAGGTGAAATATCTCACAAAATCATTTGGTCTCCGGGCAGTATGTCAATATATTATAAATGTATACACTTGACATTTATATCTTTTATCAATTTTTCATCCGCGTTATTAACTTAACGACTGTGTCACAAATACTAATCTAGTAGTCCGGGACTTTGACGTAGCAGTGTTTACTTCATTTAAGTTTAAGTAAACATTACAATCTCCCAGTCAACCCAATACAATAATATCGATAATCATGTTTCTACATTCTTACGCTTCATATATATAAATACTACATGATATGCTAATACACATGCATGCTAATACACATGTTTTTACAAATTAATCTTTCATAACTATACATGTAACACAATGACTTATTCTTAAAATTGTATTTCTAATAATCGACATTAGATGCAATACTTAATAAAGCAAACATAGTTTTTGTCTGATTAACCATATTAAGTAATTTTATTGAAGGTAATCATTTAAAACTGAAGTTGGGATTGATGAGATGAGTGGGGGTGGGGTAAAATATAAATATAATGACTATGCTATTTTCACCCACCCGCACCCTTCTTATTTTTTTCTTTTAAGTTTGCTTCATCATAAATACAACTATAATGCTTTCTTTATCATAATATGAAGTGGGGGATTTTTGAGAGAAAAAAATAGGGGGTGGGAATGAAAATATATTGGCTGTTATATTTTCACCCGCCCCTCTTTCCTCATCAGATAAATTATTTAGATAAAGAAAACTTTTTTTTTTCTGATAAAGCATATAAGTCATACTATTGAAGGTAATCAGTTAAAATTGAAGTTGGGATAGATGAAATGAATGGGAGGGAGGTGGTAAACATATAATGGCTCTAATATAATAATAAAATATAATAGCCATTATATTCTAAGTAGTGGTCATTTTTGTACAGTTTCCTATGTAAATCAATGTCATTTTAGAGTAGTTGTCATTTTTGTATAGTTTTCTGTGTAATTCAATGAAATTTTAGAGTAGTTCTCATTTGTGTACAGTTTCCTATGTAAATCAATGTAATTTTAGAGTAGTTGTCACTTTTTACAGTTTTCTGTGTAATGCAATGTTATTTGGCCGTTTTCGTCCAATTTCCTGTGTTATTCAATGTAATTTTGCCTTTTTAACAGTTTCCTGTAATTTTGTGTCTCCGTAGTAGCCACCTGGTGGATGCTAGGTGGTCGTTGCTCCAGTCACAGTCACCCAATCACAGTCACAGTCACTTCCTGCCACTCACTCACTGTCACAGTCACACTCAATCACTCTAATCACTAACAATCACACTCACACACTCACTCATTGACAGTCACAGTCACCTACAGTCACTCACTCACAGTCAGAGTCACAGTCACTGTCACTAATTCGTTCACTCTTTCACAGTCACAGTCACTTATTAACCGTCACTCACATTCATTCATTCACTCACAGTCACAGTCACTAACTCACTGTCATAGCCATGGCCATTCTCTCACTCTCTTCCTTACTCACAGTAACATCCACAGCCACCTACATTCACTCTCTCACTCACACTCACAGTCACAGTCACTCAAAGTCACTCACAGTCATAATCACAGTCATTCACTTACAGTCACCTACAGTCATTCACTGTCAAGTACAGTCACAGTCTCTCACTCACAGTCACATACAGTCACTCACTTACTCACTGACAGTCAAAGTCACTCACTGACAGTCATAGTCGCTCATTCACTCATGCACTCACTGACAGTCACATTCACCTACAGTCAATAACTCACAGTCACAGTCACAGTACCTGTCACTCACTCACTCACACTTATAGTCATAGTCACATTTACTTACTCACAGTCTTAGTCACTCACTCACTCTTTCTCTCATTCACAGTCACAGTTACAGTCACATACATTCACTCACTCACAGACATTGTCACTCACTCACAGTCACAGTCACTCACTCACTCACTCACTCACTCACTCACTCACAGTCACAGTCACAGTCACAGTCACAGTCACAGTCACTCACTCACTAAATCGTCCCCATGATAGTTTCCTTGTTGGTAATTGTCGTAGATTATTTTTATTGTTTTAAAACCGTCTAATTTCTTCGTTTTATGTAATCTGTTGTTTTCAAATATCTCACTTAAGTGGCGTTGACGATTTCCGTTGACCAGTTGATCGTTGTCCGGTCTGCCAGTATCCCAAGGGATATCGTTTCGATACCATGTGTATTCGTATAAAAAAGTTGACGATCAAAGGGGCAACAGTTTAGTTGTTATGCGTACACTTCACGCTCCGAAAACTTTATGTGAGAAAGTTTGCTGTATACTTGCGTGAGGATGGCGGTTCTTCTCAGATTCATTCTAAAGTCTTCCTCTACCATAAAAACTGGATATGTCATATATAACCTGAAATGTGTTGAAAATGGCGTAAACCCCCATTCAAAAAGATTCATCAAGACAGTGTATGTATCAAAGATTTAACATTTTGTTTGCGCAGTGTCTACTTTTGTCATTCTGAATCCACTAATTTCACCTAGGGGATCCGGTGAAAAATTTGTAAACTTGATCTAGTTGTAAATATTAGGGAAATCTACGCGGGGTCCGGACGTCTCTGTCCCAACTTCTAAACCCGCCAGTGTTAATTAAGCATGCAGCCGTCCAACGACATGTTTCTCGGACAATTTAAACATTATGCATGGCTTGATCAAATGTTGAAACTACACAGCTACACGTAGTTTCGATCACCGGGATTACATATCAATACGGCATGGCTTTTGCTTCACTCTAAAAAAACATATCTGACCAATTAAGAGTAGAAAGGAAGAAAAAACAACATTGTTTTGCCGTCACGTTGAGTGTAGTCTAAAGACATGAGATTACTCATTGCCTCTACTTTCTCGTTGGAAATTATCATGGATTCATACGCATGTATCCGAGAAGAACCTCAGTTTTTCCTCTAGTAACTGGCAGATTTTTTCACATTAAGTGAGCCGGACCCGATAAGCTCAGTCGGTATTCCGCCTGACTATCAATCCAGAGATCGTGAGTTCGAATCCCCGCTCGGTCATAGTTTCCGTGATGATTGATATACGACATTGCGTCTCATTATCACCGCTGATTCAAATGGAAAAGTTATCAGTTACTTGCGAAGATGGGCTGTGCTCGATTGCAAAACAATGTGGATGTAGACTGAGAGCCAAACAATGTAGATGGAGACTGAGAAATAAATAACAGTGAAATAAATCAGTCAGTGGCCTGTTTAGCAAAGTACATGTAGTAACAAATTGCTAAATTAGGTTGATAACCGATATATTGTTTTGAATTGCACGACTATTGTTGTTGAGGCGCCTAAGTCCAGTGGTCGTGTCATTGGATTAGTATTCCAGGGTCCCAGGTTTGATCATCGGTTATGGCATTGATATGTATTTCCCACATGTCGCATAAATCGGTGTTGTACACCGCACATGTGGGGTAAAAGAACCAGGGATGCTTCTGGCGTGTATTCTGAATATCCTCCAAAAATCTGATATAAAAATAACAGTCACCTTAAATAACAATCACGAAGAATATAATGCGCCCGCTTTGGGTTTGTACACTAACCGCTTGATTTGGAAGTTCTGGGAGCTACCTAAACTATTGCGCTCCCCATTATACTTGTAGTTAAGACCTACATTTTGTAACTTACATGACGGTAGGAATATTGTTGCGCCCAAGAAATTAGATCTGTGCAAATCGGTTTGGCATTAGATCTATTTCTGTTGAAAATGCATATAATTGTCATAATTTCTTTGTACATATGAGAACATTTGACACATTTTCATGAGTTCTGTAAAATCTTAATGACATTGGGTACTGCTTGATGATTCTTGCATACCGGACAAGGAATTCCGCGTATTTAGTACCGGGTACGGAATTTTCAACATACACGCCCTCCACGCGCTTATCCTACACTGCCGTGACGTTGGAACAATTTATGACTTGACGTATTAAAACATAATTATGACGTTGTATTTTTTATTTGACGTATAATGATAGTCGTTAAGTTGAACGTGTTCTTGAGTTTCTAATCAGTACTGTACTGCTCTTGCGCTCTGCTCTATGGTATTTTATTTCTAGACTATATGGTATTAGAATGGATATAAAAACATTTTTTATCTGAATTGCTTTTTGTGTCCGCGCTTTGCTTATTGTATGAACCATTATAAAAAGAATAATTGTCAATAAAAAATGCATTAAAAAAGTAATATGTACGGAAAATAGCTCCAAGATGACGGTAATTTAATCTGGACTGACTAAGGATAATCGGCGAAGACCCCCGAATTAGTGGATATGTATAAACTTCACTAAACTGAATTTTAACATTAAATAAAGAGGTTTCATATTTGCCACGCTTAATTCTACTTTTAACAAGGGATCTCTGCGACGGATTGTTCAAAGGAGCAGTCGACTATTGACGGCCTATCCTCGCCGTTACAGCCGTAAGTTCAATCCTCAATAGGTCCAAAAACTCCATCGGAGAAAGTATACGATTTACTTGCGGAAGGGAAGTGGTTCTACTCAAATCTATCTTGAGGTCTTAGTCAACTTATAAAACTGGATATATAATACATAATCAGCCATTTGTTGAAAATGACGTTAAGCACAATTGAGGACCTCAGTGTAGATTGAACTTAAATCAACCTTGGAGTTTAACGTAAAATAAAGAAGCACACAACATTATCATTATTATTAATGTTAACTGTCATACATGTATATCAGTAACTTATATCCTGTGTCTGTGTAATATTTTATAAAAACTATGTGTAAGTTTAATAGGGTTAGTATTTTCAATAAGAAAAAGTCGTAATATATATATATTATTTAACTTTTTTTTCGCCTTCGATGCGGCTTGAACATACGACATTCTGAATGATAGTTAAAGGCGTATGCCACTGCGCCACTTTGGAGCCTAATAATAATACAACAGTTAACACCTTTTAAAGTTTAAGATCATGAAAGGGGCGTCATTCTAGTTGACCGGAACTGGAATTAATTCATACGTTTGATATACGTTTTATGCTATGCAAATTGTTGTAACCGGCTAAAAGGTTTTGCTGGTGAGTATAAAATACCTCGAAATGTGTACAAAGCATCCATTTATTTTTGGCGGTTTGCTAGTACAGCAGATAGCCTAGTTTTCAAATTCTCATTAATTTGAGGTTAACCCATCTTGTGGGATGTGGTTGCCATGCAGTTGCTACAATCGCCGGTCGTGGCTGTCTTATCTCTATATTTCTTCTATCTAATAAAGTAACATCCTTTTCTTGTGTTTGAAGAAACCGGTTTGAGTCCATATTTTGGTAATTGGTTATTCTAACACTGGCCTAATTTCAGTATTTTCTGCTAAATGTTCTTTCTTTATTAAATGAGAGTCAATGTAGACACAGATTGAGAGCCAAACAATGTGCATTGAGATTGAGAGCCAAACAATATCGATGTAGACGGAGAGCAAAACAATGTAGATAGAGACATAGTGCCAAACAGTATAGACGGAGACTGAGAGAAAAACAATGTACATGGAGACTGAGAGCCAAACTCTGTAGATGTAGACTGAGAGCAAAACAATGGAGATGGAGATTCAGAGCCAAACACTATAGACGGATATTGAGAGCTAAACAGTGCAGATGTAGACGGAGAGCCAAACAATGTAGATGGAGATTGAGATCCAAACAACATATATTGAGACTGAGAGCCAAACAATGTAGATGAAGACTGATAGCCAAACAATGTAAATAAGACTGATAGCCAAACTCTGTAGATGGAGATTGAGAGGCAAACAATGTACATGGAGATTGAGAGTCAAACAATATCGATATAGACGGAGAGTCTAACAATGTAGATAGAGACTGAGAGCCAAACAATATAGACGGAGACTGAGAGACAAACAATGTACATGGAGACTGAGAGTCAATCTTTATACGGAGGATCCCACGAAACAGTGGTTAGGTTAACCGATTTTCTGTTAGTTCTCTTTGGCATAAAAAGACGCTAAATATTCAATCATTCAATCATATTAAATGAATGGATAGAGCTGGCTCGAACTCAGCCACAGTCGTAAGAGGTAAGTTATCGTGAGATAGTGCTTCATTTAAACTTGTTGTGGTATAGCATTTACAACAGAAATTGCCAATTAGGTTTCTTATTCATATTCCTTAAGATTATTCAGAATAATCCTACTTTTCAATATAGCATTCAAAGTACTAAACTGTTTAATACAATGTTGATGACAAGTAGCATTTACACTGTACTAACTTTTGCACTTTGCACATTCTTTTATGCCGTTATCTATTTGTAAGATATATATTCAGACACAAAAAATTCCTGGTCATGTACCGGCGAGATCTCACCTTGCACTTATTGTCACAGAAGATATGGTAGTGACACCAGTATAGGTTGACATTGCTAAATGACCGACTTTTAAGCAAATCAAAAGTGAATCTCATTTTTGCCCTCTGACAGCTTATCTAAAATATTGGATCAGCATTTGGATATAAATAAAGTTGATTAACTTAAACTGTTTTATTAAGTATTCAAGCTAACACTAGATTTTTTATTTATCCATAACATTGTGCTTCAATTGGATATCTTGTAATGGTAGGATCTTAATTGTATGACATTCGTATTGTTACTACGCAGATTGACTTCTTTCATTTAATAATGACTTTGAAATTGTTTTAAAATGGCGACTGGATTTTCACGTACCTTTGAAACGGGTCAAGATGAGATATTCGATTATGTTTGTATTCCATGTGCCTCAAACAACATAAATGCGGAAGCGTTTTTCTTCTGCGCAGACTGTGGCGAACGCTATTGTAAAACATGTCTGAAAAATCATATCAGCTTTTCAGGGATGAAGAAGCACACAGTTTGGGGAAGAGATAAAGTGACCAGCTGGATTAAGAAGAAGAATACATCTGCACGATGCCCAAAACATCATGGAGAGGTCAGGTGTTCTGTGGGGACCATGACACCCTGTGTTGCCATATCTGCGTAGCATTGCAGCACAGGTAATTCATGATGTTTAAATATTTAAATGATCCAATCAATTCTCCCTAGGGATCAATCACTAGAATACGAATTTCCTTGATCTAATTAACTGCTAAATATGTATTTTATGAAATGTAATTACATTTAATATGCACTTTTACTATTCTAGTAAGCATACCAACTCTAGTGAATCTAGCCATCTCTCACCATAATCACTATATTCTTCATGCTCCACAAGAAGTTTTTGTGGAGTAATGTTATCACGTGACACGTGTACTCCGCCAAATAATAGAGTTGTCCAAGTAAAATATGTTCAAATCTTTTATTCAAAGTGATTGTTCTAAACTGAGTTTAGACTTCGGGGTGCGGGGCTAAAAAATCAGGTAAATTATTTTAAATATAGAGAAAAATGTCTGTATCTACCCATTATTAACTCTCTGGACAGATCCTGGATATTAACATGTTGTTTTTACCTATAGGTAAGTTTGACATATCAACAGCACAACCATGATAGCTTAACAGTTAAATAGTGTAATCATATTTGTAATCAACATCGAAAGTAGTATTATCTAAAACTTCATAATAATATTTATAGTATATAGGCAAAAGCCTATGTGAAATTCAATGTGAAATAGGTACTCATGTGAGAGACTATAAATACGACGTCGTCAAAAATAGCAGCCAAACGTCGTGTATTTTGAAGTGTTTCATTTTTAATTTCAATTCGAATTTATGAAAAACCTAGTTTATTCAGTCATATTGTAGTGAAATAAATAAAGTTTAACACTATATGTGAAGTTCAAGAACTTGTACCAGACCATTTTTGCGCAATCAAGCTCGAATATTCAAATTGTGTTGTTTTTATTGGTGACAATGAAGTGTTCTTAATTATTTACAAAACACGCAAGTACTAAAATATCAGATAAGATCTTCATGAGCTTCAGTTTCAAACTCATTGCATCATAGCACAGTTCTAGGAAAAGTGATATAGAGTATGTATCATGTGTATGATAAATGGGTGAAAACAATATGCATGAAAAG
>CM055899.1:15442887-15497887 GCA_029582155.1 Panopea generosa | reverse complement strand
TAAACAATACGTTTGACAATCTGGAAAATTCGACCATCCTTTAGATGGAAAAACTTTATGCTGATAGGATTAACCGCATCCTGGTAGACATATACAGATGTGATCATTATTAAGCAGAGTTAGACGATCTGAAACATCAACAAGAAGCCGCCAAACAGGACAATAATGAACCTGATACTTTTATAACTATGAAGGAAAATTGACGAAGCAGACGAAGCTGTATATAAAATGTATATGAGCCCTACAAATGAATCTTTAGAGTTAAGAGTTGAACCTAAACTACAGGAGTTCCTTGCGGACATACGAAGCCTAGGAAATATTGATGTCATGACAGCAAATCCTGAGCCGAATATTCAAAACGCCCAGAAGAAGAGCATACACGCATATTCAGCAGTGAATAAAGATGAATATAATATGAAATTGCTCAGTAATAGCAAAACATGTGACATAGTTGAATACTGCCAACTTCCCAACAAAACAATATTATTGGCAGATGCTGCTTACAAGAATCTCAAGCATTTTGACACATCGTTCCGAATAATTAGTCACTGTGACTTCACTTCCTATCCGAAAAGTGTCTGCTGTATCAGACAACAGGAAGCAGCGGTTGTTGACGACAACAGAACAATCCACTTTGTGTTCTTGCGCGCTAACAATATGACTATCATCTGCTCCATGAAAGTGGACCATGACTGATTGGACATTGCTTATAAAAACAGAAAGCTGTATGTGTGCGATAGTATAAAAATTTACATTTACAGCAAATCAGGAACCAGCCTACATACAATATGCAAGAATAATAAAGACGAGCACATGTTCTCTAGGATCAGGAAACTTAATGTTAGTCAGGACGGTACCAAGATATATGTTGTAGACTAATGGAAAGGTCTGATGACGCTGGATAGTGAGGGTCAACTTTTGTCTATTTTTAAAGATTTAGACGTAGTCAGAGTGTTGGCAATGTGCGTAGATTGGCAGGGCAGTGTATTTGTGGCTGGTAAAACACCACCATCATACATCAAAGTATCACAAATGGACGATTCTGGTACAAAAAGCATTGGTGATGTATTAGTGACTTATTATCCAAATATACTGGATTTGCTTCAACTAGCACCTTGGAACAAACCCAGATCAATATTAACATCAATTTCAATAGACTCTGTAGCGTCTACACTGATAATCACACAGTTATAGTGATAAAATCACAGTGTAGCACTTTATGTACGAGAGTTGAGTTATACGGAAAACACCGAATAATGAATTGAAAGTGATATTACACTACAGTAGGTTAATATCAAAAATATGTCATGGGTTTATCACACTCATGTGCCGTAAATTATGCGATAAATAGATATATTCAGTTTGTGCTCTTGAATGTGTTTCTTTATTTTTATGTTTCAATAGAAGAGAGTCATTTTGTACCAAATAATTATTTTCCTAATTTAGTATCACACAATTTTATATTTCAACATTGCAGATATACTTAACGCCATGAAAATCGTATGTTTTTTAATATTGAATATATTTAACTCATATCCGCTAGTAGTAGTAGTAGTAGCAGAAAGCAAAGGTTTATAACGTTTATTATGTTTTTTAATATTTGGAAACTATTTGTTTCAGTTTAATTATAGGATTGGAATGGAACGGAATGGAATGAAAAGAAGTCTTTATTTAAAGAGGGTAGCCCAATTAGTTTGAAACTAATCTTCCCTGGGGCCATCTAATGACACATTTACATATTATTCGCAAAATACAATAGCAAGACAAAATAAAAATAGTTAAAGCATTGCAAGCAAATTGATTATTCATGAAATAGGATAAATGCATGTATATAATATTTTTAGGTTTTTAAGAAATCCTTTGAAAGTATCTTAAATTAAATAAAACAACATATATATATATAAACAAGGATAATTATGTACAGATGATAATATATGTGTGAAAATTGAAGGTGGTGACTAATGTGTAGCACTTGCGATAATAATTGTTGAATCATTACCAAATATCATATTCGGGACATATGAAGTAGTTCATTCTGTTTGTAACCATTTAACACATTTTTTGGTAAAGTTTTTGACTGTAGTACATATTCTTATAATTCTTTGTTTATAGTAGAATTACCACTTCTCTTTCTATTTGCAAATACATGTTTCACCACTTTGGTGAACACTCCACACAGTTAATTATGGATCTATAAAAAATATTCCGAACTAAAATTCAAACTGTTCTGTGGACAAACGTAGAAATGGTAAGTGACAACGGTTTTCGATTAATACAGCTTCAGAAAATTATTTACACATATTTTTTTTTAAAAAATGGACTATAAATTTATTTATTTTTAATTTTTAACAAATATTTTTTTTTTTGTATTGGAGTAATGCATAATTATAAAGTCAATATATATGCAAGATTTGAAAATATACTGATGTAAGATGTAAGATTTAGAGGATTTTTATAAACAGCATACCCGATTTTTCACTCCGAAATGTAAGCGTTTTATTTTGGCGATTTATATCATTGCTATTGATAAATAACCAGTCAATCTTAGTTTTTAAGTATTTAAATAAAATGCTGGTGAAATAGAAACCTGGTGCCTTGCTGGAAATGATTAGTTACTTAATATGTTCAAATGTTTTACGTTTTTGTGTATACCAATGATATTTATCAGACAATTTGCTAATGGGTTTCACGTCATTTTCAACACATTCAGTTTACCGTTTGAAGACAATCACAAGATAAACTTGGACAGAAATCATTCAGGGTGTAAAGTTTTCCAGAACGGCGTGCGGTAAAGGATCTGAAGACGGCTCTCCAATGGATTATCTTAAATTGGTTATAATAATAATAATAATAATAATAATAATAATAATAATAATAATAATAATAATAATAACAATAATGACGATGATGATGATGATGATGATGATGATGGTGATGATGATGATGATGATGATGATGATGATAATAATAATAATAATAATTATATTAATAATAGTTATAATAATAATAATAATAATAATAATAAAAAAATAATAATAATTATTATAATAATAATTATAATAATGATAATAATAATAATAATAATAAAAATAATAATAATAATAATAATAATAATAATAATAATAATGATAATAATGATGATAATGATGATAATGACAATAACAATAAAGATGATAATAATAAAAGCAATTATTATAATAATAATAATAAAGACTTTTATTAACGAGAAAACTCATTTGAATAAATTTTATCTTCCATGAGGTCCTCAAAATATTTACAAAGTACAACTTTAATTCAACATATGAACAAAAAAAGTAAACAAGTATATATATATATATGTAAATATGCGTGCGTGCGTGCGTGTGTGCGTGCGTGCATGCGTGCGTGCGTGCGTGCGTGCGAATGTATATCAATTTTGATGCGAGCTACCCGATTTATTAGAGTTGCTTAGAATGTTTACTCCATTGTAAATTTAAAGCTTTGAACTGATTAATAGAATTTGCATTTTTTATTTAAGACGGAATAGAAACAAGAGCCTGGATATGTAGTTCGATTCCCTCAAATTCGCACTCCATCACCTTGTCTTCGTATCTCTTCCACATTATAAAGGTATACCGGAAACGGTAACTGCTTTGAATTTCGAGTCATTTACAAACACCCAATACTGGTCCTACCGAGGAAACGGGATCGAGATTCATATAAGTTGTGCTTATTAAGCAACCCAGCAAGTTAAAATAAAACAGCATAAACCAAATGTGTATGCGTTGTGGTTTGTGATTTGTTATACCGCACATATAAAGGAAGATAACTCGTGTCCACTTAATACAAAGGTGCATTGGTTATCTCTCTTTATTAATAGAGGTCGAAACCGAACTCCCCTTACGGTAATACTCGAGCGACGTCAAGAACTTGAGAAGTTGTGGGTTTCAAAATAATCATGACGACCTTTGACCCATATGCTACCTCGTGATTACAATTCCAAATTAAATACAGCTAAACAATATTGTCTCATAAAAATTATTGTCATAGTTATATTAAAATAATTAAACTTTTTGGACAAATAAAATTCTTAGTTTTAGTTGATAATTAAAGGGATTTTATCAGAAAATAACGCTATAAATGTCTTCAAAATAAAATCATTTTTAAGATAGATACAAAACATCTCATTATCTTTAGGAAATAAAATCCAAACGTGACATAATCGATATATAAATTGGAGTGGTAAACTTGAAACGAAATCCTCATTCTTTAAATAGAAAGCTCTTAAATACTGCTTGACGTCATTCGGACTACATTGTATTTTTAAGATGAAACAACTTTACTACGTGTAGACCTGTATCAATGGCGGATTTACTTTTTTAAAAAAAAAGGCGTATGCCTCTACCCCCGCCCCACTAACTCCCGTATTTGATTAATATTTACTATATCTCTACTGAAAAACATTTGTGCCCGTTCAAATATTTTTTGCGCTCCCTTTAAACTGAAATCCCTGATCCGCCCCTGTTATAACGGATCATTAAGACGTCATAAAATATGTTGCACTTTTAAGCGGGGAATCTATTTCAGTCTAACCTGGGCGCGCCCCTTTTTAATATATTATTTTGACCTGTTTGAATATATATCCTTTTTGCAATACGGAGTCAGTGAGTATATATATAGGCATGTTGTATTGAAAAAAATTGATTTTAGCCAAAAAAAAATTTTAAAAATCCTGATATATTCCCTTAAAACGATATATTTCATGTTATTCACATACGTGTGTTAAGTTATAAAGATTGTAGATATATTTATGTTTCATGCTAAATAAAATATTCGTATTGGTATTCGTATTCTAGTTCATTTTGATGCTATTAGTGCCATATGGATGAATCTCAATTGAACCCACGGAGTGTGACTGAAAAGGAAAGACATAAACTGCCAGTCAGTTAACATACGATTATATTGTTTTGACAATATTTTTTTATTACTGGTTTTTCTTAGGTATGAGCAATCTGCCGGGTGCTTCTTTACACATATCGCAGTTTAATTAAATTACATTTTAACACAGTATAAAACTATTATTCAGTATTACTGTATGATACACCAGGCGACCATGGGGATTAACGGGAGTTGGTCACATTTCAATAATGCGATGTACTACTAAAATATTGCATGGCTGACGAACACATTCATGAACGTTAGGAATATTGATGACAGTTTAAATATTCTACTTGAGTGTATATCTGAACATGGGATCCAATACTTATATCAGATACATATAAACCTCTCAATTCTGGAACTTTAGATGTTCCGAATACAATAAGCGACCATTAAGCTACTTATATTTATATCCAATTTTCTCTGTTTACACCTCCTGCTTTAACTAGAAAAGTTTGGTTTTATAAAAGAGGTGATTATGACAAACTGAATGACATGATAAATAACTTTGATTGGGAATTTAATTTCCTACATTTCCATAAACGCAGCGTGTAAACGTTTTTCAGAAACAATTTTAGATTTTATGCAAAAATGTATTCCCTCCAAAAATATAACCAATAGACCTACTGACAAGCCATGGTACGACTCTGAAATCAGACGGACAACTAGACTACGAGACAGATAAAGGACAAAATCAATACGAACGCAAAGAACAGACGACTGGACTAAATACAAACAGTTAAGAAACAAAGTTAATAATTTGAAAACGCACCCTAAAAAACAGTACTTTAATAATATAGAAACTTTAGTTTCAGACACCAAAAATACAAATCCAAAACTTTACTGGAAACAAATTATTAAGGAAAACAAAAATACTGAAACCATACCCCCCTTAAAAAGAACCTCAGACGCTGGGGAGGAAACCTACTTTTATAACGACGAAGAAAAGGCAAATTGTTTGAACGACTATTTCATTTCTATTTCAACAATCAGTAATGAAACTAATATTACATTTCCAAATGAAAACTCGAAAACTTATAATTTTCTTTCTAATATTATTATAACAAAGTCTGAAATAGAAGATACAATTGACATCCTTGACCCTAACAAATCTGTTGGGAACGATAAAATAAGTCACAAAGTTTTGAAGTATACAAAATATAGTATTTCTAAACCTCTAGTACTGTTATTTAATAGATCATTTATTAAATGTAAATTTCCAGATTTATAGAAATCAGCCCTAGTAATGCCACTTTTCAAAAAAGGTAAAACAAACCTAGCGTCTAATTATCGACCAATTTCACTCTTAAGCTGTATTGGCAAGTTAATGGAAAGAATTGTGTACAAATATATAATATATAATTTTCTTGTTGATAATAACCTCATTTATAAGTTACAATCTGGATTTCTCAAAGGACATTCCACGGTTTACCAACTTTTAGATATATATCATCAAATTTGTCAAGGCATAGATAATAAACAGTTCACTTGTATGGTATTCTGCGATGTAGCGAAAGCATTTGATCGCGTGTGGTTAAAAGGTATTTTGTTCAAACTAAAGCAAAATGGTATAAATGGTAGTCTTCATAATTGGATAGACAGTTATTTAAACAAACGTGAACAAAGAGTATTTATAGGTAATAGCTTCTCAGAAATAAAAGAAACAACTGCCGGAGTTCCCCAAGGTTCTGTATTAGGTCCTTTATTCTTTTTAATTTACATTAATGATATAGCAGAAAATTTGTTAAGTATTACACGAATATTTGCAGATGATACATCTCTTGATTTTACATCTTCAGATTTAACAGATTTAAAAGGTATAATCAATAATTATCTGATCGTTATATCAAAGTGGGCAAAACAATGGTTAGTGAATTTTAATCCCCAAAAGACTGAAGCTATACTTTTTACTCTAAGTAGAAATGTTTCAAATCAGAATTTATTGTTTAAAAATGTTTTAGTTAATTTTGTAGAACACCATAAACATTTAGGTGTTACTTTTAGTCATGATGGAAATAGGCATCAACACATAAATGATATTGTTTCATCAGCTTCAAAAATTTTAGGCATGATGCGAAAAATCAAATTTACACTAAATCGGAAATCTCTAAACCAAATATATATATCATTTCTGCGACCAGTTTTTGAATATGCATCAATTGTTTTTGATAATTGTTCCCAATATGAAAAAGACAAACTAGAAAAAATACAACACGAAGCAGCTAGAGTGGTTACTGGTTTGACGCGTTCAGTTTCTATAAATAAGTTATACACTGAAATCGGATGGTTATCGCTATCAGAAAGAAGAAAATATCAAAAATATATTATTGCATATATACTTAAAACAGGAATTCTACCCGATTATTTATGTTCTCTTTTTCCAGAAACAGTAGGAGTAAATACACCTTACAACTTACGAAATTCTTCCGATTATGTTGTTTTTAACACAAGAACACAATTATTTACAAATTCGTTTATTCCGTCATGCGTATCTATTTGGAATACACTTCCCGATTACATTCGTAACTCAGAGACATTATCAATTTTTAAAACTCATATAACAAACATGTATTTTAAAACTCAAATAGTACCATCGTATTATCTAACTGGTAGTCGAATTTTATCATTTTTTCACGCTCGTTTGAGAAACGGATGTAGTCATCTTAAGTTTGATACATTTTTAAATTCTTTAACACTTGATGCAAGATGCGACGGATGCGGGTATGAAAAAGAAGACGCCGAGCAATGCAATGTTCTATATATACTGATGAACGACTTCGTCTTTTTCGTTCCACACGCCGTTTTCATCCCTTAAGTACACGAGTGTTATTATTTGGTAAGAGTACATATACCAGTGACACAAATACATTTATATTTACACAAGTACAACAATACATTAAAGACACGAAACGTTTTGTCAACAATTGACTCTCGGCATCATACCCAATTTTATGCAGCCCTTCAATGCACTGGAACGATATTATGACAGCACTTGAAAGCATATTACGTATTTTCTTTCTTTTTATCACCTAATGTATTTATTTTTCTTTATTTATCTCTTCAGTTTTATTGTTGGTTTACATCCTGTTGATTGTTAAAATTGCCATCTTGGTTCTAATGTTATTTGTATATTGAAAGTGGAGGGCAGTAACTAATGTTGCTAGAACTTGTGGCCCAACCCGTTTGCTATGTGCATTATGCAATAAAATATGTTTAAACTAATTAATTGCGCGTTATATTTAAGCCGACCGACCAATATTCGCCATACGTGTTCTGCCTGAGGACATATACAGTTTAGTAGAAAAATTATTTCAATCTGAACATCGCTCGGTGTTCCGATTGCAAATCACTTATTACCTGCCGATATATTACAAATATATGTACACTTTAGGAAAACTTTATTTTTACGTTTACATTATGAATATATAACTTTATGTATACAATTAGCAATGTACTTATGTACAGTGCTATATGGCTCACCATCAACAGTAAACTCTATTGTATAATGGTTATAGGGCATGTCGTATGTTATTAGTATCATTGACATTCAATATAGAGTTACGCAAGACAATAGATAAAAATATACTAATAAACCAAACATAGTTCATTAAATAAAGGATGCCGTGCAGCTAAATATCAATTTAAGTCACATCTACTATACCAACAAAATAATATAGTGTTGAGGGTTTTACGGTATACTTTAGTTTGTTGATAATCTTATATTGACAATTACTGATGGTATATTGTATATAAGGTTGCTAACGATATTGTCTTATTTTGATACAAGTTTACCATGGTAACCTAATACAATTAGTGTGTACAGGTATACACTCAATAGAAATTATTTCTGTTGAAGGTCAAGGTTGAGCTTGATTCTTTAGATAATATAAGGAAATATATTTACGCTAAATGCGGTGACGCCTGGCTTAATATATTCGTTTTACATATAATAAATAAACCATAGTTGCATTCATTTTCACACTTAAGAGTTGCATATTTTATCACATGGCTACACGAGGTAAAGATATATAAACAAATCCTGATTAATAAGTCGTCAAATTTTAATCATCTTGTTGGACCACATATATAATCTTAATAAACATTAACAGTTGAATTAGTAATCAACTTTCAAAAAATTCAAACGTTTGAAATAATTAAACTACTAAGTAATCATACAGATTTAAAATATTCATGTTTTATTTATTTTTTTTATAATCAATTTATCCGGCTCGCCAGTATGACTAGTTAATGGTTGAAGGTAAATAAAAACTTAGTTGACCGAAATAATGATAAAATATAATATCAAAGCCTGTCTATCAATATGTTTTGCCATGACACTGTAGATAGCCGTAGTCTTGATCATATGCGAAGCTTCCTTTTCTAAAGCCGGGCACGATTAGCTCAGTCAGTTACGCGTCTAAATATCAATTCAGGGGTCGTGAGTTCGAATCCCCGCCCGGCAACAGTTTCCGTTACGATTGATATACGACAGTGTGTCTCATTATCATTCGTCTCTTACCGCTGACTCATGTGGGAAAGTTATCAGTTACTTGCGGAGATGGGGTGTGCTCGAGTACTATGTATTTCCAAAGAAACAGTGGTTAGGTTAACTGGTCGCCTGTAAGCCGATGGCAAAAAAAATAAGCTATATATTCAATAAATCAATCAATTATTCAATCAATCCTTTTCTAAATGAAAAGAAAAGCAAGCGTCGAATATGATCAAGACTCATGATAGCTGCCGTCATTATTGCACGCAACGCCAGTCTCAAGGAGATCACGGGCAAGTGCTCTACCGACTGAGCTAACCATACTGTTGACATATGTTTCTCTCCTAACAGGTTAGGTACAAACTGTGACATTTAAATTATGCAATAAACATTAGTAATGACATGTTAAACCAATGTCAAGAGGTCCTGAAAACAATTGGTAACCAGCATCCACTTATGTAGCCTGATTAAATAAGGCGTGAATGGACAGATTTTTTATTATTTGGATATCCCATCTGCTGTCCATAACTCGAGAGACGCATAATAAAAAAATATTTAAAAAGTTCTTAGAGATGTGCAATATGTCGCACTACCATATATGATACTATTAATGTTTGCTTTTGTTTTGCAAACCAAGTATTAATTGGAGATATAGTTCATTGAGTAAAGTTACAATCATGTAATTAGTGGTTTATTTATGATAAACATAATACATATTAAATATTATATAACGGAAACAACTGCAACGTTATAATCATAAACATATAGTACATGTACAAGTTTATTTATCATTTGTTTGTATATACTTATAAAATTGAGGTTCGACCCCAAGACAGGGAATTCCTTATACTATTCTAACGTTGCCAGTGTAGCGTGGCGTGGCGTGGCGTGGCGTGGCGTGGCGTGGCGTGGCGTGGCGGCGTGGCGTGGCGTAATCCATCAACATATACCGGCAATTTAATTGTTGAATCGGTTAACAGAACAACACAAACCTTGTATTTTTGTATCCCTGCTTCTGTTAGAAAATTAATGATCCTAAGTATCGTGATTCCTGGGAACCAGAATTATATATCTATAGCAACAATAACACTCAGTCCAATATTATCATGTGTGAATTGTACAAAAACTATATTAACAAATAAAATCAAACATTTTGCGCACCATCGCATCAACAACAAAGTCTTCTGGGTGTATGTGCCATTGTTCTGTTGAAACCGTGACATCATAACTCTCCAAGTACATTACTCTGTCATTCACATCCTTAAATTCGTTATAAATAAAGTCCGTATAAATGTCAGTATATTTGTCTGGCATCCACATAACGGCTTCGCCGTTTTTGGCGAACGAGAACGCATGTGGTCCTTTTATTACAAATTGAACATTTGGATTTCTAGACAGTAAATCCACAATGCCCTTTTTCATGTTCTTCAATATTTCATAAAACACATGGGAATGGTGATTTAAAATATGTGCATATGCATGTATAATGATTAATATTTTGGCGTCTCCTTGCATTTCCTTGAAATAAGCATTAAAAGTCTTGAGATAATGTCGCGGAGTGTTTCCGGTACAGAACGGAAGTGAGTGAGATTCCCATGTTTGACTGTAATTAAGCGCCTCGTTGACGCAGGTGACTGGACGGTGTTTCCCGGATGAAGACCACGTTTCTGTTATCCACGTGCATGGTATCATACTGCTGATGCTTGTGAACAACTGGCGGGAAACCGAGTCTCCTGTAGTTATATAATAAATATTGAAATTCAGTTGGGTTTTTCTCGGTTCGGCTGCTTGTTGCAATTTTAAAATATTAAAATCTGAAGAAAATTTACGCACGGGCGGACGGACAGACCGACATATATATATTTGACAATCCATTCTTTTTGTTTGAAATCAGTAATTATATCCGTCATTTAATGTATATTAATAATAATACTATTCCAAAATGTTTGATCACAGTCCATTATGAACTATTTCAAATTATGTCGTACAATGTACTTCTTATATATTACGAAATAAAATATATTCTGTACTCTTTTGGCAGGTGTAGAGTGAACAAGCAGGATACATATAGATCAGAAATGTTTTCTATCTATAAAATAGATTAATTTATTATAATTAAATACGATATTTCTCACCATCGTGATTTCTATTTTAAATTCAAAGCCATACATGTAGTAAAAATTACCTATATGGATAATTTGAGTGTTTCTCATACACTGTTGAACGTTGTACGAGATATTTCCGGAACACTGTCGATTAATCCATTTTTGATTGTACAGGTACCCTGTTGGTGACGTATGTGACCACGTGAGGGTTTTACTCGCTTTGTTACATTGTGTCTCAGGTACCAATCTTGTCCGATTGCTGGCATCTGTAAAGAGACCAGAGAATTATTGTAAAGATAACAGCACTGAGCGATGTTTTTCATTCAAATGTTTCATCATTATTTGTCTCAATTTAAAGATTTCGTTTAAAATATCTATAAAGCGCCCAATGACCAGATGGTCTTTGAATGAATTAAAATCTAAGGATCATGGGTGGTATTCACCAATCGTTCTTAAGAATATTCTTAGACTTGAACTCAAAAATGAGTCTTGAAAAGCACTTTTAGAGACATTATGTTGAGACCAAAATTTGCAAGCATGTATGGACATCTGGTATATAGTCAAATAAACTATCACAATTAATTTATCTGTCATGGTAAACTAGATATTTAAGGTTGAAATTTGGATTTTCAAGCTCAAGTCTAAGAATATTCTCAAGAATGGTTGGTGAATCCGACTCCCGGTTACAAGCCGTTCTTGTGCATGTAACTGAAAACCTTTTGCCTGTGTGCTAGTAGCGCTTGTAATGTACGACAAACCAATGTTATTCAATACTTTCAATATGTTTACGTCTCATTACACAGTTACTTCCCTTTGTGTGACGGTAACATGGCTGCGCTAAAAGAAAGAGTCCTGTGTAATTCAGTTCCAAATATTTTCAAAATTATTCATAGGGGCCGCGATTTCTTGCTACAGACGTTGGCATAGAATAAACCTGCAATAAGACATCACTGGTTTTTAGAAAACGTGACTTTTATAGGAATTTGACAGATGGATGTAGTTTGCGCATTTCAGGATTTTAAAACAAAACAACTTGGGAGTGCCACTGCACTGTAAACCTCTGGCCAATCCACCAGTTATTATGCATTTTTATGTGCGGATACTTTAAAAACTCTTCATTATGGAATGTTGTATTACTGTGGAAATCATAAACCTTATTACAAAGAGCAAAATTCAACTTTGTGGTGAGACCTGAAGCATTTTATTTTAGCAAAAGTGACGTTCTTTTCTATGGACCTAAGTGTGTCACGCTGTCAATAGATTGGTTAACATAATGTTTAATTTCAATAACCTTTAAAGTTTCTCAAAAGACTCATAGATTTAAACGAAAATTTCATTTAAATTCTAATATGTGTAAGTACCGCTAAAATGAATTGAAATAATGAACAACGGTTAGTATGTAATTAAAAAAATCCGCACAAGTGCCAGAGTTACTTCCCTTGAGTATGTAAACGTGTTTTCCACACACTTGTAAAGGAAAATCTTTTATATGATTTGGCCCTACCAATTCTAAAGAATGAGTTTTGCAAAAGCACAAAATAGTTGAAACAATATAAAAATAAATTACAATAAATAACAATTCTATATGCCAAACACAATATACAACATCGAAAAGAATGAATCCATTCTTAGTTTAACTTGAGTAGGTGTGTTCCCACTTTGCCAACATTCTTACCTAGGTGTAACTACTATAGAAATGGGAACAATAGTAGTAATGACTAATAAATGGTATACTGTTCTAACTCAGCGGACATTGTGATGTCAGACAGTTTATTTTGTGACCCCACCCCCACACACACACACCCTCCCTGATTCCCTGATCCCCTGAAGGTTGGCGGTGCAAGGCCTGTAGTTCGATTGTGTTCAGTTTAAACAACGCGGTTAGATCTGTAAATATATTTTTTTTAACTTGTTAGACAAAACATTGTCATGAGACTTAATCCACGTAGTTGTTCCATGGCAGACAACTATGTTGCACTTACCAAAATTCTGTTATATAAGGTTTACATTGGTTAAACAGTCTTACCGTTGGGAATAGCAGTGAACGAAATGTTAACCGGAAGTAGCATGGCTTTGTAGTTTCTGAAATAAAGACGCATTGTTCGAATGAGTCTATTATTATCGTCATCATCACTATCACCATTATTATTGTTATCATGGCACAAAACAATGTTTAAAAACGTCAATTTGTACATATTTACGAATCATATAATCATGGTGAAGATGTAACTCTCTGTCTCTATCTCTCTCCCTCTCTCTATCTCTCTCTCTCTCTCTCTCTTTCTGTCTCTGTCTGTCTGTCTCTGTCTCTCTCTCTCTCTCTCTCTCTCTCTCTCTCTGTCTCTTCATTCTCTCTCTTCAATCTCTCTCTCTCTCTCTCTTCTCTCTCTCTCTCTCTCTCTCTTCATTCTCCTCTCCATTCTCTCTCTCTCTCTCTCTCTCTCTCTCTCTCTCTCTCTATATATATATATATATATATATATATATATATATATATATATATATATAGCATTTTGAAAAACATTGTAATGTTTGAATTGTAAATTTGGAAGGATAAGGAAGCTTGACAATGAGATAAGGCGGAAGTTTGCTTTCAAGTTCAGTGTACACACAAAACAGAATACAATCTCTTGAACGAGATATGACTCTTAACTTGCAATACAAATGTCAACAAATAATAAAATGTAAGTTTCCTTGTTTAATGTGGGTCTTTCAATTAATGTTAAGCGCACAATCCAAAGCAGGTTGCAGGTTCGATCCCAGCTCGATCCGGAAAAAAACAATACTCAGTACTAGTTCAACCCAGGTAGCGGAATCGAGAGCGTTTCATATAAGCTTTGAGCTTTCATCGTAACCGGGCTAAAATATACTAATTATAAGTATAAATAACTGAGTTAAACTAAATAGGTAATTGATGAGACCGTTAAGTGTAATTTATAAAATTTCTGGTAAATTAAATCGCTGGCTTTTTGCAAACGTGTTACAAAATTACAGATCACTACTTACACTGACATCAATTTCTTCTCTATCTCTGACAACAATGACTGGTCCCTTCCTTCGTTCCACAGGTTTCTGTCACCCACCATCGTCCAATCATGGCACAGAAGCCTCCCTGAACTGTCCAAATATGGAATTATATAATGTAGTGAAAACTTTATATGTCAATAGTCTATCAGGTAGATAAATAATCATCATCATCATCATCATCATCATCATCATCAACAACAACAACAACATCATCATCATGAGGCACCGGGGATCGAATCCGCAAACTCTGGCGTGAACGGCCAACACACAAACCACTACAATAAGCCCCGTTTAATTGTAAGATTTGCGAAATCTTTTTTAAGCATGTGTTAAACAATTTAATGTCGTCTCCCACAATTCGAATTTAAAAGTCATACCTGGGTTTCCCGCAGTACCACGGACTGCCGTAGTTCTCCTCGGTGAAGTTACAAAGCGTGCTGAATCCGGGCACTTGAGGATCGTAGTTACATGGCGTCACCTCTGTGATTGTCTTGTCGATAGGATGTTCGAAAATAGCTGTGTTCATCAATACGGGCGGACAGGTATATCTTGGGGAATTAAATTTGCACAGATAGAATTAAATGTATTTACGCAGGTATGAATATATGTAATTCTAGTCCTGTACACATACGTGTATCACCTTCATTTCACACATTTTAAGAGTCATTATCGATTAAATTTGTATAAATATTTCTGTATATTTAAGGGGCTTGGGTGGATTTTTTGTTTGTACCGTTTTTAATCTTAAACATATCTGTCCCAGAACCTGGTTTTTCCCGAATCAGGGTAAACCCCACAGTGAAAAAGCAGGGAATTCTATGCCTGTCCCACAATTCATAGCAATTGAACGTTTACTAAACTCTGACGTCATTCAAATTGTCAGTTGAAGCAATTAACTAATCAGTGTGTTCAAATATGGCTTTCCCAACATTGCTATTTAACGGACCCAATTGGGCGAGCTGGGTCTATACTACAGACTAATCTTAAACACGTGGTTACTCTTAATACCATGTATAGTTATACATAGTCGTATAACATTAGACATTTTTGTTGCATACTGATACGTATGTTGAACAATGTGTAAAATGTATACAACTCTTAGTGGTTTATGTACAACTGAACTGTATAAACAACTAAGTAAATTGAAAAAAAAGCAAATTAAACAGCAACAAAGTAAATGGTATTTTCATAATTGTGAATTTACCACAAGATAACCATTTTCATTTTGTATGTAACATAATAAAATAACTTATTTGGATATAGTGTTTGCCATAGGTCGAATTCGATTCAAGGATTGACCTTATAACCTCTCATAAACGACATTCAGCATAGTTCTACCTAGGAACTGGGCGCCATTCATCATAGTTCTACCTAGGAACTGGGCGACATTCAGCATAGTTCTACCTAGGAACTGGGCTCGAGAGTGATTCGAGCTAAACTTAATTTTAACAAACAGACAGTGCGCCAAATTCTCTTTTAACAATAATACAGCTCAAATTTATGAATTAGTGAATGAAATAAATACTTACAAATTCATCAAGAGAAAACACATGTTCTTACATGTATCTAATGCGTGATACATGAAAAAGATGAATGATATGTTTCCTATCGTATGTACTTGTTTGTTTATACGAGGGCCTCAATGAAGATTGGTTCACTTATTGAGTTATCCTCTTTTATTAAGAAATTATTTACCTTATTACCTACATACTCACTCACTCACTCACTCACTCACTCACATACTCACTCACTCACTCACATACTCACTAACACACTCACTCACTCACTCACTCGCATACTCACTCACTCACTCACTCACTCACTCACTCACTCACTCACTCACTTACTATCTTACGTACTATCTTACTTACTTATTTTCTTACTACTGACTTACTTACTTAACTTTACTTTTCTTTGTCTTGTTTTGTCTTGTCTCGTCTCGTTTCGTCTCGTCTCGTCTTATCTTGTCTTGTCTTGTTTTGTCTTGTCAATGTTGCAAGCAAATGAATCATTTGGTCTAATGGGTTTTTGCAAGCAAATGAAGCATTTGGTCTAATGGTTTTTGCAAGCAAATGAAGCATTTGGTCTAATGGGTTTGCAAACAACATCAATTATCAAAATAAAACAATAAATTCAATTTTTTTTTTATTGAAACCGAACACGCGTCGAAAAGTGTGTAGTTGTTTTTTTGTGAATCGAATTTCTATATGTGGGCGTACTAACCTTCTCCGCAATGTTATTGCTATGACCTCTCGTGGCGAAATAATTGCTGCTCTTATTTCCGGTTGACCTACCCAGAATGCAGTAAGGATAGCAGAATAGCTTCCATCTTTGTTGTCTATAACTTTAGCATTTGAACTAGCCCCTAATGACGTCTCCCTCATCCAAACACGAATCTGAAAAAGAAATTTAAAAGTACTGAATTTTTTTTAAACGACCACTGTGATGAAGAAAATATACGCTATCATACTAAAACAATAAATATAATATAAACATACAAAAACTAACATCTTGAGAACGAGTTGCAAGTATTTATAACAGTGATAATGCATTTAATGGGCTGCATGCATAATACCACTAGATGTACTTGTTCAACTTATACAAAAGGACTACACATTTAAAAGCAAGACATATAGACAAACTAGATGATGGTTAAATATGCACACATGAATATATATGGATCTACACACATATAACGGTATATAAACAATCTGTGTCAGAAAAAAACATAATAATTAAATTTTGAAAACTAACATTTATACACAATTATATACATTATACATGCATACACATAAGTATTGTTGTTTTTATGCATATAGGAGTTCCAGGGGGTGGGGTGGCGTTAAAACTCAAATATTAGTATATCAAAAAATAAAATTGAATATTTTGTGATTACGAAACAATTTACACAGCTTGTATCTGTCAATCTTGATGGCATGATGAAATCATCCTGGAATCATACGTAGGCTGATAATTTAACCACAATAAAGAACATACCATTTACAGTCAAACCTGTCTTAAGCAGCCAGCCAAGGAATGAACAAAATTTGCCTTTTAAGGCAGGTTGTTCCTTAATACAGGTTCATTTGCTCTGAAAACATAGAAATGGGAAATAGAAAATATGGTTACTTATACAGTTTTACTGTAGTATGGAAATAGAACCTTATTAGAAAGAGCAGCGTGGTCTAGTGGTAGAGCGTCCGCCTGACATGCGGAAGATCGTGGGCTCGATTCCCGGCCGAGTCAAACCAAAGACTTTAAAAATGGTACTAGAAGACGCTTCCTCGCTTGGAGTTCAGCATTTAGAGGATAGTTCTAGGCCTGGTCGGTGTCAGTATAATGTGACTGGGTGGGGTATCATACCATGTATCTGCAGGCATGAAACTCCAGTTTGACAGCGCTCAGAATATTGTCTCAAGTAGACACCGTCGCGATATGACTGAGAATATGTAAAAAGCGACGCTAACACGACGAAACAACAACAACAACAGCATATACTGGGGACAGCATGGGCTTTGCATAGAGGATATAACATACATGCTCATGTCTTACAGAATGTGTTAAATCATACATTGTAGTATGCCATTCTGTACCGAGCATTATATCCCATAGTTTAATGAATTTTAGAATAAATTATCACGAATGAGAAATATCAGATTTCTCAGAAAAAAAATGTACATTAATAATTTATTTTCAGATCATCTCTGTATCAGGGAGGGGGAAGGCTCATATTGTTTCAAATTGGCGGGCTGACATCATAATTTTATGAGTATTGATTCATGTCAATTTTTTCCTTTACATATTTTTATCATTGTACATAACACCCCAGTGTACGCGAAATGCCAAGCATTTTTTTACTTATACTTTTATTTGCTGACAGCGTTCATTAGCGTTTTATGTGTAGCGCGTGGTTCAGTTGTAGAGCACAGGACACGGTGGTAGAGCACTGGACACAGTGGTAGAGCACTGGACACAGGATCGGAGGCTCGTGGGTGTATGTATATGTGCTGTTAACAGGTTTAAGGTTCGTTAATTAATCTGATATGAAAATAGACGGAAACAAAAAAGATCGAAGAAAGAAGTCTACTGTATAAAATGAAATGAATGATTTCGCTCCATCATTCTTCATATAGAATGTAAACTACATTATTAAAACCCAGTGACTTAAAATTGAATACAATTGAAATAGATTTCCTCTGAATGAATGAACAGGGTTTTACGGCGTACCAACACATTATACGTTATTTGACGCCAACAGGAAGGAAGATTCCAGGTTCACTCTACATGTACAATAACAACAAATTAACATACAGATTAAAAAGATACATCAACAAATGAATTTGCAGAATGAACCTAGAACCTTGATACCTGCAGAATTGCAGAGTTTCAGCAAATTCTACCGTTTTACTCAATTTGTCGCTTCTCACGACATGCATAAGCCACAGTGATCTTATTCTTGCCATCACTCATGGCTCCCTGGAACCACACAGGGGTTGATAATTTAACCACAATAGTGAACATGAGAAAAAAATGATAAAATGAACATGACACCCATTCGGAGGATTCGTACCCCTCTGCAGAGATCGACAGTGATTCTATTCTTAGCCGGAACCACACGGGCTCTGAAAATAGAATTTATTTAGTTTTCTAGTTGAGAAATAGCTGTCTATAATAGCCTATCAATTTATTGTTCAACAATTTCAGAATTATTTGTGCAGACTAAACGATTTCAAACTGATTATTGGCTTTAAATTTATTTACCTGTTACTGTTATAGTTTGAACAGCGTGCGCGGTGGCGCAGTGGGAATCAGTCGGGATTGGGAGGCGTAGTGTTGATAAATAGTGTGTGTGTTTTTTTCGTGTGTTTTTTTTTTTTTTTTTTTGCTTTTCTTTTCTTTTCGTTTTTCTTTTCGTTTTGTTTTTTGTGCGTGTTTCTTTTCCTTTTTGTACTTAAAATGAGTTAAAGTTTTATTTCGATCTGGTATACATATACCGATTCGAATTGGAGAGAACTGTAAATAATGTTGTTATATGAGTAACTTGTAGTTCAATATATTTTATACAATAGAACTTCGGTGGCTCGAATCCGATGGGACTGGACAAAATAGTTCGAGTTAAGGATTGTTCGAGCCAAGTGTAGTTTAACATCATACCATACATGTACATGTATATACATCAAAATAGGAATTCGGCCGGGACAAGATAAGTGGTTTCAGCTATATGTGGTATTCCAACCATCCGTGTTCGAGTCAACACAATTCTACTGTATTCTGCATTTGTAATCACATGATGTTCATTTCAAGCCTATACGACGACATTTATACTTAACGCCTTTAAAAATCCATTTATTTTAATATGGATTATATTTTTATCCCAGATCTGTTATCACTCGTATCAGTTTACACGTTACAAAATCAACGAATTTGTTAAATTGGTGTTTAAAAATGATAAAATTGTTGAGATAAACGTTTAGTTTTTTTAGTTTTTTTTTTTTTTAAGTTTTAAACACTTTTTATTTCATTTATTTTCATAATTTATATCAATATTATGATCTAATTTCTATACTTTTTTCGTATTTTTTTTTATTTTCATTCTCCAATACATGAAATATTACAATATGCTAATACAATTTCAATTAACAACATGTAAAGTATTTACATATATAAATAACAGATTATTTTCTACAGATAATAAAAAGGTTTAATCTTGGTTAATCAATCCTGTCAAATCTAGAATTGATACAATATCAAAACTTGCCTTTAAAAGCGCTAAGTATTATATAACAAACGGTAGAACTTCGACGGCTCGAACCCGAAGGAACGGGACAAAATAGTTCGAGTCAAAGATTGTTCGAGCCAAGTATTGTTCGACATAATATCATATATGTATATATATCGACAAAGGAATTCGGCTGGGGCTAGATAAGTGATTCGAGCTGTATGTGCTGTTCAAGCAATTATCCATGTTCGAGCCAACAAAGTTCTACTGTACACTATAAACCATGTTTAAACTTACTGATACAAAACTTGGATTGAACTTATTCAGATATGAAGGGGTGTCATTTAGTATATTGACTGTAATAGTTTATACTAAATAACATAAACTTGTGTCTACCCGACGTTTGTATTGGCATAATCTCCTTGTCTGTCTTACTTGAAAGAGCAGTAAATATTTGTATAATAGTGTAATGTCCCCTAAGCATTACAGTAAATATTTGATTTGTTGGATAACGCAACATAGTACAATAGTTTGAAGTTACTCGATTGGAATCTTCCATTTTTCAACAGCAAAAGAATGCATAGATAAATTTTCACGAATTATTTATTATCAAATTATCGGCGAGCATCGCTCATTAAATTCCGGCAATTCCCGGTAGCGATTACCTGTAGCTGACGAAATATTGACTTTTAAGCAGAAGATCCGCGCAAAGAGTAATGGCGGGTAAACTGGTAAAACATAACGTTTTGGATATCGGCGCCAGTTACGATTCCTTTCCTCTTTAATTCCTTGTATTTGTTAAAGAGGCCTCACCTATACTGCCGATATTTTTTTTTATTTTAGAAGTAAAACTGTACGTATATAATTATATATCAAACATCATATATAATGGATATTCAGTTTAATAACTTGTGTTGTATTTTGTCCCACGTAGTGTAAAATTATCTTTAATCTTGTTGACCAAATACTAAACAGCGGCGCGCGATAAGTCACTTATTGGCATGATATTACACGAGGCTCTGCAGCATGATATTACACGAGATTCTACAGAATGACATTACACGAGGCTCTACAGCATGGTATTACACGAGGCTCTGCAGCATAATATTACTCGAGGCTCTGCAGCATGATATTATGGCATTACACGTGGTTTTGCAGCATTATATTACACGAGGCTCTGCAGTATAATATTACACGAGGTCCTGCAGTATGGTATTACACGAGGCTCTGCAGCATTATAATACACGAGGCCCGGCAGCATGGTATTACACGAAGTCCTGCAGCATGGTTTTACACGAGGTCCTGCAGCATGGTATTACACGAGGTCCTGCAGCATGGTATTACACGAGACCCTACAGCATTATAATACACGAGGCCCGGTAGCATGGTATTACACGAAGTCCTGCAGCATGGTATTACACGAGGTCCTGCAGCATGGTATTACACGAGGCACTACAGCATGATAATACACGAGGCCCGGCAGCATGGTATTACATGAAGTCCTGCAGCATGGTATTTCACGAGGCCCGGCAGATCATTATTTCAAATTTGGCGACGAGTTTAATAAGTTTAGTACCGAGTGTTTTTTTTCTTTCATTAATTGTGTTTAATGTTTTCTATTGTATAACTTCTAGGCACATTAACTTAACCAATTTTCTTTTATCAATAATAATGTTTACGCATCAAATCAAATCACATGAACACATGGAAATATCACTATTAAAGTGGTTCTATCTAAAGCTTTATATTTAAGAAATATTTAGAACTTGCAGATTCCATAACAAACTGTGGAGTTGCTCTAGTTTGAATGCTTTGACAACAAATTCTTTAAAATACAAAATAATATTTCTTTGGAAGTTATATCGATTTAAACTGTTGAAATCAAATTTATTTTGCACATTTCGCATGTACATGTATGACCAAAAATGTGTGAAAAAAGATTACCTTTAACCATTTACAAAGGTTATGCCCCTTTCCAAAAATCAAAATAAAATTATAGTTCTTAATACATACTGGATTAGTTTAAGTTTTTATTAGCATCATGTGCAAACATGATATTCAAAAATTTGTATTGACTGAAAATGTATCAAATGTTTCCTACCAGATCGCCACCAATCTTACGGGGTTGCCCATATCCGTCAAACATCTGGAGTTTCACGTGAATTGAATCCCCTAACTTCACAACCGGACTACCGTCAAGCCATATTTTAGAGTGAGTTGGGTCTACAATATCACGAACATCTCGTGGCAGTGGTTCGTGGAGGTATTTCTGTTCTGGCCAAAGCGTTCCTTCCGGTGCCGCTGGTATTTTCGTGCATTTTTCGTAATTTACTGTTTTTCTCTCATTTACTTTGTCTTTTGGCAATAATTTGCTGATACGAAATCTGCAGAAAAGAATAAATGATTTCTTTATATTTAGTTATTTTAATATAAAACAAAACCAACAACAAAAGATATACAACATAACTTCGACTTTGGTTTTGTTATGTATTTTCATAAGCTTTAATTTAGTTTTGTTTTGAACAACATTTCGAAACATAAAAACAATGCATATAACACAAGTTACATATTATTATAACCTCTCATAACATATGTGTTATCACGAGTATCGGTGTTGGGTTGTATTATGTGAAGACGAGGACAGAGAGATGTTGGATACGTCCATACTCGAGTGTTTAATCTCCCCAAACAAGTGGGTATGTAATCACGTGTGAGATATTGTCAATATTTATAATGTGCCGACGAGTGCTTAATACCCCCGGCGACAAGTGGGATGTTTTAAAGGAATGTAACAGTTGTAGAAATAAATCTATAAAATTTCAGTTTCAGTCACAAAAATACGTCGCCCTGTACGAAGTAAATCGGGAATGGATGTTAACGAACATGAGTCACGTGACGTTGTTATATCAAGCTAATGAAAACAAAACGAAAACATATCGATCTCTGGTATGTCGCTTCTTTGTGTACATCTACTTCTCCAGCTAGACGACTCTCGGACCTTTCAGACCTAGTCAAATCTGACGCTGACCTGTTTTAAAAGGACCACCCATATAATGATAAATAATAAGCTCATGTTCAATCTTATCATTTCAATTGTGAAATTACCGCAAGGTTGTAGTTTCGCACTTGTTTAAAAAAAAAACAGACAAATAGGATAACGATTAATGTGAAAGAAATAAATCTCTTAAATAATCTTTAATAGTGATGTATTAATAAATTCGGTTTGTTTGTTTTGGAGATAACGAGTAGTTCGGCTTGCTATAAATTTATCAACATCTAAGGCTTACGTTCATGTGTGTTCATTTTTCCTGGACCCTGGCTTAACCTCAAATTAGCACATAGCACGCAAAATATCAAAAATTCCCTGCGGGAGCCAGACATCAAACGTGTTTGCTGTTTAACAGTGCTGAACGCAGCCCACGTATCCTATTCAGACCAATAAACAACCGCATCGAGCTAGTTAAAGTGAATGTAAATATCCAATAAAAAAATTGGAAGATGAGTTTTATCTGAATTGTTCTTTCACTAGTCACATCTCAGGTTATTCCAGACTTTATTTAACACATCTTGAGTAATGTTGGACAAATAAATACCAACACATGTCAATATGATAATACCATATAAGTGTATGAGCTAATTAGTGGTCCAGTGGTTAAGGCCTTTGACTGCAAACTCAGGAGCCGTAGGTTCGACCCCCCGCTCCTCCAACTAAAAATACTTATCAATCTTTCAGCCTCATGTATCGGAGCTTAACACCGTGCATGCGAAAGAACCGAGGACGCTACAAAAGGGTCTTCTGTATCATCCTCCAACAATCTAAAATACTAATACTCTTCTGGAGGCGCCACGCGCCCATATGGGTAACCGGTAGCGACGACAAATAATCATCATTATCATCATGACTCACAGTTTAGCACACAACAATGAAAACAGTAGACAAAAGTAGTAGACAATAGAAGGCAATAGTAGACAAGCGTAGATAATAATAGGCGATAACAGTAGACAATAGTGGATGACAACAGTACAAAATAGTAGACAATAGTAGACAAATCAGCAGATATAGAATACAAATGTCACAACATACAATAGAAATAAAAACTATTAAATACAGATGAGCAGATATAGAATACAAATGTAACAGCATACAATAGAAATAAAAACTATTAAATACAGATGAGCAGATATAGAATACAAATGTAACACCATACACTGTCAATAAAAACTATTAACTACAAATTAGTAGATAAAGAATACAAATGCAACATCATTTAATAGAAATAAAAACTATTAAATACAAATGTGCAGATATAGAATACAAATGTAACAGCATACAATGGCAATAAAAACTATTAACTACAAATGAGTAGATAAAGAATACAAATGCAACATCATTTAATAGAAATAAAAACTATTAAATACAAATGTGCAGATATAGAATACAAATGTAACAGCATACAATGGCAATAAAAACTATTAACTACAAATAAGTAGATATAGAATACAAATGGAACATCATTTAATAGAAATAAAAACTATTAAATACAAGTGAGCAGATATAGAATACAAACGTAATAGCATACGATAACAATAAAAAACTAATAAATACAAATGAGCAGATATAAAATACAAATGTAACAGCATACAATAGAAATAAAAAAACTATCAAATACAAGTAAGCAGATATAGAATACAAATGTAACAGCATACAATAGAATTAAAAACTATTAAATACAAATGAGCAGATATAGAATACAAACGTAACTGCATACAATAAAAAATAAAAAAACAACAACTATTAAATACAAATAAGCAGATATAGAATACAAATGTAACAGCATACAATAGAAATAAAAAACTATTAAAAACAAATGAGTAGATATAGAATACAAATGTAACAGCATACAATGTCAATAAAAAATATTAAATACAAATGAGCAGATATAGAATAGAAATGTAACAGCATGCAATAGAAATAAAAATATTAAATACAAATGAGCAGATATAAATACCAATGTAACAGCATACAATGTCAATAAAAACTATTAAATACAAACGAGCAGATATAGAATACAAATGTAACAGCATACAATAGAAATAAAAATATTAAATACAAATGAGCAGATATTAAATACAAATGTAACAGCATACAATAGAAATAAAAAACTATCAAATACAAGTAAGCAGATATAGAATACAAATGTAACAGCATACAATAGAATTAAAAACTATTAAATACAAATGAGCAGATAAATAATACAAATGTAACAGTATACAATAGAAATAAAAAACTATCAAATACAAATGAGCAGATATAGAATACAAATGTAACAGTATACAATAGAAATAAAAAAAATACAAGTGAGTAGACATAGAATACAAATGTAACAGAATACAATGTCAATGAAAACTATTAAATACAAATGAGCAGATATAGAACTAATGTAACAGCATACAATGTCAATAAAAACTATTAAATATAAATGAACAGATATAGAATAAAAATGTAACAGCATACAATATCAATAAAAACTATTAATTACAAATGAGTAGATATATAATACAAATGTAACAGCATACAATCTCAAAAGAAACTATTAAATACAAGTGAGCAGATATAGAATACAAATGTAACAGCATACTATAGATATAAAAACTATTGAATATAAATGAGCACATATAGAACTAATGTAACAGCATACAATGTCAATAAAAACTATCAAATACAAATGAGCAGATATAGAATACAAATGTTACAGCATACAATTGAATTAAAAACTATTAAATACAAATGAGCAGATATAGAATACAAATGTAAAAGCATACAATGTCAATTAAAACTATTAAATACAAATGAGCAGATATAGAAAACAAATGTAACAGCATACAATAGAAATAAAAACTATTATATACAAATGAACAGATATAGAATACAAATGTTACAGCATACAATAGAATTAAAAACTATTAAATACAAATGATTAAATATAGAATACAGATGTAACAGCATACAATAGAAATAAAAAAAAACTATTAAATACCAATGAGCAGATATCAAATACAAATGTAACAGCATACAATAGAAGTAAAATCCATTAAATACAAATGAGTAGATATAGAAAACAAATGAAACAGCATACAATGTAAATAAAAACTATTAAATACAAATGAGCAGATATAGAATACAAATCTAACAGCATACAATAGAATTTAAAACTATTAAATACAGATGATAAGATATAGAATACAAATGTAACAACTTACAATAGAAGTAAAAACTATTAAATACAAATGAGCTGATATAGAATACAAATTATACAGCATACAAAGTCAAAGAAATATTAAATACAAATGAGCATATATAGAATACTATTGTAACAGCATACAATAAAAATAAAAACTATTACATACAAATGAGCAGATATAGAATACAAATGAAACAGCCTACAATAGATATAAAAACTATTACATACCAATGAACAGATATTGAATGCAAACGTAATAGCATACAATAGAAATAACAAAAAAAATAAATAGAAGTGAGTAGTTATAGAATACAAATGGAACAGCATACAATGTCAATAAAAAAAACTATCAAATACAAATGAGCAGATATAGAATACAAATGTAACAGCATACAATGTCAATAATAAACTATCAAATACAAATGAGCAGATATATAATACAAATGTAACAGCATACAATAAAAAAATAAAATACTATTAATTACAAATGATCAGATATAGAATTCAAATTTAACAGCATACAATAGATATAAAAACTATTAAATACAGATGAACAGATATAGAAAACAAATGTAACAGCATACAATGTCAATAAAATCTATTAAATAAAAATGAGCAGATATAAAATACAAATGTAACAGCATACATTAAAAAAATAAAAACTATTAATTACAAATGAGCAGATATAGAATACAAATGTAACAGCATACAATGTAAATATTGAATACTGCAACGTTTGACATGCCATAGTAGTATTGTTAATATGGACACATGGAACAATGTGAGCCAAAGAACTTTTGGAATCATTTTCTAATCAAGAAAAAAAAAATTAAATAGGGTCAATTTAAATGCAATAAATATTTTGCATCATTTGCTTCCTTCATTCAATATTTAAATAAAAATAGGACAAGATGAATAAAGTCTTTTCATACTGACCTGATATCTAACACGTCCTCCACGGTGAGCCAAGCGATGATTAAACATACACAAATCACAAGTAAACGAACATAGGTCAAAATGTTGTGTCTTAATACCATACAGTGTAAATAGTTCTTCCTTTCCATTGTATTTAATTTGAATTTAATACTTTACATCGATTGTGAAACAAGTTATCACAAATTAGACAAATCGCGCTACGTGAGTTCCTGTGTAAAACCGTACTAGGCACATGTGAACAAAGTGCCTTGTTCAAAACAGCACATTGACCTAATTTTATTTGCTTTAAAACAGAAAAACAACAATAAGTCCTCATGTGGATGGCCGTAATTATGATAACAAGTCCGTTAAGTCTTCAAGCTTCTATTCTTTATAATATTCCCATACATTCGGTATAAAACTTATAAAAACCAAGACCGCCACATGCAACATTCGGGTAGTCACTTTGATGGAGTCGCCATTGATCTGGCTATGAATGTAGTCGCTGCAGTATGGTTACATTAAAAGTAACTTTAATTATAATTAATATTCCTATAAAAATATTTTCGGTATAAAACCTATAAAACCCAAGACCGCAACATGCAACAAGGGTAGTCACTTTGAAAACACTGTCCTGGTTATGTGTATAGTCCGTGCGTATGGTTACACATTTGCACTTGTGCTGAGGTCGCGATAAGATGAAAAAATTATTACTCGTGGCTAGGATAAAATTATAGTAATATATGACAAAGTTACAATCTATATCGCCCGTGTGTATACATGAACGAAGCATATTACGATATGTATATATGTCAATATTCATCTTCAGCTATCATTGTCTGGTTATATATATTTAAGATATTATCAACAGTTTTTGTTTGTTTTATATATTTGTATTCAAGATGTTACAAACGGTTTTGTTAATATATAAAAAAACAGTTTCTTTTTTAATAAAATTATATTCAGCATATTATAAACCTTTTGTGTGATTTTATATATGAATATAGATTTTTATAATATAATATAAAATACATTGTAAACAGTTTTGATTTTTTTATCAAATTGTATTCAAGATATTATAAACAGTATTGTTATATATAAGATATATATTATAACAATAAAATAAAATAAACCCACCGTTTATACGTTTCTCGACTAATTGATTTCAAAGCAATTTACAGCACTTTAATGAGTGAAAAATATGAATTAACTGTCGTGATTAATGTATGGAATTAAAGTTATATATTCAAAAGGAAAATTGATTTGGGAATTAGTATAGCTCATCCTGGCCTTTTACTTTCATAATGGTTATGCCATGATTATCATCATCATCATCATCATCATCATCATCATCATCATCACCATCATCGTCGTCGTCGTCGTCATCGTCATTATCATCATAATCAGCATCATTGTCGCCGTTGCCGTATCATCATCATTAGCAGCAGCAGCAGCATCGTCGTCGTCGTCGTTGCCGTTATCATCCGCTGCAGCAGCATCAGCACCATATAATTATTGTTTATCATTTTTATCGTTATTTTAAGTAGTAGTATATTATAATGGTAATAAAAGTAACAATAATTATTTAATAATGATACTACTTCTACTTACGTAAACCACCGATATGCAGGTACTACTTTAAGTAACAAATACTTAAAATATATCCATAAACTGTTTCATAACATGTATCACGTGATATCTATTTTAGTTGCACTGCATGCGTGCATCATGTGTACTATAGTCATATAAAGAGAAACATTATATGTTTAATTTACAAATAAATAAATATTTAATATTGGATCTTGATTTTCCTAAAACTAGTGTTGCTAAATTTCCATGGATTAGTTTTCTATCATGTCTGCCGCACTTAACCATACGGCCTTGCGTAAATATTTGATCATTTACTTTAAAGGAAAATGCTTTGTTTCCTTTTAAGTAAATTATCAAATATTTACATTACGAGATTTCGTCATGTGTGCAAATTTTTCGTTATTATATTTGCTTACAATGTTAATTCTTTTATTATTCTATACCTGTAAGTGTATAGCCAATCACCTACTCCAGATGTTACCAAGTGATCGTACAATATGTAGAAGTTTATTGGATTCAATAACTTTTATATTGTACAGTTCGAAATTCAAGACGGCGACTAAAATAGGAAATTACAATTCAGTAGACATAATACCACCATTGGAGAAAGGAATTGCTTCCATGGGGTAGTCGCATAATGGCAGTGATAAATAATCCTTGTTTCTTCTTCTTTAAAAATGAATTTTCCTTATTTCAATGCTCATATTTTTATTAGAATGGCATTATTGAACATTTTGACAGCATTGTCCTGTTCGAATTGTGAATTTAGAAAATACAATTGATGCTTGAAAATTGGGGTATGAATGCATGATTTCGGAAGTCTACTTTCACTTTGTCAACAGTGTACAAACTGAGCAGGAAAAAAATCGCTTATGTACATGACCCTTACTTTTCATCATATTTTGAAAGTGCAGAGGTTTATTTATTTAAAAGAGTCTTGATTTTTCTTTACTTGTCCGTATTGTGGAGCAAACCATATTGGACGATACATATATATATATCCAATATATTCTTATATTGTACAAAACATTGTAAAGTTCCTTATATTAGTGTATACTTATAATGTTAATGTTTTATATTATTTACTTGCACTATTTATGTTTCATAATGTATATTTACGATATTAATGGTTTTATATGGTATAATTACAATGTTAATGTTTTTATATTGTAGACTTATAATGTTAATGTTTTTTATATTATTTACTTACACTATAATTAATGTTTTATGATGTATATTTACGATATTAATGGTTTTATATTGTATAATTACAATGTTAATATTTTTAAACTATTAACTTACATTATAAAGGTTTTATAATGTATATTTACGATATAAATGGTTTTATATTGTATAATTACAATGCTAATGTTTTATAATGTATACTTACAATGCTTATGTTTTTGTATTGTATGCTTGCAATGTTAAAGTTTTTATATTGTACGGTTACAATTTAAAGTTTTTTATATTATTTACTTAAACTATTAATGTTTTATAATGTATATTTACCATATAAATGGTTATATATTGTATAATTACAACGTTAAAGTTTTTATATTGTATGCTGGCAATGTTAACGTTTTTTATATTGTATAATTACAATGTTAATGTTTTTATATTGTAAAATTACAATGTTTAAGTTTTTATATAGTATGCTTACAATGTTAACGTTTTTAAATTGTATGTTTACACTGTCAAAGATTTTGTATTGTATTCTTACAATGTAAAAGTTTTTATACTGTATTCTTACAATGTAAAAGTTTTAATAGTGTGTACTTACAATGTTTTTATATTGTAACTTACATTGGTAATGTTTTTATATTGTATACTTACAATGCTTATGTTTTTATATTGTATACTTACAATGTTTTTATATTGTAACTTACATTGGTAATGTTTTTATATTGATGTGTTGAGATTTTAAATCTAAAATTTAAAAAATCGCTGCTGAATGTATCATTAATATAGTTTTAAATTCTATTTCATTCAATAACAATTAAAATGTTCACTGATCATTGTTTTATAAATAATGAAAATGCATTTTAATATAATAACCAACACATTACAGGTCGAACGTGGCTTCAAGTTTGATAATGGTTTAGGAAATCTCAGTAGAGTTACCGCCTTTCAGAAAGTATTTGATATTTACCATTCATCCCCTTACAAACGCAGAACAGCTTTACACAATTTGGTTCAAAGGATGTAAATCTGACATTTAACTTTTATGTTACGGTGATTATCGCTGGTTAACTAACGAAATATCAGTATATGATAACACGCTTATATTGTTATAAAGACATGGTGAACATTAAAACGCTAAGAAATGTGCTCGAAGCTTGAATGATGCATAAAGGTAGTTTGTCCGAGGTTGGGGTCGTGGGGAAGGGAGTGCCTTACATTTCTAAAAAAAAAAAAAAAGACGAAATTAAAAATTACATGTAATATGAAGCATTTTTTCATTGATTATATTTAAATTAATCATCGAAAGCATGATCTTTTTGCATTATCATTCCCGCGAAAACAGTTATCCAAAGAGACAGCATTTTCCATTTGAACCGAAAAAGCAATTATTTTTTTGCATACCAAACACATTCATTACATCTATTTTAACTTAAAGTATTAAAATGTACCACGATGGTTTAAAAGGCGAGTTAAATATACTACGGCATATGTGCTTATACGTCACGTCATAAATTGCTCTAACGTATGTGTTGTAATGAGCCAAATATTTGTGTCGTTGTGCATTTCATATTCGTGTTGTGGTACACTAAACATGATCAGACAGTGAGAAATTTGTATTTATTGGAAATATAAACTCTTATCAGCTATTGGCATTTGAGGAGAGCATATCTGATAATAGATCAAGGCAACATTAGCAAGACACATTTTTCTATTTGTATACACATATTATACAGCGTTTTGAGTAATCAGTAAAATGATACCAAGTGTATAAATGTAAACATCAAAGATGGCTGCCATCGATAACTTAAATGGAATGTGATGGCATTTAACAAAAAGTAATTTGTCTGCAGTCAGACAAACGCTTCTCTATGTTAAATCTCCCCATGACCGATCGATTGCAAAGACTCTGTTAAAACGCTAACAACTATTCGCCATTTTCCGTACGTCGATGGCGGTCATTATAAATGACATTAAAAACAATATGTTAATATTACGTCAATATTTACGCTAGATACATGCGTTGTGTATACCACGTTTTAAAGGGGGTATTCAGGAACGATTACTACAAATGTTTTGAAAAATAAATGAAATTTTTAAAATGGCATCTCATAAGCATAAATAATTTTTTAAAAATCCGAATGGTTAAGTATATCAAACTCTTTAAAACATGATAAAATCAATACTCCAATCAGAGTGATAAACTTGAAACTTAATCCAAACTCTTAAAATTGACAACACTTGAATACTGCTTGACTACCTTCACACCGCCATAAGGATATTTTTACAACGCGTCAAACTGTATGACGGATCGAATAGAACTAAAAATGATATCGCTTAACTCATTAAATACATCACATTTTTTAAGCGGGAAATCTATGTTAATCTTACTTACGCACGTAGCCCAAGCTAAGAGATCCTATTTTATATTATTTTGGCATGTTTAAAACATATCATTTTGGCAATAGGGGTCATTGAGTGTATATAGGCATGATCAACTGAAAAAAAATGTTTAAGCAAATTTAAAAAATAATAAAATACAAATATACTTCCTTAAACATGCTCATCGATAGCAATGTCATTCATGATTTTCCCGCTAAAAACTGATATAAAACATATCACATACTGTACAAGCAAAGGCAATACACTTACACAGTACTGTAATTTATGGCCGATGCAATGATACACACACATTATAGGACATATGAATACATCATAGAACTGTTCTTGTTGCTTGCTAAACAGCATACCCAATGGTTTGTTTCTAATAAGGTCACTAGGTCATGACCTCATTAAGTAGAATATCGTTTTAACAGGATCTAGTGAGACGTGCTAAGTGTTGTATGTTCAATTGACCTTCATTAATAGCTAAAAAAATCAGTGTATATTCAATATTATTATATATTTAACAAATGAGAATAAGAATACCGCGCACGCGTATTTCAACTTCCTATACAAATGTCAGTACTTACAAACAGTATTCACGTGGTGAACCTCAAAAATGTATTTCTTAATATAGGTTTGTTTACAAATATATATATATATCAATTCCAACCACTTCTACTGATGCATAACAGGTCAGGGTAAATAAGCGACTGCGCATGTCTGACATTATAGATGTTCCGGAGGAGTATAAAAGCTGCTTCGAAATGTTAACATATAAATTATTTATTCATCTAATTACCTAATGGTTTGTTAAAACACAACAAAGAAATCATAGACTTTAAACTTCAGTTGTGCCGCGTTGCATGGTTTCAAGTATTGATATCATGACTTTTCGCGTTTATGCGATATTGTGTCTAGCTTCATTTTATAGTTTTACATATTAAGTTTTCATCACAAGGGACACATAGCACCATTTTTTAATAATTTCGAATTAGTGCGTAAAACATGGATGGAAAAACGTTAGCTTGGTATGGAGAGTTGTCAATAATTAGTTTCATACACTGGAAGTGCGAGTTGTAGTAAAATGTAAACACATCTTTGTGGATTAATGAAAGTTTCGTGCTATTGATAAAATCATGTTAGTGTTAAGACACGTGTGCGTGTTGCAATTGATTATTTAGTGTTACGGAAAGGCAATGCATGATCTTCAAGCACAATTGTTGGATAGATACGATTGTAATGTTGTTCCAAAGCAAAACAACAGCTCACCGTTTAAGGTTACAGTCGGTTTATTTCCGCTAAAGATTACACGTTTTAATGAAAAAGACGAAATATTGTCTACTCGATCCTTCATGAAAGTTAATTGGATTGACAGCAACTTAGCTTGGGATCCGGACAATTTTGAAAATATTACAAAGACATTTGTAAAACAAAAACAAATTTGGTTACCGGATTTGATGGTTCATAATTCTCTAGAAAAGAAAATGCAAATTGGAGAAGACGATTTAAATATTGTGGTAGAAAACGATGGTAATGTATTTTGGGAACCATTGCTTACCCTTAATACAATATGTGAGATCAACACAAGATACTTTCCATTCGATGTTCAGAACTGCACCATAACTGTTATCACTTGGATGCATACTACGGAATCGGTGGAGCTGAAACTTGCTGAAACAACACTTAATTTGAATGCTTACTTTCCAAACGAACACTGGGAGTTAATCAATTCATCTGCCGAGCATTATGTCAACATGATTTATTGTATTTCACGAGTTGACTTCCAGATGTGGTTAAAACGTCAGAGTGACTATTTGATTATATCTGTCATAGTTCCAGTTGTCTTGGTGTCGATCATGAATTGTTGCATTTTCTTGTTGCCACCGCTGTCTGGGGAAAGGGCCAGTTTCAGTGTCACGGTGTTTCTGTCCAATATGGTACTCATGACCTTTGTAACGGACAACCTACCAAAATCTTCTCGAAATTTGTCAATCTTTGTACTATATATCGCGCTTATGTTGTTACTGGCGTTCTTCACAGTGTTCAGTTCTGTCGTCAGTATTTTGTTAAGCAAGAAACAAGTATACGGAAATGGCGATGAAGTCGATGATAAAGACACTAAGCCTTGTGAATGCTTACTTCAATTTCAAAATGAAGGCAGACTTATCAATCATCCAAGTCCTTGTCATGGGAGAAGACAAAGCAAGGAACACACTTGTTCGTTCGTGAGGGAGGCGATGTCAACTGCGGACTTAGTATTGTTCATCAGCGTGTCTACCGTAACAGTTACCGCAACTGTCTCTGTTTTGTGCTACCTTGCTTATGGGCAATAGTAGTATATGTACTATCAGACACAAAGGGATACTTATCAAAGAATATGCATGGTCCATATATCAGATATCAATACACAGTTAAATATATGTTTCGTTCTGTGTAAAATAAGTTGAAGGATTTCGACGGTAAAACAATCCACATACAAAAGTTTACAAATAACGTTTGCTTCGGATACAAGAAAGACATGAGTATAAAACTTGTTTACCAATATCTATTCCTACCACATCTACTGAAAACTGATGCATAACTTGTCAAGGTGAAAATGTTATAATCATTAGCCATTGCGAGTGTCAAAAATGATATGGAAAGATTATGGAGGAGAATAAAAGCCGCCTCGAAATGTTAACATATAAATTATTTATCCAACCAATTACTCAATGACATATTAAAACAAAAAAACGAAGTCACTGACTTCAGTTGTGTCGAGTTGCATGGTTGCGGTTATTGATCATATGACTTTCGCATTTAGGTGATATTGAATCCTGTTGTATGTTGTAGCTTTAGCTTGTATTGGAGTGTCGTCAATAATGGAAGTTTGTGTTGAAGTAAAAATATAAACGAACACATCTCTGTGGATTAGAGAAGGGTTCGTGCGAAGAGTAACATCATGTTTGTGTTGAAAAACATGTTCGTGTTGCAATTGATTGTCTTGAGTTACGGAAAGGCAGTTCATGATCTTCAAACAACATTGTTGGATAAGTACAATTGTAATGTTGTTCCAAAGCAAAACAACAGTTCACCGATAAAGGTTGCAGTCACTTTATACCTGATGAAGATTACACATTTCAATGAAAAAGACGAAATATTGTCTTCTAAATCCTTCATAGAAGTTAATTGGATTGATAGCAACTTAGTATGGGATTCGGAAAATTTTGAAAATATTACAAAGATATTTGTAAAACAAAAACAAATTTGGTTACCGGATTTGATGGTTCTTAATGCTTTAGAAAAGAAAATGCAAATTGGAGAAGACGATTTAAATATTGTGGTAGAAAGCGATGGTAATTTATTTTGGGAACCATTGCTTAACCTAAATACAATATGTGAGATCAACACAAGATACTTTCCATTCGATGTTCAGAATTGTACCATAAGTGTAACCACTTGGATGCATACAACGAAATCGGTAGAGCTGAAACTTGCTGAAACAAAAGTTAGCTTGAATGCTTACTTTCCTAACGTACAGTGGGAGTTAATCAATTCATCTGCCGAGCATTATGTCAACAAGCATAGTAACATTTCACGACTGGACTTCCATATGTTGCTAAAACGGCAAAGTAACTATTTGATTATATCTGTCATATTTCCAGTTGTCTTGGTGTCGATCATGAACTGTTGCATCTTCTTGTTGCCACCGCTGTCTGGGGAAAGAGCCAGTTTCAGTGTCACGGTGTTTCTCTCCAATATGGTACTCTTGACCTTTGTAACGGACAACCTACCAAAATCTTCTCGAAATTTGTCAATCTTTGTACTATATATCACGCTGATGTTGTTACTGGCGTTCTTCACAGTGTTCAGTTCTGTCGTCAGTATTCTGTTAAGCAAGAAAATTGAGACTGAAGATGACGATGAAGACGACAATAAAGAAATCAAGCCTTGTGAATGCGTACACCAGCCTCATAATAAAGACGGACTTATCAATAATTCAAGTCCGTGTCAATGGAGAAGAAAAATCAGTGAGCACAGTTGTTCGTTCGTGAGGAAGGCGATGTCAACTGCGGACTTAGTATTGTTTATCAGCGTGTCTACCATAACAGTTACCACAACTATCTCTGTTTTGTGCTCCCTATCTGGACATGAGTAAAACATGTACTATCAGACAAAATTATACTTATTATAGTACTGCAAGGTCCATATATCAGGTCTCACCACACAGTTGAATTGTGCTTTTTGTTTTATATAAAATAAAGTTTAGGGTTTCTACGGTAAATAAAAATATTTCGCTAGTAGGAATGTATCCGCACATAAAATGCAATATGTCTGGTGGGTTGGCCAACTTGTATTTTTTAAAGACGGTGACAACCCTAAATGTTTTTAAAAATAACTCCCCAAATGCTAAAAAAAAACACCCATCTGTTAAAATCCTGTAAGTCACATTTTAACACCAGTGCAGTGCAGTACATGCTATGTCAACATTTGCTCTAGTTATCTGCAACAGAAAGTTACAGCCGCTATGAACCATTTTGAAACTATTTCTAACCAAATTACAAATTACTTTTTTTGAAGCGCAAGAAACATTACCGTCACAAAAAGGGCCACAGGTGTGCAGTGATACGTAAAGATAGACACACACAGGGTCTATCAAAATACATGCATAACCATTATAAATAGAAAAAACAGTGGATACTTCCAATTTGATAATGTAGACATATCTACAGTTTTTACTCTAACTAAAGACAAATGTTAAACTGTCACCAACAAATGTTCTGCTCTTAACGTATGATGAACATAAACCATAGACATTTATTTTAAGTCCAAAAAATGACATAAGAACATTCTTGAACTACTAAAAAATTGAACATTGTTAAATGATTTACTTTTTTTTGCTCAATTATTCTATGAATAGGTTGCGCATTTGTGGACACCCATTCGTCGGCTTCGACGTTTCTAGTGCCATTGCCGTCGTACTAGTAGATGTTTGCACGTGCTTATATATCATTAACCACTTGTTACATTCGTATATAACGTTACACTTCTTCATCGTGAATTTGCCATATGGTATAACTTATATACGTATCTCCGGAATGATTTTGTATATATTTACTGAATATTATCTCGACAAAGACATTTGGTTACGGTTTTGTACGTCAGCTAATATCTCACCTACCATATTGTACGCTTATCAAATTTTATACATGTACGTTTCTCTGAGTAATAAATATCTCTTCTTATCGACTTAGCCATTTTGGTTAAATGTGTGCATGCAATGTAAGCTAGTTAATCATTTGAAGAGGATTTCCACGGTAAAAAAAATCCACATATTATTTTTTTCATAGCAGGAATGTATACATGCATAAAGATTCACAATAACTGGTAGGTTGACAAGCTTTCTTTTAAAAAGAGGATGCAAGAACACTCTAGGATTTTTTTTAAAAAGAAATCCTCAAATGCTTATACATACAAGCGTATGTTGAAATCATATAGAAGTCACCTTTTTAACATCAGTGATGTCTTGTTGGAGTAAACGCTATGCCGCATTTTGCTCTAGTCTTCTTCAGCAAGAAATCACAACCACTATGAAACATTGTAAAATATTACAAAACCATATGCATTTTTTTAAACGTAATAATAATGTTTCCGTGGGAAAAGAGAGCGTTACTTTGTAATGAGACGTGTAATGTTAATTTATTACCTGATTCTCCGTTTATAACTCGTTTAAGATGTTATTTTTTTTTCAAGTGAATCGAACCCACGACATCGGGAGGTTTGGGACACCATGTTTAAAACACATTAGGCATAATATCTGTAATATATAATTTACAATTAAATTGAGCACCATACACCACACACCACAGCATTGGACGCATTCTTAAAATTCCTGGCGAAACACCTACCTAACAGAATCGAGCGCGCTTGCAAGCACTCACGTAGGCACCTACGTACAGAAACAGTGCACTCGGAATCTCTGAGCGCTCGCCTTATTGAACGCACCTTTGCAGGTATTAATAGTAAATGTAGAATATATTTTCGGTATACGGTTAAAACATGCATTTCACACAGTGTTGTGGACTATTACTGATGTTTAATTTTTATTTTACATCATTCAGTTCAGTTACGTTATGATTTCTCTGGAGGCTGTTTTGATGGAAATACCACCTCAGATAACTGACATGGTGTCTGGTTATAATGTGTTAACAAAAAGTTCATATTCTGCCATTATTGAGTTAGATCAATTATTTATACGTGTTTTTCTCATAGGAAATTCATTTAATGGAAGTAGTCAAGCCATTCTTTAATGAATATGTAATTCATATTATGTCATTTATTTCCGAAATATGAAAACAAAGTAAGTGCATACTGATAGACCATATGCATAAGTTGAGGTTTAAAACTCATAGTTTTTATGATGACATGTTGCGCGCGCATGCTCTTACCGACTTGCCCGAACAGATACATTGCGTCTATTGGTGGTTATTTTGAGACGATATGTCATTTAATAACTGACGGAAACATATATGCGCGGTATTTCCGCTTCTTTGTAGAGGAGACCTGATAAATAAATAGTAAATGTACCATGTTCCTTAGTTATGTGATAAAAAGAATCTTTCATTCTTGCTCATTTGTTATTTAATTTATTAAACTCGTTCGCAAAGATGATATAGTGCTCGGCTAACCCGATTATTAAAGGAGATATAGCATTCCGGGGACATAGCCTCCAAAAGCAGTAAAAATGTCAACGGTGCATTGGATATTCGTAATTAGTAGTACAACAAAAACATGCAAGAAAGAAAAAGAAAGTGTGACTGCTTTAACACTATAACAAGTAGTGTGCCAATTTGTATATGTAGAACATAATACGAAACAGTAAGGACATGTAAAAATTATATATATACATGTATATATTTTTTGAATGGGGTTTAAAGCCATTTTCAAAACATTTCAGGTTATGTATGGCATATCCAGTTTTACTGGTGGAGGAAGACCTCAGACTGAGTAGAACCACCATTCTTTCGCAAGTTACTAGAATACTTTCTTAAATAAAGTTTTTGGAGCGAGCGGGAACCGAACCTACGACCTTAGCTATAGTTTATAAAGTTAACAGTTTGTAGGGGGCCTAAATCATGACACAGTACTTAAATATACAGTACCATTAATAATATAACCGTTATTATAGACAAATAAACTTAGCAATTAGCGACCGAACTCTATATAAGGGCCAATTAAGAAATTGACTCTGGGCGCCGTCATATTGAAACGTCACAATCACGGGTTAAAACACAGCATTCAGGTGTAACCCCACCATTGATTTTTGTTCTTTATACTATAGTAAATAATAAAAGTTTGAAGGCTTGTCATTCATAAAGAATCCCAAATGAAAGAAGTGAAACCTACATTTTACTGTTTGTCAACCTCTGCACTATCAAAATATGATGAGAAAAGTATGGGTCATGTGTCATATAAGAGATTTTTTTTCTGCATAAGTGTGTACACTGGCGACAAAGTGAAAGTAGACTTCCGAAATCATGTATTCATACCCCAATTTCATAGCATCAATTTGTTTTTCTAAATTCACAATTCAAACATGACAATGCTATCAAAATGTTCAAAATACATCAATAATGTCATCCAAATAAAAAAAAATGAGCATTAAAATAAGGAAAATGCATTTTTAAAGAAGAAGAAATGAGGATTATTTATAACCGCCATCATGCGACTACCCCACGGAAGCACTCCCTTTTTGCAATGGTGGTACTATGCCTTCGCCACATGGAGGTCGCCATTGCTTTTCTTAACAGTGCATTATGGGAATGTATAAACCGGTATTGATATTTAAACCTGGTCATGTTCCGGCTGTTCCGACCACTTTCCGGCTTAAAGAAAAGTTTAAGTACGGTATGTGTGATCATCGACGTTTTAATGTTCTAATTGAGATCATTATGAATTGTTCTTTGCATATTTAATCAGTGACTAATGAAAATGCCTTAAATCAAGGACTTTTCTAAAATCTTGCTTAAATAAGGTCTTGAAACTTATCTTTTTTGACAATTTATCGCCGTTTCTGACAGATTCCTACCGAGTAAATGTTAATAATTTTCAAATAACCATGAATGTTCTCAATTATTATAATATGCTGAACCCATAACAATGGAAAAAATAACAAAATTAAAAAGCTTTATTTTACTCAACAGAAATATAAAGATGGTTTGCCGGTGTGACATATTTTCAGCATGTCGTCAGAATCAGATATATTGCCGAACATGCGCAAGTTTTGGAAAAACAGTAATTTTTAACTGTTAATTTTCAAAAACATTATATCCACAAATAAAATTAATTTAAAATATGTATTCGAATTATTTAAAATATATTATGATCATAGTAGAAAATTGTATAGGGTATAGCAGTAAGAACGTTAGACAATATATAAAGTACAATTCTTTTTAAATATATAAATGGCAATACACAATAATAGAGTTCAGTACATTAAAACATCAAAGTAACTACCAGGCACACCTGCAGCCGAGAATTCGCTGTGTCAGCTGGAACTGTGTCGGAATTTGATATCACCAATGTATTTAGTATCCTGTACAAGAAACCAAACTTACACATTCATTCACTTTGATTGTCACATCTTTTATAAGACCTAACCATTGAATGCTTTTTAAAAGCAGCCAACTTGTTTCAGTTGTGTACAGACAGACGTCAACTATTTGCACGTCTCACATGTTTGATAATGTTTTACTTCATTCATTGAATTATTGCTGGAATAAGTTAAAAATTGATTGCTTTACGGGTCGATTTTTTTTGTTTGTTTTTTCGTTATAACAGCTGTTTTAAAATTCTGCAAACACTGACATTTTTAAATTGTGTTCGCATTGCCTGGTTTAAAAGTCCTTCGGGAAACGTGTAACTAGTGTTTACGATGGTTGCCGATAACTAGCATATTCATTACGGAGAGTAACGAATGTCGACGGTTTTCACTTTAGTATGCCAAGTTATGAAAATGGGAGAATAAAACATAATACGCAATACCCGGTGTTTTGCAATATCCGATTTCGATAAAAACGGTAAGAAATCAAAGTAGAATTGAAGGGATTTAACACGAGTTTCTAACGTTATATCCGTTATTAGTTGTAAACGATCTGGTTTTAAATGAAGTGGCCTGTAGATATCATTGAATATAAGTATCATATTGGACCACTCGCACCAAAGCATTGGTAAAATAAACCTTATTACACAAATTGTTACAAATACATTTGCCCTTATCAATTACAATGAAAAGAAAATTATCAGTTGACCTACATATTTTATTCGACCTTCGTTGCTTAATAACATACCTGTAACACTCACGTCATTGTCAAAATAGCAAAACTGCCAGTCTATTTTTGTTGTAGGACTTTATTTAAGTATGACTAGGTAAAGTTATAATCATTGACCAATCAATTTAAACTTAGTAAATAAAAAAAAACGACTTTAAAAATAATTCATGGAAGGAAGTAAACACTTAATTATGTTTTGTAAATAGTTAACGTTTGTCTGTACAAAATCGAATAAGCTAATTTCAATCGAACTGATGTTGATACTTGAATATGGTTAAATTGTGATTATGAAGTAACTGACCAATCAACGTGCTCGAATGTGTTTTTTCCAACATTGCTATTTAGCGGACCCAATCAGGAGAGCTGGGCCGTATTACAGTACAACAGTCAACAATGTACAGTTTAAACCACCAAGAATACGTATTGGTAGCAAAATAAGCGAAACTTTTGTATAGACAAGAAAGGGTAATGTAAACAGCAGCAGGATGTATAGTATTAAAAAACCCAACAGAACAAATATGAAATACATGCCTGGCAGAGCAACTGGGGGGCGGGGGGGGGGGGGGTGTTTAACGTCATTCTCAATAATTAACAGTTATATATTAATTTATATATTTATATATGTATTGCTGGAGTACGATGTCAGATGCACAAACTACAATCTAAGTAAAGCCATCGTTTCTCCACATGTACAGTGTAACAGTTACTGGTAAACTATTTATATAACGTTTAATACTAAGCTGGGCTTAAGTCCACGGCATTAGTTAGTCTGTAGAGCGGACTCAGCTCTCTCGGTTGGGTCCGTTGAAACAAATTGGGAAAGTCACATTTGAACACGTTGGAATGACGTCACGGTTTAGTAAGCGTTCTGATGCTATGAATTATGGGACAGGCCAAAGAATTCCCTGCTGTTTCATTGGCGGTTAATAGACCGGATTCAGGAGATATAAGGTTCTGGGGTAAACCTTAGTGGTGGTAGATAATGATCGGAATAAAACGCCTTACTACTTGACGAATGAGAGTTCTAGAAAATGAGAAAAGGAGAGTGGTCGTGAGGATATATATAACGAATTTATCCAGGTAAAAATTCCGTTATGTTCACTCTTCTGGAAACGTAAAGGGAATGACAAAAGACTGATCTATACGGCATACAGTAATACTAAACGCAGACACACTGGCGAGTGACCATGCAGTGCATGCCATCTTATTGGCATATGTATAAAGTGCATGAGAGAATTGCGCATGCCGGTCGGTAATGATAACAGTGATCACATAATGTTTGTGGTTAAGTCTGATATAGAAGTTCATTTTCTACATTGACAAATGACAAGCAATTGAATTCAAGTGTTATCAATAAAAAAAATGTAAATTTGAAAATGTATGCACTAAATAAATTACAATTTGGTTTTTGAAGTACCATTTGCTGTATGTTGTAAACGACGTCATCCACTTGAGCTCAAAATCCGGACATGGCATACATGCCAGATACTTGTTTATGTTAAATGAGCCACTAAATATTATTATCAACAGATCCGGGTTCACTTAATGTTTTTTATAGGAGTGCAAACACATAAACACAGAAATAAAGATTATATTGTTCTCCCATTTCTGCTTGTAGAAGATACGGATTTTCCCCATTGAGGAAACCACTTCATCTTTCATGTCACTTGATAGCTTTTTCACATGACCTGACAAAAATTTAGGACTAGATCAAGTTTTGTAATCTTTTTTCTTATTTCTTATCCATAAATCGTTATCATATTATATTTTAACTTTCAAACCTTAACAACTATTTAAAAAATAAACATAGACCAGTTTAATGTAACATACATGTATATAAAAATGAATTACGTTCCATATCAAATTTTCAGTCGTACATCACCGGACAAAGAATGGTTACACATTATCGTTACATTTCTAGAACCTGATTTCCCCCAGATCAGGTCTATTAACCACCAATGAAACCGGGAATTCTATGTCTGTCCCACAATTCATAACAGTTGAACGCTTACTAAACTGTGACATCATCAAACTTTCAGCTGAAGAAACTGACCAATCAGCGTGTTCAAATACGGCTTTCCCAACATTGCTATTTAACGGACCCAATCGGGACAACTGGGTCCATTCTACAGACAATTACATTAATAATCGAATAAAATTGGTGAATAAAATGAAAATACAAAAAGAAAAAGAAAAATGTTTAATTCCTTTAGCACCTTTGTCCGCTATATTGTATTTTCAGTTTAGCCCTTGCGAATGTCGAACTAAATATCAATAGATAATATACTATAAACCTTTATTGTTACATGATTGTATAAAGTTTATTTCAATTTTAAATGGCAAATGTTTAAATAGTTACAAAGTACGTTAAGTCTGTACTTTTAAAAATGAGATGAACCCGCAACAAGACTTGGTTATACGTAGGACTTTAGAAACTTTAAAATTGGCAAACACGTGCATGCATTTTTTATGTTTTGCAACAAGCTGATAACATTTTATGATCTTTACGTGATATACTGCATAAATTGTCTTGTTATTTATTTCTTTTATCAAAATGTTTTATCGTTCTACCTCATTACAAAGCTTCTGATTGGACCGTTTTGGAGGTTGTTAAAGTGTAAATAACAACTAGTTATCTCCAGTTTTCAACACAAGTAAGAATTACAGAGGACTGCGAGGAAGATGTCGAACAAAATGAACGAAAACTGCGCAGCTAAAAGAGAAAGACAGAGCTCAACAAGAAAGGTAGCATTTTAAAATATTAATTAATTATGACATTGCGTTCATTCGTGCTTTAGTCTCACTAATTGAGGTTGATATATAGCAATAAGACCGGTTTAAGTGTTTATTAGTAGTGAATATTGATATTTTTTAATTTAATTATTAATTAATTTAAAATAATTTCTTTTTTTTTCGTACTAATGAAAGTGAAATCAGGATGAAGGCAAAGGATTAGAGGGGTTGAGAGAGATATATATCAAAACGTTAGTTAAATTACAAACATTGTATTAATATTTAGTGTGTGCTTCTAGATATCCAGGAGAAACCAATAACTTACAACAGTTTTGATGACAACAGTAATGCTATACATGTGTTTTGGCGGAACCAGGGCTTAAAGGCCTTTAAAGGTATGGTTGTATCATTCAGCTTAGGAAGACGTTTTCAGTAGTAATTTTAGTGCTATTTAATTATATAACGAATAACAATTTCATAATGTATCTTTTTACAGAAAAGTGTATTGTGATGAAGGCTCGTCTTGTTAATTTTCACAAACCAAAACTATCGTAATGTAACTGAATGTATTATAGCAATGAAACATCGAAAGTAATGTTTTACAGTACATGTATTTCATAATTTGACAAATTGAGTAGTACGAACTTTTAATACACTGGTGTCAATAAATATTCCGAACATAATGTATGATAATTATATTATATCTATTTGTTGTACTTACAGAAGTCGTGGGTCTCATTTACCAACGAGGACGGCTCCAGATTTAGACAAAAGATTAACGGTTAGTGAATCCGAACAATACGTCCTGGTGAATGGAATATTCGACACGTTGATCGATTTCAAGCGAGTAAGTTAACATTTTTAAATATTTAAACATATTTTTTCAAGTATTAAGTAAGGCATTGTCCACGGCAAAAAGTTCAGTGAATGCTCACTAATAGGTCTCTCATCTGGCCATAGACTGAACATTGGATTTAATATTCAGGGAGACAAACACATTTATTTCGGTTATTTCAGTAAATAAATCATAAAGATTACAAAGAAAAATAAACATTTCGTGAAACTAAATTTTGCTAAAGGTCCTATTGGTATACTTACATGAATATACTCAAAGAAGCTTTTCTACCAAATGTTGAAGTATTCAGTAATGTTTCGCCACCGTTAATGTGATGACGCTTCCTTAGCCGGTTTGTTATAGGATTAAATTCTTTTTTTCTGTTTTTTTCTGCATGTGTAAAGAATGTCGAATCATGCACAAATCAAATAAAGTCCAAAGGACTTTATGTCAGATTTGTGCGTGATTCGCCATTCTTTACACATGTATAAAAACCAGAACAAAATGAATTTAATCCTTATAATTCGAATCCTGATGATTATATTTAATTTGAGACTCCTCAATTGAATGGAAAAACAAAACAAAAATAACTATACGCTGCAAAGTTAACGCGTAAGAACACATCACCTCTGTCCTGGTTGACATCAAATTCTCTAGATCTAACATCCAATAATATCGTAACGGCTACTATTTCCATTATCATATGAACGCTGTATCATAAGTTGGTTTATTGTAAAATGACGAAATATTTTGAGGTAAAAAAATTAAACACCCGCCTTTTTTCTCTCGATTTAGACAAATAAAAAAATCAATAACTCCAGGAAATACCCACACAGTGTAGACGCTGACGTCATTGTTTAGTTGGTCTGTGGAAATGTTTGTCAACAGCTAGCATTCACGTTCGGTAAACATCGTGTTCAATTGTACATAATACATCTCAAATCTGAACATTTTGTGACCTAATTCATTGTTTCTGGTCTGTTTGTGGCGCCCGGTTAAATCGTTGAACCAAAGATTTCTATAAAACTATAAACCGAATAACAGCTAGGACTAGAGCTGACATTTGTTTTTGTTGTATTTTATTATTAAGATAAACGTGGAACCGTCGCGCACGTCATTTAAGTTCGTGTATTGTTAAACCGACCATCAAAATGTCGATGGTTCTTTGTTTACGCGAGAAACGTAAAAGTAGTCCGGCTCCAGCGTTTTATCGAAAAATAGAAGTCTTTAAAAATACTTATATGATAATGAGACTAGAATTATTGTTGAATAGACACGCTTTCCTATGTTGCTTGTAATGTATGATAGCATTCCCTTTGCAGTTGCCAGAACTGCCAACGTCGTTGGTGCGTTAATGTAACTGCCGTACTCCTCATGCCAGATTGCAAACAGCTAAGGGCCTTGTACGTTAAGCACATTTATATCCGATAACACCTTGCGTTATTATCCTTTTATTTATTGCAATTATAGTTCTACTTCGGATTGATATTCAACCAGTTTATTCGAATCCACATGCGCGGCAGGTGTAATTGAATAAATAAGATTGTGTAATGTTAACTCAGGCATGACGAGCATATAGTTCAATCATTATTGATTGGATAGCGGTAAAATGATGTTTTGTGGTCGAATATAAGACTTTTGATTGGAAATTTGCAAAAGATAAATGCATTGTTCTCGTAGTATGCAAAATGTGCATGGTGGGCTAATACTTTTGTCAGTATACACATTCATTTTAGTGAAATATTTTATCATGAAATTGGTAATTGTTTTATGTGATCTTTAAACTATAATAACCGCAATGAATAATCTTCCTCAAAATTATGCTCATTTTCGATCCAAAACCAGTTAACAGAAATATTGGTGAGTATACACATTAATCTAAAACATTTTCGTCAAGCATATATTACTATAATACCATTTAAAGGTCACAGCAATCAAAGCAGCAATCAACATAATCAATAGTCAAAATAATTCTAATAAATGCAAAACATACATACAGAAGTAACAGTCGTCATCGTCTTGTAATGGTCTGTAGCAACATAAGACACTTGCAAGTTTAAAACTGGTTAACGGGTACACTTAACCTCATTAACCTCATTATATATTTAATAAATAAGTACCCGTCCTACAGTTACAATTATATTAGCCCATCCCAGATATCTCCCGAATCAGGTCAATAAACCAGGGCATTCAATGCTTGTCCCACAATTCATAGCAGTTAAACGCTTACTAAACTGTGACGTCATTCAAACTTTCAGTTGAAGTAGTTGACCAATCAACGTGCTCAAATGTGGCTTTCCCAACATTACTTTTTAACGGACCCAATCGACAGAGCTACGGACTACAAATATATTGAAATAACAAAATCATAATAGATATTATTTTTGTTATAATTGTTACGAAATGATTAACATGCATGTCAAAAACGTTTCAATTGCTTTCATTCCTGAGCCTGCTTGCCATGCACAAGTCGGACTTAAAACACGAGTATTGTTATGTCGCTACATTCATCAAAACGGTGTTTCCCTCCATTTCCAGGTTGATGTAAACGAGGTATGTATGGTTGATAATACGTACCTTTTATTGCGTTTGCGTTGTACGTTATATGTTTTTAACAAGACAAAAACAAAAAGTATTGGTCTTAACAATGCACTATGTACAATAATGTCAGAAATTTAGGTACTTAAATCTGTGCAATGTAAGAAAAGGTAGCAAAATATCACACGATCATTGTAGAATTTTTTTGCATTCTTTGTACTTAATTATTATATAGCATTTTTGTACTTTTATCAATAGACAAAATTTCATGCATGCATTTTTATAGGCACAATATCACATACATATTTTTGCATCCATCAATATCTATTTTAAATGGCAACTGTTAACTAGTTATAACGATATACTTAAAAGTCTTTCTTTAAATATTCAATTATTTTAAACATTTACAGCAACAATCGTGGTGTCAAATCCATTACTGATAAAGTACGTAAAAATAGATAAAACCAGTGCCCTATATTTTATATCTCTTCGTGCTGTCTTATGTAAACCCTTTATATACCAATGTATAATCCATGCATTCCCAAAGGCTATCATATGAGAGTAGATAGTGTTTTGAATTGATCAAGTTGTTTATAAGATGCCTTTTTTACTGGATTATTCGGAAGGGTGTAATGTTGTAACAGATAATTCAGCCACCTAATGTACCGGCCAAGAATCTGATGTTCATGCAAACCTCGGCAGAAATCGATGCACCTGTGTTCACAAACGAAGCTCAAGACTGCTATCGAAATCGTATTTTCTGGGCATTGCGAATGTGATATCACTCATTTGTTTTTAATAGGTGATATCACTCATTCGAATAGGTGATATCACTCATTCGAATAAGTGATATCACTCATTCGAATAAGTGATATCACTCATTCATATTCGAATGAGTGAAATCACCTATTCGAATGAGTGATATCACCTATCCGAATGAGTGATATCACTTATTGAGGTTAAATTGTAAAACGGCACCCCATAATTGAGCACGTTGATTGGCCAGTTGAAAGTTTGGATGACATTACAGTATAGTAAACGTTCAACTGCTATGAATTGTGGTACCGGTATAGAATTCACTGCTTTTTCATTAGGGGGGTTGTAGACCTAATTCTGGAGATATCAGTATCTGTTATAGACTAAATAGTATACTATAAATATGCAGACGGTAATAAGGGCGGTAACCGTCTTTCAACAAATATAATATCATAAAGAAATAATGTAGTGATTAAAACTTTGTTACAATTCACTTATAATTCTGATTGGTTTTAGTTATATGAAACTGTTAGTATTTTGCTACAGACTCTAATCAGAACGGTGAAAGAAATAGAACAGAACAGAAATACATTTTATTTGACATATACATAATAGAAGGGCAGCGTTCTCAATTACATTAATCTGGGCATAATTAGATTTACATGGACATGGGGATAGGCAAGAGTTAAATAAATTGATCGAGAATCATCAATTATGGAAAGAAAAAATATGGAATCATAATATAAAAACTATATAAAGGTACAAATTAACATAATGATATGTATATAATGGTCATTGTATATCACTGTTCGTGTGTTATCTTACTACTGCTTACTTGTTGTTTTGTCTTTAATTGCATGTCACTCAATACCACAAATATGACTTTTAATCAGTTTGACTCATATAAACGCGCCGTGTTGATTCCAATCATTTTATTTGCGAACATTTTTTAACATGGAGAGGTATAATGATAAAACATACTTTATTTTTACTCAAATGCTTTAACCTATGATTCATTTTTTCAATTTTGCTATTTAGTTAGAGAAGTGATGTAATTTAAATTTCGTAATATGATAAAAAGAAATAACCCCGTTATCATCACTAACTTAGATGAGGGATGCGAACAAAAACAACGTTACTGAGCGCTCAACAAATGAATACAATTCTACAAGTCAAAACACTTTTATCTCATAGAGTACATATATATTGATAAATTCAATAATAAATGAGCACGAATGAAAGATTCGTTTTAACACATAACTCAGGAAAAATTTTACATTAAAATTTATTTTACAGGCTCAAAAAAAAAATCGGGCATATTACTTTTTGCGATTCATCATATGACGCAACGTCTCAAAATAACGTCATTTAACCATGACAATTCGACGTCATATATATTTTCAGCAAGTCGGAAAGCACTTCGTCAATTTACGTACGAGTTATACGGAAAACACCGAGCGATGAATCGGAAGTGATATTACACTAGGTTAAAATATAAATATGCCTTGGGTTTATTACACCCCTGCACCGTTAATTATGTGATAAATATTATAATGTTTCTTCTCAGTCGACTTATTATCAATTGACAACATTTTCTATAATCATAAAAAGTATGTCAATGGTCAATTTTCAATAAATGTGCTGAAATCGAATAATTAAACAATACATGTCATTTAATGTTCTCTTTTAAATGCAAATGTTACTGCAACATCAACACATAATTCAACTCTTTGGGTAATTAGCTACTAGTATGTGTAAAAGCATATGTTTCAATGCATCCTGTGTGTGTGTGTTCTGTACTTGTCCTTTATTGCTTCGTTTCAAGTGTGACGTATTTTCATTCTTTTAGCTATAATTTGAATGTATTTTGCTACATCCATTAATTCGAATCAATTTTAAAAAGCAATTGTTTTTCGTTTATATTGTGCATTTTTATTTCATTAATGTGCGTCTGTCCAACGAAATCATTAAATACAAAAATGCATATACTTACATTGCATTCCGTAGTTTATTTGCATCATTTTGTACGTGAGTCAAAGTTAATAGTAACGTTTACTTTTTCAAGACTAGAATGTCAGAAATTTTGTATACCTCAATCTAAAATTGGTTGTCCTTCATGACCAAAAAATACATAAAATATACACTTAACATATCTTCTCTAAAACAGTTAAACAGCAATTTTTGATAATGATGTTAAAAATAAATACTATGATAGCATCAAGTTCGTACATTACATGACCCTTGGATAGATACTTCTTAATAATAATACTTCACTTCTCAAAAAGACTGGTCTGTCTCATTCCCATTTCCCGAATCAAATATGTTCAACCCCAATGAAAAAACAGGGAATTCTATGTCTGTCCCACAATTCAAAGCTATTTAACGTTAACCAAACTTTGACGTCATTCGACTTTTCAACTTAGCAACTGGCCAATCAACGTGCTAAAATCTCATTATGTAATGGACACTTGCAGGAGAGCAAGGTCCATCCAGTAGTCTATAACGAATATGTAAACCAGGTTATGTCAATTATTTGCTAACAATAACTCTTTTAGATCTATGCTCCAGCATACGTAAGCTGGAGGTTACACTTCATAGTTTTGGGGGATACTTTTATAATCAAACTGTAGTTTTTCTTGTTAAAAAGTACACAATTATGGGTTAATTGTTTACATATCCATATATTCAGAAGTGAAATACCCATTGCCGTAGAACTAAGTTCATGACCAAATCATCATAGAGAATGTCGATGGGCGGAGATTCGAACTAACGACAACTGGATCGATAGTCAAAAGCATTACCGACTGAGCTACCCGGATCGAGCTGGATATTTGTAATAAGGGAAAACGGACATACAAGAAAATGACAAAAGGTGTGACCGCATTCAAATCTACAACAAATTAGCATTACATTGAGTATTGCATATGTAAAAACAATTTATTAATTAATACAAAGTACGACCATGTTTATAGTTTTATTTAAAAAAAAAATACACATTACTGAAATACATAGTACATCAATTATTAATGATTTACATTGAACTTTTATTTAGTGCAAACATATCCTTAGGGACACGGAACACACTTTTTCTGCAACTGTCCGGTTTACTGCTCCATACTCGTTCTTTTTCTCTGAAATTGTATATATTAAGAAGAATGCGTTTAGAATAAGATACAATTGAAAATAACACTATCACAACTGATGAAACACTATAATAAACATACATCGTATACAATACAAGAACACATCAAATACAAAGTGTATGAAAAAACACTGTCACTACCACAAACACATTACATAAGCATCACAAACATACAATAGCACTATCACAACTGGTGAAACTGACAACTAGCTTTTATAAGATTTAACATATGAATGTATTTATAAGCATTTGATGATTTCTATTTTTTTAAATTAGAGGTGTCACTGCACTGTCTTTAAAGCAACAAGCTGGTGTACATGTATGTAAAGACACAAACATAGCACTCTCATGTAATGAGACATCACAAACATATAGTAACAGTATCATTAACATGTAATAAATTTTCACAAACATAGTGAACATATCAACAATATGATAATTTTTCACTTTAATATTCTTCATCTTTATCAAAACAATATAAATAGCCGTAACCGGAGTTACGAAAAGGCAACCTTATTGAAACAGTATTCTTAGTGCTGCCACACTGGAGTATAATGCCGCAGCACATGGTATGATACCCCACTCAGTCACATTATACTGACACCGGGCCATCAGACCTAGAACCATCCTCTATATGTTTAAGTTACAAATATAAAAATCTTGAATCTTGAATCTAAATGCTGAACACATAGCGAAGAAGCTTCAAATACCATTTTGTAAGTTTTTTGTATGATCCGGCTGTGGATCGAACCCTCTACACCAGACCACGGTTTCGGTTTGATAGCATATCTATTACAAAGTAATAATTCAGTTGAAGAGAATGTCAAGTCAAGGTCATGATTGTATTAGCCTAAACACACATTTAGAAACTACACGCATGCACAGATAGATCTGGCTGTATGATATTGAATGGTCTATCGGACGTTTTGTTAAGTATTTTATCATATTGTAAAAAGGTACCATTATATAAAAGTTCCAATAACAGGTAAGACATTCATAACATCAAATCTTAGGGAAATAATGTCATACCTATTTTTCTTTGCAGTGTATAGTATAGCTAGAACGCACACGAGCACTACAGCAAGTGCTGACAATCCAGCCGTCAGACCTATTAACACTGAATTTTCTGGTTCTATATGTGCAATTGCTGAAAATGAAATGATTGCAAAATATGATCTGATGTTATTATTAATAGCCAGTTCTGTTTCAAATAAATTCAAACAGTCCCAATAATATCAAGAAAGATAAAATTAGGCGACTGCAATGATGACGTGTGTGTGTGTGTGTGTGTGTGTGTGTGTGTGTGTGTATGTGTGTGTGTGTGTGTGATCAATCATATCTAATTGATACTGATGATCCAGTCATAACAATGACGACTGTTCTCGCATACCAGGCATTTACTAGTGTAAATTCTAAAGTCTTTTTCAATCTCTCATATTATGACGTAATGTTGTTCTGAGAAGCCAGTAAATCAACGTTTTGTTTAGAACAATAACAATATTTTTAAATAAGAAAAAGGATGAATCGTAAGTAATCGATCGAGATAATGCGATTTCTTTTTTTCGTATCACTGTTTTAATTCGAATCTTAACAGAGCCCAGTTCCAATTAAAACGGTGAAACACCTCTTTGAATATCCATATACTAATGTAATATAGATCTATATCTATATTGAATATTTCATATTCGTTCATCCATTTGAAATAAACTGATTTAGCAGTAAGTTTTCAAATATGCATATTAAACTATATTATAAGAATAGCAAAAAAATAGCAATTATGTAAGAAATGATAAAGCGTGTGAAGTATTTGAAAACACGTTTTGGCAAATTATCTTATTAGGCCTATGTCGTTGCTAGCTTGTTAGAAAAAATGAATATATGAGAATTTCAAATCTTAAAACTTGTGCTTAAATCATTAAATGACAGCACAGTGTTAATTAAGGTTTTCATTGTACCATCAATATTTGTAACTCAAACCTGTCGAACAGTTATATCCCATCCAATCGTCGGTACATATGCACGTGTAGCGATTCCTCCCGTTTATACACGTGCTATTCTCTTGGCAAGGTTTCGTCTCACATTCGTCCACATCTAGAAGCATCGGTGTGTTAAATATAAATGATATTCTCTCTGTCATATCTGGTCTATATAGGTTTATAATGCACAAGTTTCTAAGATTTTTGTTTTTCTTAATGACCTTCGATTACGCCTTAATTTACTTAAATTATTAGTTAATGTGAAACGTTAAATAAAGGAATCATTGTCATTGATAGAAATTTCAAATATTTAAGAAATAAATGTCCAGCAGGAGACGTACCATGTCAAAGGTCACAGCTATTACTACAGTATAAACAAAATTAATGATACATCAAATTACAGTAGTGGATAAAATACGAGCATGCAGAAGAATTCACAGCAGAGCCTTGGAACTGGCCGAAGAAATACGACATTGGATACTTAACCATACAAAAGAACAAATAAAGAAGATGTGACAACAACAGGGGCCGCATTCGGAACGATCAGTCGAACAACCACTACCGGGGAACTTAACAACTAATGTAAATCACTTCACACACCAGCACAAATAAAGGCAGTGCACTTGGCAGAAAAACCCGATATATGCTAAAAACAGGCAGAAAATGGTCAACAGGGGCCACTTTTAAAAATGTCAGTACTGGGGAACTTAACAACTAATTTACAACATTCAGCCATACAATAACACACATAAAGACAAAACATTTAACATGCGAACAATATTGATACAGAAGTGACAGCAGCGGCTGCTTTCGGTAAGGTACTTGACAAAATAAAACTGAAGGATTGAACTCTTAAGGGATGAATCTAGCATTCTCCTTTCTCCGTCATCTAATTAAAATAACGTATAGTAACATTCACTTATATCATGTCGCAATAGAAAACAGAACAGAACACAGTGTATTATATAAAACATGTATTAATTCAAGCAATTCTGTTTTATATTACTTACCAACATCACAATACGTTCCAGTCCAGCCATTGTCGCAGAAACATGTAAACATGTTAATGTCGTCAACACAAGTTCCATTGTGGAGGCAAGGGTTACTGTTACACTCGTCAACATCTGCAAACAGTCATATT